>CM076070.1:16082500-16495000 GCA_038088235.1 Zacco platypus
CTGTTTGTTTAAGAAAAAATGGTTGTCATCGAACTACTGTATCCACTGCATGTTGTTCTGAGTGATAATAAATATTTTCAATATATTTACAATAATTATGATGGCATTCTGAAAACATGCAAAACTTTGAATATTGCAGTATTTTACACGCAGTAGTTTTACATGAAAATATAGTGTTAGTAAGATTATAGAAGAAACGAATACAAGGACACTATAAACAGAGTAAAAGACATTTATAATGTTACAAAAGATTTCTTTCAAATAAATGCTGTTCTTTTGAACATTATATTCATTAACTCTTTTCAGCATTGATCATAATAAGAAACGTTTCTTCAGCACTTTAGAATGATTTCGGAAGGTTCATGTGATACTGAAGACTCGAGATGGCTGCTGAAAATTCAGCTTTGAATGAGAATAAATTACATATACATATACTAAAATTTGAAACCGTTTGTAATAGTATTTCACAATAATACGGTTTTTCATCAACTAAATCCTTTCGAAAACAATAAAATCTTACCACCCCCAAACATTTAAACTAGTGTATAATAGAAGCATCTATATATACACTATATATAGGTCTAATTGGCAGATTTGGTAAAAGTAAAAATTGTGCTCTAAGGTAAATGTTTCTTGTGGCCTGGGATAGAAACTAGTGAAAACAGAGGAGAAACAGAAATGGAGAAAGCTGCTGCTATGAAGGAATAATCAGCCACACGTTAGATCTTGTGCCATTCCCATGTCAACTCCAGCTCTCCTGTGTTTGTGTGCAGTGGCGACTGATGTGAAAATAAGACTGCAGGTAAAGGGAAAAGAGTTGATCTCACGATTCTTCTGTCTGCTTAGAAGTTTCTCCTCACTTTCTGACATGTCTGATGTCGTGCTTCTGAGGCAGAAGAGGGCGGGCGGTGCGCAGGTCGGCCGAGCTCTTGTTTTGCAGGGAAAATGAGTGCATAATGGGTAAAGTGAAGTGCCGGGATGAGAGTGTGTAGGGAACAGGCACTGAGAGCTCTTCTGCGCTTTTGTTTCTGTGGAATAAAAAAAAAAAATATGGCTGTTGTCTGAAGGGTGCTCTCTGTAATCAAATGAGAGCGAAGGAGAGAAGGTAGAAGCATTTAGCATAACATGGTGCATCAGAGGAAATATGTTCTGTATATGAGCAATTAAAGTCTCATATTCGCTCTAATTCTTCAGATATGAGGCTCGGATGATTTATACGTGTAGTTTCAGATGAAAAGTGTTATAGGGTCTGGGCTTTGTACGCAGATTTTATTGAAGCGTAGCTATGAAAAGATTACAAGCCTATTTGATGGTGGTGGTACTCGTTCAGTCCTCATGTTGCATGTGTTTGTGAGCAAGTGTTGGTTCATTAATGCATCGGCTCTTGCTGGCGCACAGAGAGAACATAATGCAGATGAGGAGAATCGAGTGATTTGCATTATCATCATAATAAACATAATTATGTTGTTGAATGTGCTGATGGTAAATACTGCTGTGGTGGAAATGGGAGTCCATAATTCACGAGAACAGTGTCGCTCCTTCATTTGATTTCTCGTTTGATAAATGGAGTTTCAGTGTGCAGAAGTATTATGATTTGTGTTCCCTTTGGCTCCTGACTAGTCATTTACATGACTGGTTCTTTACAAATATACAATTTGTATACGTGCGATTTGTGTGTGTGAGATGGTATGTAACAGATTTAACAGTCATGCACAAAGAAACACACACTCTCTGTCCCTCTCTCTCACACTCACATACATGACTGTTAACACTGTTACTCTACCTTGGTAACAGAGTTTGACAGTAACATAACTGACACTGACTAATTCAGACAAGCAGAAATCATGATTTTCAAGTGTATATAAGACACATTTAATATAAGACATTTTTTTTTTTTTTTTAAGAAAATATTATATTATGGGCTATAACATCTTGTGATCCATGACAATATGGCTATTCACACTATGCTTAACCCCGGTTCAGGAGTGGTTCACACTTGTAATTTAGAAGTGGGGTTAGCTTTGTACCCGGGCTTGTGAGACCCTGCTCCGGAGTAGGGTTGGCACCAATTTCACTGTTTTAACCCCACATTGTGGTGCCAAATTTGTACAGTGTGAAATGATATGTTAGAATGATACAACTAAACGCTTGTCAGCGGATAACAATTGTGTGCCACATATTAAAGTGCTTTATACAGTCACAGAAACACTACACGTTGAATATAAACAATAGCGTTTGAGAGGAGAAATGTCAAATGCTTACAGAAAACGCAACAATTGGAGTTCTTACCTTTTTTATTGTCTGAAACGTCCATTCAGTATAAACTCAATAGTACTGTCGGCAATACAGGATGTGCAATGCTAGCGCTATGTAAACAGGTCGTATGCTGCGTTTCCAATCAGCGACACCACAAATACGCAAATAAGAACATTAACATTAGGAATCTACAATGAATACCCAGGATTGTTAACCCACTGAGTAAATTATGAGCAGTGTGAAACATGAAGTAAGACAACCCAGGACTCACTTTACATGGGGTTTATATATAATGACTTTGGACACCAGATGTACCTGCAGTTATAGAATCCCTCATGTATTGTGTGAAGCGCTATACTAATAAATGTGAATTGAATTGAATATATAAGCTATTTTTATGTTGGTGTTTTTTTTTTTTTTAAAGAAATATTTTTCAAAATGGGTAACAGGGTTGCAGATTTAGCCTAAATGAATCTGTCACTCACTGCTTACTAGCTAGCTTTGGCATAAGCTTGTTCTCATAAGTTAAAGAAAAATATTTGGTCTTTTTTTGTTCTTACAAGAGGCCTGTATTCAAGACCTGACAGATTTTGGCCAGTCCCACGTCAAGTAGTGAAGATGTGGGATGGGCCAGAATCTTTGATACACTGCATGATGTGAGGAGGATACAGACATGTGATGTGTTCATTTTGCATCACTAATAGTTCTCACAAAAAAATAAAAATAAACGAGTAAAAATGGATTTGTGGCTTAAATGCTTTAAGACATGTTACCATATTCATGTAAACAAATGCTTTGCTTTTCATTTCCTCTAAATGGCTTCACATTGACCATAGGTTAATATGATGCTGTCTTGCTCATGTTGAGCGAGGCCTCTTGCCAAGTTAAAATATTACTCTCTTGCGAAAGTCCACCAGCAGCCCTCTGGTCATTGTTCTTAGAGCTTCCAATTAAAGAAAATAAATGGAGGATGAAATAACATGCTGAAAAATTTCTGGAAAAGATTCATGCCTCCTAGGTAGATGTAAAGCATATGTTGATTTGTGTGACATCGCCTCACTGGCTCCGTGGGCATCTCTGGTGCAGATCTCCATGACCACAAGCCTTTCATCTTTCATCCTGTCTGCCAATAATACACACAGCACCCTGAGAAAGAGCCATCTCGCGTCTTCCTTTATTAGAGAGGGAATGAGAAAATATTGTTTTCCACTCCAGATGGCCGGCGCGAGACTTGTCTCCTCTCGTTTACTTGACATGCTCCTCTTTTGTAGATTGTAACTGATGACCGCGTATTTCCTCACCGCCCTTCACCCAAGGTATGAATCTGAGACCATAGCGACGCTAGCGTTCCCTCACCGCCGCTCTGTAGGATTCTGTTGTTGTTTTATTCAGAGATGCAAACTCCTTCCGCCACCACACAATATAAAACAATGCAGCTCTATCAAGAGTCACATTGCCAAGCTGTCATTTCAAGACGTGTGCACATGGAGACGCCTGGGGACTGGGTGTTACTGCAGAGGATGCATTGGTATTCTAGAAACAGAAGCAGCGTCGCAGTCCATTTACAAACATTATTGGAGAGGTGGCAAAACTCCCCCAAGAACCACAGTGCATGGAGTGTAGTGTAGACACATCTGAAGACATGCTTTTTGTCACTACCTGATGTTCGAGAACTATGCAACACATTTTAATATGGAAGTTTAATATGGCCGACTAGTGAATAGTTAATAAACTTTTAGCAGTTAAAGTACCCCTATTATCCTATATGAAAGGGTCCTAATTCTGTTTTGGAGGTCTCCTACAACAGATTTACATGCATTAAAGATCAAAAAACACTTTCATTTTCTCATAATATACATTGCACATCACCGCATTTTTCAATGATTGTCAAACAACTCATTGGATGAATCAATCTCTCTAAATCCCTCCTTTCCGCGATCCTGCTCTGCTGTGATTGGCCAGATGGCCCAGTCTGTTGTGATTGGTCTACCTTTTACAGCTCGTGCGGACACGAAATTCCCATTACCATAACTGATTCAGCTCCGGAGGCTTAATAAAGCTTGAACACATGGCTAAACAGTAAAGATGATGTTGATTTTACCATATCAATCTGAGTGATGAATATGATGAAATATTAGAAGAACTAGTTACTCGACCCGAACCTCCATTGCCAGGGTGACTTGAGCAGCACGTTTCTCAGTGATACGCTACTTCGTTTGACGTTCATCATGAGATGTTGCAACTGTAATTCCTCACCATCAGCATTAACAGTTGTATGTCCATCAACAAACCGATGTGTATATTTCTAATTTATTGCGGCACATATGTGGAAACTGTATTATTAAGAGTATTAAGAGAATATATTGGCCGATAAATCTAAATCCAAATTTTTATACCATTTCAGTTTCACCATTAAAAGCCATGTCCCACTCCAAATCACACAATTATAATGTTCTCATTATAATTTTATGTAGCCTATATGTCAGACTTGTGCTGCTCATGTTGTACTCAACTGGCATTTCCTTTTTGAAGTGACTCCCATCATATGTTAAGCAATTCAAAACCATAATGGTGAACAGTGCACACCTGATGTGTCTCAGTTGAAGGAAATAATCCATTATTTATCAGCTTTAATATATCTGCCAAATTTTCTTATTGGGCCGATAACAATAACATTAAAAATCAACATATCTGCCAATAAGGATATGGTGGCCGATATATTGTGCATCCCTAAACATGAGTTAGCCAGTGACATACACAATATTGCTAAAACACAAAACTATGTATTTTGAACACACTGTAGAAAATATATATAGAGCCTCATCCTTTGGAAGTGAAAATAAACTGAATTTACTTCCACCACAGCATCTTGTCTGCATGTTGTCCATACGAACGAGCTACAGCATTTGAGGGGGGTTCAAGTTATTGCAGGATGGCCCCGCAGAACGTAGGCAGGCATTATGCAAATATGTTAACTTGTGACTTGTGAACTTCACGGAAATGGGATTCTAATTGCGAACGACTTGTTTATGTGGTTCAGAGTCAACTTTGTTTTGAGAGATGATAACTTGATTTATGATGCACTTTCAGCTTTACAACTTTGCAGACTATTTACGTTCGCATATTTACACGTTTACATATTTACGCTACATTTACTCATTGCATGAAAGGTAATTTTCAAAAATCCATAATTATGGGCACTTTAACTAACCTTCAATGAGATGATTCACCCAAAAATGAAAATGTACTCACCCTTATGATGTTCTAAACCTGTATGGCTTGCTTTCTTCTGTGGAACACAAGAAAATATTTTGAAGAATGTCTTTTGACCCTATTGACTTTCATTGAATGAGCTTAAATTTGAGACATTTTTCAAAATATCTATTTTTAATTTTTTGTTTTGCAGAAAAGTAAGTCATAAAAAGTCATTATATAAGGGTGAGGAAATGATTGACAGAATTTTTAGTTTTAGGTGAACTATCCATTTAAATCCCCCCCGGGGCTTAAGGGGGATCGTGGGAGTCGGGCGTAACGATCATTTTGGGTATTGATTCAACCTGCCCTGCCATACAAAATAAATGCTTCATTTGACTACAGGCTCTTTGCAATATTATGCAATGCAGTGCAGTGCTGATGAACAGTGATTTATATAGAACTTTAGAGGAACACTTAAAGCTCAAACGCCCGGAAATGGATCCAACAGGGGTTCTGAAGCCTCAGGCATCCAGCTAAAGACCGGCTGATTGTTCAGCAACTTTACTGGCGCGGTGCTCAATGGTCTAAAATGCTCAATACCAACACCCAAATCTCATCCCAGCTAAAGAACTGAGACGATGTAATGAGGTAGAGCTGCTTTTTCTGCCTCAGGGTCTGTATGTTTCCCAATTATGAAACTGACTGTCAGTTATATAAAACTGATGAGTCAGCACCATCACAATGACCTAAAATCCCAGCATAAATCAAAAACAGTGGTTTAAAAACTAGCATAGGTCATTAATATTCTCATGGATCTACCTACAGGAGACCAAAGAGGATAACACATCCCAAAATTCTATTTATGTAAACTGAATGGTCCTCTTAATCTCCACAAATACATGGTTAGAAGTCAAAAAAAGCCTTTATTTCCATGAACGGCCTTTTTCACATTTAGGAGGATTTTAAATGCAACTTCCAAAATTCTTGTATCTTTTGAGAATTGAGTTGTGTGCAATTGTTGTAGATAAATGTTTATTTGGAATGTTGTGCCAGAAATCGTCTCTTCATGTCTAAATCGTGCCGTCTATGGATGATTTACTTTAAACTGCCAACTGCCAACCCTTGTTTATCCAAATTCATAAGACTTTTTTTATCTATGAAAAATTAATATCAGATCTGCTCTTTTCCATACAAGAAAATTACATGTTAACGGTCAAGCTCAGTTTCAGTTTTCCTTTGTTTATTAAACAACTATATGTTAGGTCTGGATTTGAACCTGCATCCCTTTTCACGCTAACACAAACATGTAACACTAGATAGGGATGTACCAACACCCCTTTGTCCAGCACGAGTCCAATACCAGATTTAATTTTTGGTACTTGCCGATAACGAGTACAGATAACTGTATTTTCAATGCATTTTTAAAAATATTGGCAAAGAAATCAAAAGAATATGAATCAAATTATTTGGCTTAGCAAAGGAAATTTCCTTCAGTTATTTTCACACGTAATTATGCCAATTAAAATGTATTATATGGGCTGCTTTCACTGTTCATATTATCGTATTTTAGCTATAATTTAATAACATTGTGTAGCATATTTAGAGCTGCTCCAGCAGGGCTCAATCAGTCAAGAGCAGTGAGGGATTTTGTCCTTGTCTTTTGTTGTTAGATTAACCTTGAGGACAAAGACAGCAGCTTTATTAGGCTGCTTTCACTTTGAGTTACACACATCCAACATACTGTTACACAATTGTTTTCTTTCTCATCTATGTACATTCACTTAAGATATAGCTCACTACGTTTCATTTTGACATAATTTTGTGTGAATTTGTCCATTCAAGTGCAAGAAGACATGAAGCATAACACAATTTAATATTCTATTCGTATGCTGTCTGCGCTTCAGATGTTTGCGCACAGAGAACACTTGCATGCTGTGCCGCTGCACGCTCAATCCACTCTGCATGTTCCATTTATCATCTCGCACACAGGAGCTATACCGTGAATATTTAGGATAATTTGTTTAATATTCTGTTATATTTATTTAATAGACATCTTTCTCTGATATCTCCTTTGTGCTTTATGTTTGCTCTTGTTGTCTTTGTTTCTTCGTCTGGACACAAACACTACACACACTGCGTGGTATCGGTTTTTGGCATTGGAGCATTTTAAGGAATACGCATACATGACCACAGTATTGGGCTCGATACCGATACTGGTATTGGTGTCGGTGCATCCTTATCTCTAGACTATACCATCTTTATATATAAAAAAAATGCTAGTTAGTTGGATAATATTATAATTTATTTTGTTCAATATAAATTTAAATGCTATACGCATATGCTTTTTACCTAAAACCATACTTTATTCATTATTTTGAATGATCAAGATAAAACCATGGTGTTGGAGCCATTTATCTTGAAACTCTTGAAAAGATCTTCTTCAAGCAGGTCTTCTCACCTAATGAGCTTCTTGCTCAATAAGAATGACTATCTTCCCAGGGTAAGCTGAGCAGTAGAATCCCTTTGAGACAAATCGATTCAACTGAGCTGCCCTTAAGTGAAGAGATTTTGCCACATCCTCCCAAATGTGTTTACTAATTCATCTGATCCTGCAGAACTTGAGATTTCCCGAATGGCCTTTAGACATCTGCATGGCTGTGGGAGACATATCTTGACGTAAAATCATAGCTATTGAGACCAACTCCTTGCGCAGTTTGCTGTAAGTAAAGAGCTGCTTTTTCCTTGAGGGGTTTTCTTCTTTTGCTCTTGTCAGCGGTTAATGGCTCATGGGGCATTAAAACCCTTCCAGCTTCATGATAACACCGCCAAGTGTAACACAACTAAATCTAGCACAAAACGAAATTCAATACCTCAGGCAGGTATACGGTGCATTGGCGTGGTCTCGTGTGCCAAATATGTGAAGACACTCTCACACAGATATGTCAACAAGAAAAGGTTTTTGAAGGATCACGTTTGCCCATTCTGGGTTAGCCTGAAGCATTTCTCTGGGTACAGAGGCCTTCAAGATTTCTTAATTATACTAGTCTGACCTCCAACGCACTGTTTGCACCCTTGAGTTGCCTCAAACAACCACTCTTCAGTACTTTCTCTCTTTTATGTGGAACAGTTTGTCACGTTCACACCAATAAGAAACCGCTGACTTCTCTTACAGATAAAAGTGGCTTATAAAATGGCATGGAGATTTTTCTTGGAGGTTTTATCATATTCAGATGTTATTGGTTCAGAAAGTATTTGGACACTTAAGCCATGCTTAAAAATGCATGTTTTCGGTGTGTTAAGCCAAAATGCGTCTGCTTGTGATTAAAAAAAAAAAAAAAACTAAGCTAGTGTTAGAATTTGTGTACACTCCAACATGAAACGCGTTATTTCCAAAATGAAAGGCAAGACTTGGTTCTATCCATTGGGAGTTGATTTGGATTATGAAAAGAGGCCATTTCATAATTTCATTTTTCGTTTTTATTACGGTTACAATATTTGTTTCTTTTATGATTAACCAGTGCACAACAAGAACAGGTTTGTGTAAATGCCTTTATTTCATGTTTATTTCATTGTTATGTTGGGAAGATGGGATTAAAACATATTTGAAACTCTTGCTTTTAACTTTTTTTAAATATTTGTTTTTGCCTGTTGTGCTTGCTGGCTGCAATATTCATATCTTGGCTTAATAAGATGAAAGTGTCTCAGTGCCTCCGGTGCCTGCTCCTCTCTGTTCATATCTTGACGTAATGCTGGTTTGGGGACAACAGGTGTTTCTGGAATTCAGGGAGTTATGTGGTGTACATGCTGTGTTCCATCTTCCAATACCGCAGGAATGCTGTTGACCGGTGTTTATCTCAGTAGAGCTAACTGATGAGGACTTATTTTTGACTTTTAATGTCTATGTTCAAATGACTGTTATTTCCAGATATAATTGTCTTAGCTGGTTTTCTTGCTCTTAAGAGATTGAAGAAGTATGCCTGGCTCACAGTACAGGAGTTTTAGGCCGATTTATGCCCGATTTTCCCCTTGTTAAGGACCTCGATCGACTCTGATTATCTGGTAATGTGAGGCGTTCACAGATCGAATCTGCTCTCACACGAATCGGGGCCGCCCCGATCATATCAAACATATTTGATATTTAGGATTTTAAGGGCCAGCCAGATTTACTAAACAGGGCAAAGTAGCGAGAGTGTACAATTCCACAAATGCGCCAATGCTAGTGGCAAGTTTTGCATGTGATCTACTGCTGAAACGCAAATTAAAGAACACAGGTGCAACTTGTTAGATGTATAATAATATATAATATATATAACAATTGCAGCCATGTCGCAAAATGGGTAAAGACTTTTTTCGGGGGCGTTAAATAATGGCGCAAACATTAGTAAATCACTTTGGGTGATTCATTTAAATACTCTCCTCCCTTAAATTTTGTGTCTGAAAGGGAAACTTCTACAAATGCACATGCAATAAGGTCAGGTGCAAAAACAACTCAATCCACGCCTTTTCAGCACTAATTTTGGACTGCGTGTCTTTTAGTAAATCCAGACAGTTTTTTTATCGCCAAAAGAGGGTTTGCGTTGGAGCAAGCTTGTTAGTAAATCTGTCCCTAAATTGGGATGATCAAGATGATTACATCAGTCCTGTCGCAATATTTAATACCTTCTTCGCAACTGAATTGAGATTGCCTTTCAAGTTCAGTTTAGTTCTGAATTTGAATGGAGGTAAGGATGTAGAATAACAGTTTGAATTTGAATTAAAGTAAATTAATATAGGGCAAAAAATAAATGTAATTTACACACTTTGCATTAAAGGTTCTGAAATCTGAAAGTGTACACTCGTACAGAGAGAACAATAGATAAAATGTTAAACAAATTTTAAATCCTGCACCCTGACTGGGATGTCCATAAATTTAAAAAAAAATGAGGCGCAGAATGATTCGCCTGAAGCAACATGGAGTCACAACTCACAGTGCTGTGATTCTGGTTGTAAAGTTCAAAACACAAAGGAAAAAGATATTGATGCATTGTATATTCGATCTACAGTTTATTGACCCTTTTCTTTTAAATTTAAAATTTCTCTTACTGAGCATGTGAAGAACAATTCTCAGTGATCTCTACACCACTGTTGTGATCTAATAGACACCCGATAGAAAGTAACATGATTTAGAAACCGCAATAAGCTCTAGTAAGATGAAGTCTTTTTATGCAAAAGCATAGACCTTTATCTACTGAAGCACAAAAATTTGAACAATTCAGTGGCCTATTTGTGTGCTGTCTGCGATTGGGCGTTCTGTGTGTGCACGCGCTGCTCTTTTATGTTATTTCTGCAAGGATTTAAACACGAGCAAATGAAAACTTTAGAAACGATTCAGCACTGGTCCAATCGGCACAATGAATGCTCCGTAAACCTTTTACAAGCTCTAAAAGGTGGTTTAAATGAGAATGCACGCTTTGGCGGTAATGCATAAAACTGGCATTGCGTGAAAATGTGGTGACTGTGAAAACAAAGGTACCTCTTGAATGTATAAATAGAATTGATTTTTTTTTTTTACATAATGCATCCTTAGATATTTAATTGATGTATCAATCTATTTTGATGGGTATCTATGTTTATATCTATAACGACATGGGTAGATGGGTTGGTAGATAAGTGATAAAGAGATAGATGGATGGATAGGTGAGTAGAAGAGAAGTACATGGAGATGGATATAAATAGGCAAACAACATAGAAAGTTAGAAATAGATATGGATAGGTAGATGAACATTGAAATGCATCAGACGGGCAGGGAACAAACTGTGGGCGGTCTGAGGATGAGACTTCAGAAGTGATCAGTCCACTGAACACAGTTTTTGCCTTCACATTATTAATTTTGAGAAAAGTGCCGGCTTTGATCATGCCGGAAATAATGAGGAGTGAATGTAATTTATCTGATGTATGTGGAGACAAATTGGATGCATCCAGTGGAAGGTTGCAGTTCATTTGAAGCTCTAAATCTTAAATCCCTCATTGTTACTCCATAAATTACCTTGTTCTTCCCCTCTTTTAAACGGCAGCTCTTTCTATTGATCTTAAATTCAGTCTCTCATATTAATTTGCGATGTTTTGAACAGGGAAATGTATTTTCAGCTGGTGACAAGCATATTTTGTCCGTCTTCCTCTTTGAAGCTTCTTAAAATTCTCTGTACGTCTTCATCTATTTCCCTGTATATTCCAGAACATCTCAGCAGATTACCTCGGTTGGGCAGCCTGTCATACAGCGGATATTTTGTGTCCTCTGGTAATACGTTTGTTGAGACCTCCATTTCGTTGGTTCCAGCGTGCCATCACCTTGCTGAAACAGTATATTTCAGCCTGCCCCTGAAATGAAATTGAAAATTTCCCATTTACTGAATTGTGTTGAAATGAACATGACTTCCTCTCCGTCTCCCCTACTTTCATGCTGGGAGGCCCTATAGGTAGGGCTGGAATTTAACTGTGATTGGCATTTTATTCCTAATAAAATATGCTGCAAAATCACAGTCCATTTGTGGAGGTAATGAAATCCTTCTCTCTGGCACATCCCAAGAATTTTCTTTACTTATTTCTCTGTTTTCCCCGCAGCTCCTATCTCCGTTAACCCCCCTCCCTGTCCTCCTCTTGTTGTTTTTCTGTGTTTTTTTTCTTTTTTTTCTTTTCCTTCTATTACTCATTTCTCCAGCCGCTCCTTGGGTCTATTGGTGTTTGTGCTTTCTAATTTTCAATTTAGGTTTGTGCTTCTCTTTTGTCTGTTTTTTCTTCTCGCTTCTCCTTCAATCTGAAACATTTCTTGTTTTTCCCCTTCACAATCTATCTCCCAATTCCCTGTTTTTTGTTTGTAACATCTGTTGTTGTTGTTGTTGTTGTTTCATTTTGTGAGTGCTTCTCTACATATCACTGTTTCAGTATTTGCAATTTTATATCATCTTGACTGCTGGAATGACTTCTCTCTCTCATTCTCTGGTGAATTGTGGTTCAGTCGGAGCGGTAAGGACTGTTTTTATAGGAGAAGCCGGTGGGTAATATGCAGGTTTGTCAAACGGAAATCATACAAACGCAGAATATATGTGGAGTTCAACCTCCTCCGGCTACCTTAATTCATGGGTTCATCTTTTTCTCCATGTTGCGATTACTCTTTTGCTCTTTCCAGCTCTGAGTTAGTACACCATGGTGCTTTCATTTTTCTTTGCTTTTCAAGTCAAAACTCCTTATTGCTTTACTGTTTAGTGGCTGTGTAGTCTTTATGGTGTGTGCTAACAACCTGTCAGAACACCTTAGCATCTGCATAGCAATGTCTTGGCAACCACATACGGTAGCATTTTGCTGGTCCATTTGGGAGTGAGGCATTTTGGCCAATAAGGAACACCGTAGCAACCAACCCAAGCACCTTAGTAACGAACCAACAGATAGTCTGTATACCTTAACACTTGTATTGAGCCAGTGGGTTTTAGCGCTTAAGGGTGGGATGCTTAAGTCAGTTAATAGTCCCCTTGCAACCACCCAAAACACATTTTAATCTATGAAATAGAAAAGATAGACCACCTTAATTCACTTTAAAATGAAAATTACCCCTAGCTTCACTCACCCCCAAGCCATCCTAGGTGTATATGATTTTCTTCTTTCTGATGAACACAGAGTTATTAATAAATATCTTGATGCATCCAAGCTTTATAATGGCAATGAATGGGACCAACGAGTAAGAAGCTCAAGAAAGTGCATACATCCATCATAAACGTACTCCACACGGCTCCAGGGGGTTAATAAAGGCCTTCTGAAGCGAAGCGATGAGTTTGTGTAAGAAAAATATCCATATTTAGCAAGTTATAAAGTAAGCTTTCTAGCTTTCTCCAGACCGTCTTCCGCATCCAACTTAAGTTGAATTCAACATAAGTTGAATACAGAATGCATAGGACGTTGTGTAAGTGTTTTGTACTACGAGAGGCATTACACTTTCTTCATAAGTTGAATACGGAAGATGGTCTGGCGGAAGCTAGATGTTTTATTAACCCCCCAGAGTTTTATGATGGATGGATGCATTTTCTTCAGCTTCATACTCCTTGGTCCCGTTCACTGCCATTATAAAGCTTGGATGCATCAGGATATTTATTAATATAACTCTGATTGTGTTCATCAGAGATGGTTTGAGGGTGAGTATATCTTGGGGTGATCTTCATTTTAAAGTGTACTAATCCTTTAACAACTGCATAACATGGAATAAATAAAATTGGGAAAAAAATGTCATTGACTCTCCCAAAACTTGAGGTTTGGATCTTTGACTTAGAACAGTAAACAACCCATTAGCAACCACATGAAACTCCGTAGCAAACAACTAACAACCACCACAATGCTTTATCTACTGCATAGCTACACTCTAGCATCATGGTGACATCATTTGCACTAGCATGGTTTCTTCAGGAAATCTGTGAAAATCATTTTTTTTTTTCTTCATTTTTTCAGCAGGGAGTGGAGGTGTGATAATGGGCTCACTTGATCCTGGTGTTTCATAGCTCTTTCATGTGTATCTGCACGTGGCATTTCCGGCCCCTTTTCCACAGGGTCCTTTGTTGCATCTTTATTTCATGACGTCTACGAATGTATAATTATGACGCTGCTCAAAAGCTGCCAGCGCTCGCCTCTGAGGACATGTCCACGATGTGAACTCTGTGCCTTATGCCGGCACAACGGAGGGATAATGGAGGAGAGTCAAGGAGGGATGGTGTCTTCCCCTGATGCTCTAATTGCTCAGCGGCAGTCACAGCTGGTTTGGGCTTTTGCCATGTCGCTGTGATTTGTTCGATCGGTGAGAGCTTGAAAGAAACAGGGGCAGTTTTTTGCTGTGGATGGAGATGCCAAATGTTTCAGACTGTGTGACTCAGCTAAACTAAACACATTTAAAAAAAAAAAAAACAACCTCATTTTGCAGCTGAAAGGGCTTATGTAAACAGTGAAAAAACAAGGTCTGCAAAGCTCATCCTTATTAACTAGACCATTTTATATTTTCTAATAATGCATTTAAAACTCCCTTCAGATGTTTTTCATCCTCAGCTCAGTGTGGGTGATCCACAACCTCACGTACAATAGCAGAAATCATATTCATTTTTCACTTCATGACATCAAATCCAGTTAATCCTGTCTTAGGAGAAATATGAAGCCCTTGTGATTGAAGTGGAGCAAACTTCTCCTGCGCTGCATGAGACTGCTTTGAGCAAGCGCTCTTTAGTCGTACCTTGGAGGCCCTGGAGGTCATGACCCTTTCAATGCTCTGTGCTTCCTCCCTCCAGAGAGACCAGGAGCGCTTACAGATAAGACAGACAAGACCATGTTATGTATTTTTCAGCACAGTGAAGCTTGCACATGCTCCTTTTGGACTTGTGTTTCTTTTTGTCCCCCATTTGGGGAAAAGCAGCTAGCATGACCGACAAAACGGGGGGTTGAAGTAGTGTTTAAACCGAATTTTGTATCGTTCTGATATGAGCTCACCATGTTTTGAAATTAGCTGCAGGGGCATGATGGTAAATGGGATGTTAGGATGTCAAATGTTTAAGGGTAGAACTGAGAAGTCTAAAAAATATAATGCTTGTAAATCAGTTTGTTTGGGTGATTTATTTCAATGATTTGGCTCGAATTCAAATGCATGTTTAGATTGCGTGCATCAACATTAGTCACATTATCGATTGTGTTTTTGGATACTTTTCACAAGTTTAAGATCAGTAAATGTTTTGTTTTTTATTATGCATATGCATTAAATGAACAAATAAGAGATCAAATTGTTTTCCAATGTTACAAAAAATTTCTATGTGAAATAAATGCTGTGCTTTTAATCGAAGACCCCTGAAATAAAATGTATTATGGTCATAATATGATCCACAGTAACATGAAAATAACAATATGATTGTAATAGTAGTTGGTGATTCATGTAAATGCATGAGATACATGTACATGGTTATCTTGTTTTAGTTTTTTTATTTTACCGCCATTGGGTTGGCCTACCACAATTAGTGTTTGCCTTGCAGTGGGATGCTGGGCAAACCTCAGGACAGACATGTGTTATGTTAAGCACCTCCGAATAGAGATGTTAACATAGACTCAGGGTAAACAGATCTGAGGCTGTTGGGGAAACGGGGGAGGTGAAGTGACCTACTTAAGAGAGAAGGAAAGGGATGCTGTTTAAACACGAGGGAAAGAAGGGGTGGGCAGGAAAAGACCAGATTGGCAGGTGGCAGTTTTGAGTTTGTCCAATTGCCGTAGCAACTCGAGAGTGGAAGTAATGCGCACGGATCACTGCGCAGACCGTGCCCTGTTTATTTATATGCATGTATGTCCATATCCCATGTTGCACCAGCACTCCCAGATCACGACACTTCACACCTCTGATTGGTTCGATCTCCAGATGGAGTGAGATACATGTGCCCAAGCGCACACACCTGCACACTGATGAGCTGGAGCCTGTGGCATTACTCACTGTAATGTGGAAATGTCACTGCACACTCGCACACAAAAGCGCATCTGCAGCTCTCACACAGACTGCATTTACCCTGATAGATTTCTGTCTCACCAGGCAACCAGTGCCCTTTCTACAGGTCACATCCGGTCGGCCTGTGTCTCACCTCCTATTCTCTAGCGTCTGCCACTTCTAGTCATACTTAACTTCTGGACTTGAATACTAAGCCAGGAGGGATGGACTGAGTATAGGTAGTTTATCTGGTGAGGGGTTTGGGGTCGGCAAGATTTTTTCATGTTTTTTCGACATTTAATTGATTAAAATTAAATTAAAATGTTCTTCTTTGATTTATTAGTCATTTTTTCTTATGATGGCAAAGCTGAATTTTCAGCATCATTACTCCAGTCTCCTGTGTCACATGATCCTTCAAAAATATGCTGATTTGGTGCTCAAGAAACATTTACTGTTATCAGTTGTGCTGCTTAATATTTTTTCACTTTTTTCATGTTTTCATGAATAGAAAGTTCAAAATAACAACTTTCTTTAATAAAAAAAAAACCATATAACATTATAAGTGTCTTTACTGCCACCTTTTGATAAGTTTAATGCCTCCATGCTCAAAGTATTAATATTGTTCAAAAAGAAAGAAAAATCTTACTGACCCCAAACTTGTGAACAGAATTGTACATTTTATAAGAATTCTTTCTAATTGTATTATAAGCATTTTAGGTCTTATTAGGGCGAGATTAATGTGATGGGATTTCTCATCTAGGTGAAAAGCAGTCTCGTGATATTATCATGATGAAGTGTGAGGGTGAAATTAGGATAGAATTTGCCACCGCTATATTTACATTACGCCCCCACTGTCATTTTGCTTTTCATAGAAATGAAAAACAATTTAATTCAATCAATAACGCTTGCTTCAATTCCAGCTCATCCAACATTAGCTGGTGAGTCGTACGTAGTGCCGCAGAAATCATTTCGCTGATCACATGACGAGATGACTGACGAGACCATGGCAGAGGATTTGTTGCACCGCAGAGCTAATAACATCTAATAAATGTCTTGTAGAATGCGTGCTCAGCACCACTGTTCCCTATGCACAGAGTACACGTGATCGCAAAATGCGAAAGTGAAAGTAAAATGCGAGCATGCATTCAATTGCGATTTCAGTACCCCACATTTTGAAAGCGGCTCCCTGATGCATGCAGATATCTCTATTTGCACTTTGAATGTTGAGAGAGCACTTTGATTATTATTGCTCTTATTGTTTGCACTTAAGACTAAGCAATAACTGTTAATCATTTTTGTCTGTACTTTTTTTTATTTATATGATCAATTTGTGGAAAGGAAGTTCAGTTAGGAAATCAAAAGTTTTCATATGAGGTCAAAAGTTCATACCTTCAGTTGAGTTTGTGGCAAAACCTTTTACAGTGCTTGAGTGTTGTTGTCTTTTACTGAAGATGATGATTCCTATTCAAAGTTGAACTGAAATGACATTCATTACAAGTCATGATTAGTTAAAACATTTCAAATGCACCTGCAGACTATCTAGTCTGACTTCTAGAATTCTAGTCATGCATTTCATCATTGAGGATTTCTTAAAAATACTGGTGAAAAAATTGTCTTATTGTCTAACTCAATCTCGTGTCTCGTGTCTCGTGTCTCGTCTCGTCTCGTCAGCCAAGTGTCTTCTCACATCCCTAGTAGTTATACATTGTATTTCTTGTAGTGTTGTGAAGTACTTTTTTAAACTTTAATTTAAAAATGAATGAATTATGAGTAGCTTAGCAAGTCACAGTTTCAAAGTAGCGTCTCCAACACTCCACTACACTGTAACTCAGTTTTATGGGGTTGAGTCTGGTTTAAGTTCCACTCTTTCTAAAAATTTGTGTCTTAGCAAGTAACATTTTCTAGCTCACTAAGCTATACTGCCCTCCACCTGTTCTGCTGCTATCTGTCTGCACGAGTCTGCTTCCCTTGCTACAAATTGAACATGATGTGGTCCAGCTAATCAAGTCAGTAAAATCAAGCTCTCGGGTCTGTGATATTATTGTAACATTCTAAACGTTTGACCGCTGAAACCTTTTTGACCTTTTTTTTTTTTTTTTTTTAAACACACATTATGTAATTTGTGGTCTTTTTGTAATGTAAAATGGTTTTCACATGTCAAAATCCTTTAATCTTTATAAACTTGGTGGGTATTTTATGCTCATATGATTCTGTGGGATGTTTTTGTCCCAGTCCATCTTTTGCCAGAAGGCAAAGAAGTGCTGCTCTGAACTCCATATCATGTATCTTCTTTTAGATAAGAAAATCTTTCAAGCTAAATCAGATATTTTTTTAAAAGCAACGATTTTGATTAGGTTGACATGCTCAAAGACACGATCTTCCATGTGTCACATTTCATTTTCCCTCCGAGATAAAACAATCGGGTGAACGTTTCTCGCTCATCTCCCTCTTGGGTTCCTGTGATGGTTTTCTGCCTGTTAGAGCATGCAGGGTTGCTAGGAGCTCAGAAACTGTGGGATATCGTTCCCTCTATTACCATTTTTCTCTTGCTGTCTCTAAAAGTCTACCCTTCACCTGCTGAATTCACTCTCTCCTGCTCTGTCTCCCTGTTGTTCTCTTTCATGCCTGAGAGTTTCAGGAAGTAACTCTAATAAAAGTCTGTAGGCATGTTCCAGTCGCCCAATAGTCCCCTGCAAAGACTTCACAGGGTATTTGACCACCTTAAGCAAGATTCCACATCGTATAATCTATTTGTTTAGCCACCGTTAAAGACATAGGAAGCAATTGGATTTCACCTCCTATAGAAGTATAATTGGCACAGTATTATTGAGTATTTCAATTATTTTTATCAGTTTGAGGAGCGTTTTATTTGAAGTATGAAAGTGTAGAAAAATGCGTAAACAATAAGACTGACTTTATTTTAGCTAATGGCATGTTACTATAAGCAAACATAAATAATGTATTGTTGCTATTGTAAAAGTTTTATTGTAAATAGTGTTTCATGTGCCATTAATGTTGTAAATGTCAAACTGAAGATCATGGACCACAAGTTGCATATGCAATGTATACATACTGAAAAAAAAACACATTCTATATACAGTTGTGTTCAAAATTATTCAACCCCCACTGAAATTGATTGTTTTGGCCGGTTTGACATTGATTTTGATCATTCAGTCATCCTGCTTACAATTAAATCAAAGAGGCACGTGTAGGTCAGACAAATATAACATAACATTTATAATGAAATAACCACAAATGTCTTTTCTCTGCTCACATCATTATCAGTTTTATTCAACCCCCAAGTGACATTCAATCTTAATACTTAGTACAACATCCTTTTACAGTTATAACAGCTTTTAAACGTGAAGCATAGCTTGACACAAGTGTCTTGCAGCGAGCTACGGGTATCTTCGCCCATTCATCATGGGCAAAAGCCTCCAGTTCAGTCACATTCTTAGGCTTGCGCACTGCAACTGCTTTCTTTAAGTCCCACCAGAGGTTCTCAATCGGATTTAAGTCTGGTGACTGCGATGGCCATTTCAAAATGTTCCAGCCTTTAATCTGCAACCATGCTCTAGTGGACTTGGAGGTATGCTTGGGATCATTGTCCTGTTGAAAGGTCCAACGTCTCCCAAGCCTCAGGTTTGTGACGGACTGCATCACATTGTCCTCCAATATCTCCTGGTACTGAAGAGAATTCATGGTACCTTGCACACGCTGAAGCTTCCCAGTACCCGCAGAAGCAAAACAGCCCCAAAGCATGATTGACCCCCCGCCATGCTTCACAGTAGCCAAGGTGTTCTTTTCTTCATAGGCCTTGTTCTTCCTCCTCCAAACATAGCGTTGATCCATGGGCCCAAACAGTTCTAATTTTGTTTCATCAGTCCACAGAACACTATCCCAAAACTTCTGTGGTTTGTCCACATGACTTTTGGCATACTGCAGTCGACTCTTCTTATTCTTTGGAGACAGCAAGGGGGTGCGCCTGGGAGTTCTGGCATGGAGGCCTTCATTACGCAGGGTGCGCCGTATTGTCTGAGCAGAAACTTCAGTACCTACATCTGACAAATCTTTTCTCAGTTCCTCAGCAGTCACACGGGGACTTTTCTCCACTCTACGCTTCAGGTAGCGCACAGCAGTCGAAGTCAGCATCTTCTTTCTGCCACGACCAGGTAGCGTTTCAACAGTGCCCTTTGCCTTGAATTTGCGAATGATGCTTCCTATGGTGTCTCTTGGTATGTTTAACATCTTTGCAATCTTCTTATAGCCATTGCCCTTCCTGTGAAGAGTAATCACCTCTTCTCTTGTCTTCCTGGACCATTCTCTTGACTTAACCATGTTTGTAACCACACCAGTAAATGTCTAGAAGGAGCTGAGTATCACAGTCATTTTAAAGCTGCCTAATTGGTGCTTATTAGGCTTTATTGCTGCTCCCTGACATCCACAGGTGCTTTCAATACCTGATTGAAAACACTTCAATGGACCTCTGTTCTTCAGAGTGGTAGTCTTTAAGGGGTTGAATAATTGTGTCAATGAAGAATTCACAAAAGAAACATTTACTACTGTATTACAAAACCAATTGATGTCATTTTAGTTGCATATGCTTCTTGTAGGATTTCATTCTGAATTCAATTACAAATGTACTCTAAATTCTCTAAAACCATTTACAGCATTGGGGGGTTGAATAATTTTGAACACAACTGTATTTTTATATAAAATATTGCAACAATCATTTAGCACGAACTTTAGTTTTTTTGGTTATAAAAAATAATCTATTTAAATTTAAAGTAATATATTCTGAAAGATTTAGGGCAGGGCTTTTATTTGCTTTTGAAAGAAGTACAATAAAAATAGTAATGTGAAATATTATTCAAACTTGTTTTCTATTTGAATATAATTTAAAATGTAATTTATTCCTGTGACGGTTAAGCTGAATTTTCAGCATCATTATTCCAATCAGTGTCACATAATCCTTCAGAAATCATTTTAATATGATGATTTGGTGCTCAAGATACCTTTCAATTTATCAATGCTGAAACGGTCGTGGAAACCGTGAAACATTTTTTTTTTCAGGATTCTTTGATCAATAGAAAGTTAAAAAGAGCAGCATTTATTTGAAAAAGAAACATTTTATAACATTACAGATACCTTTTACTGTTACTTTTGATCACTTTCAAGTCTGCTTGCTGAATGAAAGTAATATTTTCTTTTCAAAAAGGAACAAAAACTGGTTGCAAACACAGATTATTTAAATGAGTTTGGTTATTTGTATTACTTCACACATTCATATCATCCTAAGTGTTGTCTGTTTAATAATGTTGCACTGTTCCAAATAAACAAAATTTGTTGTGATCATTTACTCAGTGTGAATTCTGTGCTGGGACCCGGTGAATCAGAACGCAGCTCAAAGTTTTCCCTCCTCCTTTGTGTCTCCTCTCAGCATGGCAGGTAGAGGTTTGTAATTGTATTTAAAGCTCTCATTTGACTCAAGCCCCTGGTGGTGATGAAGCCAAGTATCGAGCATCCATTTGAGCCCTTCTCCCAAGATTCTTAATTGCAACCAGCAAGAAACAGAATGACAGATGAGAAGAACAAAGACAGAGAGAATAAGACTGACCCATGCAGAGCTTTGGCTTGCCTTCCTTCCTTTTCAGATCTCTTTGTGACACACACTTCCTCCAGAAGTCTTGCTGTGACCCAGATCAGCGGTGCTTTAACAGAAATCCTGTCCTAAAGCATCTATCTGATAATGAAAAGCCAAGTACACTGCTTTGGATCGCTGTTATGGCTGCCTTGTCTCATTTTTCTGAGCAAAGCTGAGCCGGATGGATCAGCATGGAGCTTGTCAGATAATGATATGATGGTATTTCTTGTGTATTTCTTGTGTTTCTGTGTCTGTCACTTATTTGTATTTTTTTTTTTTCATTGTAGTTGAAATGAACACTAGTTTCTGAAAAGGCAGCGTGAATTCCAGTTTGCAGAGTTCTGAAATATCACTATATTCAACAAGAAAACAAATGGGGTGGACTATAAAAATGATTTTTTCAAAGATTGAGATTACAAGAAAGTACTATTTCAGTCTTTCTACTTCAAAAAATTGAAAGTAGTTTCGTCACTAAATTTTTTCAGACTGGGGCTTTCATTTGTTTAGTTGAAAGACTTTTTGTAGACTTTTCAATAATAAAAAGTTAATTGCATTCATTCACTCATTACAGGAGTTAAAGGTGTATATGGCAGAGAAATACTGTCTTAACTATGTGACGGTCATCTCACTGTGTGGCAGTCTGACAGAAGCCATTAACGGCATCAAATCAAATTTCTATTCAGTTTGAGTGATATCAAATTACTCTTTTTGGATTGCCATGGCAATGCTTGTATAATCTCTGGTGGATTTACTGCTCATTAGCATGTCTTATGTCGCAAGTGGCGACACAATCGATGTTAAACAATCGTAGCCATTACCCAAAGTGTGACTGTAATGAAGCCAAGGCGTCGTCAGCTTTTTCTATTTGTTTGTTTCTCACTTCTCATTATATCCCTCTTTAAAACCCCACCCTTACAATACCTCCGCTGGTGCCTGTATCTCTGCTGCGCACATCAATTTTACTGTGCTGATGATTGTAGTGTGGATGCCAGAGGCTGAGACTGAGCACAATTCCAACAGTAAATGACTGCTGCCAGTTGGCTGCAGTGTGAGTGTTTTTGTGTGCATGTTTGTGTATCAGTGTTTTTCCCTCAATTTGTTCTTATTGCCTGCACACTCCCCTGAGGTACTTGTGTTGACGGTTGCTCTATTTTTGCAGGATGAATGTTTGTACAGTTCAAGGGGCAGCTCTCTGTGAAATGTTAGAATTTTTATAAATATATAAGAATATATATTTATATATTTTACCACCTGCTTAGGTAAGCGACTGAAGACCGCCTCCTGTGGCTCACCCTGAAGAGCTTTTTTGTTAAATCGCTCAATTGGACCTTTAAACACTGCATTCAAACCCTTCAATCCACACAACATATTTTGAGATAATGTGCAAAACATTTCAACAGCCAATTTTACCTGTTCACCTTTGAGTAACTACACCCATCAATGGCACTCATACAAAATACCCTGCCCCTTCTGTGTTTATTTAGGGAATGTTTTGTTCATTTGTTGTACTTTCTGAGCACAGTTTAGAACTCTGAATGCCACTGAACACATTTCATCCAATTGAAATACATTTGGCGGAATCAGTGTAGAAAATACAACGCTTATAGTGAACTTTCTAGGTAGTATTAACAACAGTAAAAGGAAATTTGACAAAGTTAGAAATTGGTTTAGAAAAAATATTTAGAAGCCCAATGAAAAAGAAAACTATTATAATGTATTATTATTAAAAAAGTATTATGATGATGATGATTAAGTCATGTAAAATTAATGACTTTTTTTACACATCTATTTATAAATTTAAATATAATTTAAAAATATATTATTTCAGATTGACAGACTTAAATCTACTAATTTTAACACTAATTTTCAACCGTTTCCCAACCTTTTTTCAGTCACTGCACATTTAAAAAAAAAAAAAATTTTTAATAACGTTTTTTTTACAAAATTTTTAGTGTTGTCACGATACTAACTTCAATATATGATACCTTGAAAAGCATTTATATGGTGACATTTTAATTAAGGCTTTTGTTCATATATAAACATCGCTAAATTACCATTACAACTATCTCACCTAAATGTTTGCTCACTCATTTGTCTTTTTACAATGGGGTAAAACCACAAAATGGGGTATGTTTTGCAATGTGGTAAAAACACATTTGCTTTGTACCATTTCAAATATTGTCTTTCTGAAGTCTGAAATTTTGTGCAGTCCCTCAAGCATGTACATGAAGTTTAGTCTTAATCTGTATTCTGACCATCATCTTCCTTCCTCTTGGGCAGGTCTTTCGCAGTGGAGAGGGCATGGGTATCAGGCTGGACAGCGCGTCTGCCTTCCAGGGTGCTATCATCTCCCCTCATTACGATTCTCTCCTAGTGAAAGTCATCGCCAGCGGAAAGGATCTGCCGGCGGCCTCTGCCAAAATGAGCCGAGCATTAGCGGAGTTCCGCGTCCGAGGGGTCAAGGTAAGGCTTTTCTCGACAACAGTGCTTGCATAAACGATCAGGGGCAGCATGACCGCGATTAGTGGAGACCTTTGGAAATCGTTTCAGTTGCACCTTTATAGGTGCTGTGGTGTCAAACTGAGATTGTTTGTGTCGTTATTATAGTGTGCTGGTCAAATAGATTTTTTGA
The DNA here is from genome assembly GCA_038088235.1 of Zacco platypus. Classification (NCBI taxonomy): domain Eukaryota; kingdom Metazoa; phylum Chordata; class Actinopteri; order Cypriniformes; family Xenocyprididae; genus Zacco; species Zacco platypus. The sequence goes on from CM076070.1 coordinate 16,106,696, forward strand.
GTAAATGTCATGCCTTTAGTCAATTCCTTTTAGAAAAAAATTCAATTTTAAAGTTTAGCTCATAAGTATTAATTGTGACGTCATCTAATTAATATTCAGTAGTTCAATATCATCACCCTCTTATAATGGCTGTTATGCTTCTGGTCAGAGCGCACAATGGTAAAAATGGTAACTTCCCATGAAAAAACGAGCATGACAGGAGAACAGGAAGCCTGACATGACAAACTGAGTAAGAGATCAGATAAGTGGTTTTTTTTTTTCCCTGTGACTGAATCTATGGATTCTCTTTTCCCCTGTTAAATGTGTTGTTCTTTTGAAACACATCTGAACAGAAGACATTTCACGGTCTTGTCACCCATCATGCTGGCTGCCATCTGAGGCTCTGATCAGACCTTGAGTGAACTAAAAACATTTCCATTTTGAAGATCTTGAAGATTTTTTTTTATTTTTTTATATACATCTCCCACACACGCAAACCTGAACACACTAGATGAGTCACATTAGGCCATAGATGGTAACTCACACATATAAATGGTATTTATCAGCATAATGTGTTCAGAGTTGGAGTAATGGCACTTTTGGATAAAGGATTCAGACCTCACCATTTTCTGATGTGCCAGTTTCAGAGGCAGGGAGAGTTGCAGATGGGAGAAGTTGTCATGGAGTGTTTGCACTTAATCAGCCTGAATAAAATAAATGTGTTTACATAAACCATTAGGGAAGGAACTTTCCTGTAAGCGTCTTCAGAAATTCCTTTTGGAGACTATTAATAGAACCTGTCTTTGTTTTTCCTGCTTTAATCAGAGAGTTTTCAGAATGCTGCATTTCATTTGTGATGAAACAGGGATATGACCATAGAGGTCCGGACCTCTGTATATCTTTCCAAGGTGTGTATACTAAAAGTTGTGAAATAATTGCCTGATTTTGATTTAACTTTGGTGCTGCAAGGATAATGCATAACACTAAGATAACTCATGAGCAATATCAAAATGTTTGAGGTAACCAATCAAAGTAGGTGTATTAGGTGTAGTAGTGTGAATTCCATAGTTAAGATTAGGAAAAAAACGTTGCAAAGAAGTACACGGGCATGCAGACCAAAGGACCCTTTGTTATTGGAGGTCAATAGATTCAGCTTCAGTTCGCTGAATAATGTTAATCTTTAACATGTTTGCTATGAAACATTTGTTTTGGATTGATCTTTTATTTTATTTTTTTTTTAGAGTTTACAATGGAAAAAATTGCTGTTTTATAAGAGTAGTTCTAGACTATTTTGTGACAGGAAGGATTTAGTTTATGGCACTACCTACAAACAATGAGTGAATGTTGCACACTGACTATCGTGTCAAACGTTATCAAAGTTGGCTGTTATGGTTTCCCCAGTGGTATAGCTGTAGACTATGGTATCTCACAAAAATAAGTCCATCTCTGGCTTCAGTTGGTGAATATAAAGTGCGAGACAAGAAGTAGCTAAAGTAAACGTTTAATATTCGCCAGCTGTTTTACGATAGAAATGTTAAACAGCTGAAATAGTTAATCAAGGATTTAAATGAATAAACTTTCCCAAATTTTAACTGAAAATATATCATTTACGTGATTCATGTAATGTAATTTGTAATTGTCGAGAGACCAGAAACATTAACGGAGCTGTTTTCGGCGTAGTAAGCATAAGACTAATAATTAATATGCACATATTGTGAATGAATTTAATAAACTTGGTTACAAAGCTTTCCTGGTAGCCTTCAGCAAATTCACTTGTGTTAGAAAAGGATTTATAAAACATAGATATAAATATCACAAAAATGAGAAGCTGCATCAATTAATGATCTACTTTGGGGAAACGGTGAGGTAAGGAGACTGAGAGGAGAAGGAAGAGAGAAGGTGATTGAGATGAGAGAGGAACAGCAGATACTGCTCACTGAAACAAATGTATTTGTGATTTAGAACAACATGAATTAGTAATGACAGAATTGTAAAAATACATTTTTTTTGGGGGGGGGGGGTTATCTAATCCTTTAAGGTATCATAGGCGTGTGTTTCGAAGATTGTTTAAATTTAAAGCATTCTAGCATTTATAGTGGCAGATGACAACTGCAGCGTGCTTATAATAGACAGGATGTTATTGTGTGTTGCTGTGGATTCTAATATAGCTATTGTCATTTTTTGTGAGCGTATACCTGACATTGACATTTTAAAAGATGATTAAGTTTGGTCCGAAATTAAAGGGTTAGTTCACCCAAAAATGAAAGTTCTATCATTAATTTCATTAATTACTCACCCTCATGTCACACAAATTAAGATATTTTTTATTAAATCTGCAGGTATAGGACTCGTCCATAGATATAAGCAATATAGCCACCACTTTGGCCCAGAAAGGTCCCATCGATAAAACGGTCTACGTTCAACATTAATTTTATGAAGCGACGAGAATTTTATGCACAAAAACAAAAATGGCAACTTTATTCTACCATATCTTCTCTTCTGTGTCATTCTTATAAGTTGTTTACGTCCAGCGATTCCAGGTTCTACGTCAGAACGCAGACTCATTATTGGCCGGCTCCTGCGTCAGCATCACACGTTTGCGTCGTGCTGCTCACATGTCCAGCTTTGTCCAATACTGAGCCCGCATTTGGACGTAAACACGGAAGCCTTCACTGTGCTTACTGCGGCAACTGCTTAAGGATAATGACAGGGAAGAGAAGAGATTGTTGAATAAAGTCGTTATTTTTGTTTTGTATTTGCGCACAAAAAGTAATCTCGTCGCTTCATAGAATTAAGGTTGAATGACTGCAGTCACGTCGACTGTTTTAACCATGTCTTTAGTACTTTTCTGGGCCTTGAAAGTGTCTGTTAATTTGCTGTCATATACCTCTTGGATTTCATCAAAAATATCTTAATTTGTGTTCCTAAGATGAACAAAAGTAGTATGGGTGTGGAATGACATGAGGGTGAGTAATTACAATACAATACAATACAACAATACAGTACAATACAATATACTTTATTGTCCCCTTCGGGAAATTTATCTCTGGTTTAGTGAATGCTGCATTTCCAAATCACACAATAACAAAATAAATAAAGTCAATCAGTCACATTAATGACAGAATTACTAAACTAACCCTTTAAGCTTTTAAAGTGCACGTAAACACTCCTAAAAACACACTTATGAGGTTCCCTTTCAGTTCGGATGCTGCCTGTGAGGCAGCTCAGAAGATTTTGTGTGTCTCGTGTGAAGAGAGACAGATGCATCCTGGCGCAGCAAAGCTTTGAAGAGCCGGCCATCAGGGAAGCTTTTAAAGCACTGCATCGTTTTTCTGACCGCTTCGTTTTTCCTCCTAACACATCTGTCTCTCTCTCACTCTCTCTCCTGCTCTCTCTCTCTCGCTCGCTCCCATCTTGCCCTATGCACAAATCTTAAAAATTGCTCTAACATGACTTTAAATACCTTTCAAGATGATTTTTCTTTCCTCCGGAAAGATCTGCTGTCCATTTGCTTCGTGTTTCTATCTAAATTCCCCCACAGCTAGAGTAAAGTTTGTGACAGAACATCTCCGAAAATTGCCTTGCACTGACTCTGTCATTCCACCCCAATATTTCTCTTTACGCCTCTCTGCACCTTGCGCGCTCTACAATCAGGAAAGTCCTCGATTACGCTGTGGGCCACACTCCCAAGCGTGACTAGAAAACCTGGCCTCGGAAGGATTTTGAGAATCACTTCAAGCTGCTGGGCGTCATGGCCAGAGCTTGAGCAGTGCCGCGGCCTTCTTGTTTTTAATGAAGACTGATGAAGTGCGCTCCAGGATATGCGTGAAGTTCAAACCTCTCCTGCTGCCTTAATTTACAGGCTTCCTCTTCCTTCCACATTTGATTAATCTCGCTCTCTCGTCTTCACCGCATTAATGCACCATGTTGTTTTTTTTTGCATGATCGCTTACACTATTTTTCTGTCTCTTTTTTTTTTTTTTTTTTTTATCCCTTTCTCCCTCTCTCACTTGTTCCCGTCGGTGCTCTCGGCAGGAGGGAGGCCATTCTTCTCCTTTGGGGCTTGGGAGCTCCCTTGTTTTTATTAGACATCTTCAAATATCCAATTTATCTAGTACCGCCACCACAAGATTTAATTAACTGTTCAAATAATGGATTGTGGTTATGCCATCCATTTGCAGTGGTAGAATGGAGAAACCAGTATCTGTTTTTTTGGCTTTGTTGTTTGCCAGAGATCTGGATCAGGACTAGTGGATGTGTTGGACATTAGAAGTAGTAACATACGAGAACTACTAATTACTAATTTGTCATTTAGATTCTTTCATTCAGTGACTTACTAGTGCACTTATTACAATGAAAGTGTGAGGGTGTGAATTAGAAAAGGATGACTGCCCAATCTGTTGAGTCATAAAAGTGTGTATATATAAATATATTTCAACAGCATACAGGAGTTTCATACAATGATTTAGAAGTTTGATTACAAGTCGGGTAGAATTAGACTAGACGTCTTCGCCTGAGGTTACCATGGCAACAGTAGGCTGCATGAGCACTTTTTGTTGGGATTTCTTGCAGATTGTACATGAAGAAAGAATTACTCTGATTATTTATCACTTTGTTATCCACCTTATTCCTGATGAGCTTGCTGCATTTTGAATTATGGGTGGCTCTTCCGGTTTGGAGAACTTCCATTAAAAAAAAACGAAACGAATAATTTCAAATCATAAGGTTGCCCTACAAATTAGTCTTATCCCTCAGTTTGACTGAATGAGCCATCAATTTTTCTTCATGGTTTATTTTCAGATATCATTTTATATATATATGTATATATGTGTGCGTGTAGACGCTTGGTATTTTAACCTGACATATTATAAGTAGAATATCGGGCAAGAGCTCTTTTCAGTCGCTGCATTCTTTTCCTCATGATTATTTCATATTTTCCGCTGTAAAAGTAGGAAAAAGGACAACATATACTGTATGTTTGTGGTCTATTCTACCTATTTAATTTATGATATATCCCATTAATAATTCACTGGAATGCACAAAGAATTTCTTTCCAGGTTTGTTTTCACAGGTAAATACAATTTATTATCTGTCAAAATAATGGAAATGACTTTGAAATGGTATCACACAATGGTGAAGATAAAGGGGTGGTTGATAATGATTTCCCTTTTTTAACTTTAGTTAATATGTAATGTTGCTGTTAGAGCATAAACAACATCTAAGTACGACGCTCAAAATTCAATGCAAAGGAAGATATTTTCTTCTAAAGAATTCACTGTTAAAGGACTACAACAAACGGCTGGTAGGGACTATAACGAGCTTCTTCCCAGGTTAGTGACATCACTATCATGCATTCTAAAAGTTGTAACTTCTTCCTGAGTCTCTCCATCATTGTCGGACTCCGATTTGAAAAATATAAGGCTGAACACCATTACTGACAAATCACCGTTTTGGCTGCGTGAGGTTCTCCAAGGTTGTTGTTGAGCAGCTGAAGCGTGAGCTGTCAAAGCTCCGCCCTCTTCTGGAAAGTGAGAGCAGCAGCTCATTTGCATTTAAAGGGACGCGCACAAAATTTTGCTTCATTTGAAAAGCTAAAAGGTGTTTTGAGCTGAACCTTCACAGACACATTCTGGGGACATCAGAGACTTATATTACATCTTGTAAAAGGGGCATCATAGGTCCCCTTTAATGAACATTTAATTATGATTATGGCAACATGTGCTACATAATACAGATATGTGTTACTACAGTGATATTTAACCCATCTGTTATTGCTGTGGAAAGAATCGCTCTTGGTGTTATTCGTGGTCTCTTGAGAGTACCTTGTTGATGCTTTTACCCTTTTAAATGCCATCTTAATGTTCAATGGTTGAAAAGTGAGTAGAATAATGACATCTCGTACCCAGTACCCAAAAAAAAAAAAACGTATTGCATTCATAGAGCGAGCCTTTCACTGATTGTTTACAGCTTAATGGAAGTTACACCCATAATTCATGCAAAGCATCATGGGGCGGAGGTATAAGGTGGATAGGTTTACACATCAAAATACAGTTGTGTTCAAAATAATATTAGTCCAACATCACTAACCAGATCAATCACTGTTTTTGGTAGAAATTATATTTCTACATGGCAAATATTTTACTAGTTGGTGTAGTAGAATAATAGAAAACCAACGGACCCAACAGTCAATGACATGAATGCTGCTCATTCTGTGTAATCGAATCATTAATTGAAAAAGGCGTGTTCAAAATAATAGCAGTGTGGAGTTCAATTAGTGAGTTAATTAATTCTGTGAAAAATCTGGTGTCAAACAAGTGGACCCTATTTAAGGACAAAGGCAGCACATGTTGTACTGTGCATTTCTCTCTGAAAATCTGAGTAAAATGTGTCAACTTCAGACATTGTTCAGAAGAACCACGTACTTTGATTAAAAAGTTGATTAGAGAGGGGAAAACATATAAAGAAGTGCAGAAAATGATAGGCTGCTCAGCTAAAATATCAAATGCTTTAAAATGGCAACCAAAACCAGAAAGACTCGGAAGAAAACTCAAAACTACCATTCGAATGGATCGAAGAATAGCCAAAATGGCAAAGACTAAGCCAATGATCAGCTTCAGGGTGATCAAAAAAAGTCTAAAGTTACCTGTGTGTAACAATTAGATGCCTGTATGAAGCCAAGCTATCAGCAAGAAGTCCCCGCAAAGTCCCACAGTTGAAAAAAAGACACGTGCTGAAGAGGTTACAATCTGCCAAAGAACACGCTGACTGGCCTAAAGAGAAATGGCGCAATATTTTGTGGACTGATGAAAACAAGATTGTTCCTTTTGGGTCTAGGGGCTGCAGACAGTTTGTCAGACGACCCTCAAACATTGAATTCAAGCCACAGTACACTGTGAAGACCGTGAAGCATGGTGGTGCAAGCATCATGATATGGGAATGTTTCTCATACTATGGTGTCGGACGTATTTATCGCTTTTCATGGATTATGGATCAGTTTGAGTACATCAAAATACTTAAAGAGGTCATGTTGCCTTATGGCGAAGAGGAAATGACAACGACCCCAAACACACCAGTAAGTGAGCAGCATCTTGGTTCCAGACCAATCCCCGGACCTTAATCCAGTGGAAAACTTGTGGGGTGACATCAAAAATGCTGTTTCTGATACAAAACCAAGAAATGCAGAGGAATTGCTGTATGTAGTGCAATTGTCCTGGTCTGGAATACTTGTTCACAGGTACCAGAAGTTGGTTGACTCCATGCAACACAGATGGGAAGCAGTTCTCAGAAACCGTGGTTATACAACTAAATATTAGTTCAGTGATTCACAAGATAGCTAAATCTTGAAGCATTTGTCAATTTATACAGTAAATGTCTGCATTTTTCTTTACAAAATCAAACATTGCTAATGTTTTAACAACCTAAAATTAGTTTTTCTTCACTTTCTGTAAAGTAATAACAAATTTGATTTTTTCTTCATGTTTCGATTTGGAATAGAATGTGCAGTGTTCTCAATGCATCTGTGTGTATTTAAATAAGTTATCATTAGGAATCACATTTTTAAACACACTGCTATTATTTTGAACAGAACTGTGTGTATGCTTGTGTGTGTGTGTGTATATATGTGTATATATATATATATATGTATGTATATGTATGTATATGTATGTAATCTCAAAAACCAGTTGCGCAGGACAAACCGACAGCGCCCAGAAAATTATTGGCAGAAATGTTTTGACTTTGAACCATAGTTACCATTTTGTCCAAAGCGACTTACAAATGAGAACAATAACAACAAATGTCCACCAGCAGAGAACAATCAAGGTAAAGGTCAGTGAAATGATTTTGTGCATTTTTGGGATGGCACGACAAGGCACCGTTTACTTGCAGAACACAAGCTTCTGGAGGGCACATACAGGCGGGCGTATTCTGTGTGATTTTGGACATTTCAGGAGGTTGTGAGCCATTGTACCATTACAAGTCAGTTAACCAGATAATCATGTCAAAGCAGATGGTACATGGCACGACTGTACTGCACGGCGAGCCAGTGGCAATCACATGAACGTTGACGCTAAATGCAGAGACTGGAGCTTTCAATGTTGCTGGTGTAGCTTCGGAGATAAAAAATGTGCAAATGATTTGGTGAAAAGCAGAGAACATCTGTGATTCCTTTAAACAAAAAGTGTTTGTCAGTGAATGTACATGCTATAATAATAATCATAGATCCAGTGGTTGTGTATAATTTGGCAATAGGGGACAGCCTATACACTGGTCAACATCGGGCCGACTCCCCGAATTTTTTAAACGTGTTTGAAATGATCAGGAGGTCCTCATAATGCCCGGTTAAGACTACACAATTTTAGCCCAATTTTGCCACAATCTGCTTGAACATAGGGTGTCGTGACGATTCGTAAACGACAATGGGCATCGGAACACAAGATTTGATCGTTTCAGCTCGTGTAGTGTGTCATGAATTGTCATGGTCTGTGATACTTCATGACGAGACATTGAGGGAGACAATGCTACGTGGAATTTTAGTGGAGGAAATGTTTGTGGAGCTATGGCAACAATACTCCTGCGTTTATGATGCTGCCTCGAGGGACTACCGTGACAGCGTGAAAAAATTTAAATAGAACTGAGGTAACATATGTTTTCTTTGGAGAAAATCCAAATATCCATGCAATCCAGATATGTGTCCATGACACAAGATTTTAGGAGTCAAAATTGTATAATCTGACACAGTAGTTGTTTCCATCCAAAGTTGCAAATTTAACTTTCAGTTTCCATCCAGGGAGTCGAAGAGAACAAAAATGTCACTTCCTAAAGAAAAATGGAAGTTGCTGCATGTGTATAGTAATTTTCATATATAATTATTTGCGCCTCAGAACATGCAGACGAAACGAAATAAACGCTGCCTTGTTATCTTGCATTCAGATGCCTTGTGTTTGTGAATGCAGTCATGTGAGGCGCTTCTAGGAGGGAATTAAACTGAACCACTTTAACAATAGACTTTGCTCAGGCATTTCAGAATGACCGGGCACAGGATTGGGCACCCCTGCTATAGACTGTTGTTATCCAGCTGTAATTGCAGTGGACAATTAAAAGTCAGAAGTACAGAACCAAAGTGGAGTATGAGAATGAAACATTTTGTTGTAAAAAAGGTCATTTTTCTTTCAATTAAAAAAAAAAAAATCCCTCTTTCACTCATGATCTTTCACTTTCCTTTTTTAACTGCAAAATTTACAGCAATGTGATTTTATTTAATTTTTTTTTTTTAATTATAAACTGTATTTTGGTCACAATGTGATTTAATAGATAGTTGTTCCTCTTTAAATATGATCAAATTATATATACTTAGGGTAGTACACTTGCTAGGTTTGTTGCCACAATCTCTGGCTATGAAAAAAAAAACTCATACACACATTCATACTCAGTCACACCATGGGTAGCTCTTTCATGTTGTGAATTGCTTTGTTAGCCACTGTAGAATGCTTCAAAACCTGAGAACAGTGTTCTGGACAGATGTTTGAAGAATCAGGCTGTTTCTTTTACAAAATAATCTCAATTAGAAACCACATGGCATGTCAGGAGGCAAAACCGTTGGAGCCAAGGCTATGTTCCTGGTTCTAACGGTTCTCTGTGATTTTAAATAAAAGGCTGAATGTTTCATTATGTTTTCTAGCACTGTCCTGCTGACTTTGAAAGGCTCCTGCTGAGCAAGCCAAGTTTTATGTAGATCTGAAAGAAGTCATGTTCGCTGAACATTTAGTTCTTATAGTGTCAATCTCGCGTGCTCCTTTCTTTCTTTCTTTCTCTTTCTCTTTCTCCCTTTCTCTCTGTGAGGGCTGCTTTTATATGATACCAAGATATGTTCATCACTGTCAGGAAGTTGAGCCGTGTCAAGAGCCTGGAGGCCGTATTGAATGAAGGTGGAAGCTGTGGAGAGTGAAAGACATAGTGAGACTGGGGGAGAGTGTCTCTGCATGAAGGCATCAGACAAAGACTGATGGAAGCTGACAAACATAAAGGACCCTAGAGAGAAGGAGGGTGTGTGGAGTAAGAAAAAAAGAGAAGCCCTCTCCCCTAAGTAAATACGTGAAATTGAATGAGGACGCAAACTCAAATACACCCTCATATTGCCCCTGGAGAATCACAGACTGAAGTGTGTTTGTCCTTTCGCAGTCATCATGACCTTTTCCCCTTCTATCACAGTAGAGCTGTACTTCTTTAGTACCAGGCTAAAGAAGTATGTCTTTCTATGAATATTAACAAAATAAGGACAGAAGCTCTTAAAAACAAATCATAAAACTAAATGTTACATAAGCTGTTTTTCTCTCTCTACTCTCTTTGAAGTTAGGCATTGTTACAACAGTTACCTAAATTTGAGAAGTTTGAATGCAGTTTAAAACCCTTAATTTGTGTAATTGTCTTATTTACCAGCAATGAGTATTAAATAAACATTCAAATTAAACACAACATTTCTAAAATAAAAAAAATAAAAAAAACATGAATAAGTAACGGGGTTGCACATGAAGCTGTGTACAGTAAATGAAGCTGTCGCTTAATGGCATTTAGCTAGTTTGGGACCAAATGTTGGTTAGTAGAACTTATACATTTATGTTATGTATATAAATAAACGAAGAATAGTAGTTTCATTTTTTTTATTTTTAAATTAACTTGGTTAACAGGCTTGAATTGTTCATTCTGACAAATGCAGTCAACATTACAATTTGAGTAAAGTTAGATGATTTAATGAGTTTGCATTTCTTATTATTCAGTGTTGAAAACCATTGTGTTAACCATTTTTTGTACTTTGAATGGAACAGTCGAATAAAAGAACAGCTTTTATTTTATATAAAAATCTTTTGTTAAAATTATAAAAGTTTTTACTATCACTTTTAATCAATTGAACGCATGCTTTCTTTAAAAAAGTGTTCATTTCTTTCAAAACAAACAAAACAATCTTACTGAACTTTTGAAAAGTAGTGTATCAATTACATCTCATGCCAACAAACAATACTTAGGGGTAGTTCACCCAAAAATTAACATGGTCATCATTTACCCAACCTCAAGTTGTTCCTTGCTGTATGATTTTCCTCCTCCTGCTGAACACAAAAGAAGACATTTGGAAGAGTTCCGGTAACCAAACAGTTGATTTTTTTTTTTTCTTTCTTTCTACTCTATGCTATAGAAGTCAATGACTCTTTTGTTACCCGTATTCTTCAAAAGATCATGTTTTGTTTTCAGCAGAAAAAAGAATTTTATACAGATTTGGAACAACTTGAGGCTGTGTCAGTGATGACAGAATTTCCTCTTTTTTTTGTGAACTATCGCTTTAATTTGTACTTTCTTCATGATAGTATTTTACTGTCTTCCGGTAAAAAGCTGAAGTACCAACTCTCCGTTTAATGTTTTCATCCATGATAGCATCTCCGTAATACTCCATTATTACTCTGCAGACAAATGGTTATAGAGCTAGTGAGCCTTCTTCTGGCCATAAAAGAGAGGAATTGATTTTCACCTATAGCTTCACGTGACTCTCATCTGTGCAGCATGACACCATAGAATCGATATCTAGCCTTTCAAGGCTTTGGCGATCACATTGCTCTGCATTCATAGTCACCAATGGACTTGCGTGATGTATCTCAATGTGTCTGTGTCAGATTTAGCTTCTAGTTGATTATGAGGCAGTGCAGTTGTCTAGTAAATCACAGGCCATGTAGTGCAAGTTTTGCCTCTGTCAACTTCTCTCATCATTACTGCTGAACAAGCCCTTCTAACGGCCTAGAGGTGTTCACGTCAGAACCAGAACGGGTGCCTCCAGCTACATGCTGCAGTTTTCCCATGAGGATGCGGTTTCTGGTATCAGGGTGTCGTCACTTATAATCCTCAATACACTGCTTTTGGAACACAGGAACTGGAAGATCTGACATTTTTCCTCAGACTTGCTAGTTATTATTGGTTCATTGTTGAGAAATGGAAACAAGGGTGGACAAACATATTCATCAGTATTTTTTGCTAAAAAAAGTTCATCTGAACCATTTTAAAGATAAGCAAAAGTCTCCAATAAGAGAGGTTTCCCAACTTGATCTCTCAACTTGATTCCACAGTGCATGTTATTGTGGATTATGGGAAAGCAAGAGCATTATATTAGCTAGATATGAAAGCAAATGTCCACAGCTGGAGATGCCATCTGAATTACAAGTCCTTATAAGACTAGTTGAGAGCATGTATGCACTTGGATCTAAAAATCTGCGGCACGTTCAATCCTGCACTCGACTCCATGAAAAATAAAGGAGGTGTACACAGGAGAACAGAATCAAAGGTTGAGGAACAAAGAGTCTGCGTGAATGGAACACAGCACCTCACAACCTACGAGACATTACTTAATGCTTTTTCAAAGTTCTGGCTAGCGGCACTGGCAGCTGAGGCTTGTTATGAATGAGAAATTTCGCTTCTGATGAAGAGAGCGCTACTAATACTGAGAGTGAATGCACCCTGGGGGTACCCGGGAGGGCCGAGGGAGCTGACAGCTCGAACCTCCAAAAGAAAAGCTCCTGTCAGACTCCCACACTCGCCCTGTCCCAATGGGAAGAGTGGGAAGGCAAGAATTGAAGGAGAGAGCAGGCAAAGGTTACTGGGTGTTTCAATGCTGGCAGGAGGGATAAGAGAAGAGGTGCTTGGAAAGTCACGGAGGTGGTGCTTCTCTGAAAGCTGTGTCTTTTTCGTCCCCTATTCCTCTCACAATTCTCCACCCTGCTTAAATTGACGGAAAAGAGGGAACATCATGACCTACAGGCAAAGAGAGATGAGCAAAGTCAAAATGCACACTTAAGTGTTCTCTCTATCCTTTGTGTTTGGTGTTGGGTTTATGAGAAAAGAGCCCAGACAGCAGGGTAGAATGAGAGGAACATACATACTGTATGCTTCAATTCTTTGTCTAGAATGGAGCACAGAACTTGTCATGACCTTGTCCGTTTTTATCAAAATAATATTAGTAAGAATGAAGCAACATTAACAACCACTTTATTTTTGTAGTGTGACATTTTTGTGTTGATGGAATATTCAACATTTTTTTTCTCATATTACTTTCATTTTGTCTTTTCTTCTTTGAATTTGTTTTCCCTTTTTTGATATGGTGAAGGACTAGTTCACCCAAAAATGAAAATGATCCCATAATTTACTCGCCCTCAAACCATCTTAGGTGTATATGGCTTTCTTCTTTCAGCCAAACACAATCTGAGTTACATTAAATAATATCATGGCTCTTCCCAGCTTTTTTGGAGTTTTTGAAGCTCCAAAAAGTGCATCCATCATAAAAGTAATCCATACCATTCCAGTGGGTTAATAAAAGCCTTTTGAAGCGAAGCGATGGGTGTTGTATATAACCAATATTAAAACTTTATAATCACTGGCTTCCGGCAGCAGCCATATGTGCAGTCACAAGAGAGTCGAGTTTTGGCAGAAGGGTGACCTCTGACCTGATGTATGACGTAAGTGTAGCGTAAGCTTAGGTGAGCATTGGACAAACGCTGAAGCTCAGAGGATAGAGCAAAACAAAATGAAGTTTTAAAGATAACCAAACTTTTCTTTGGTCTAACGCTTGTTGGATGTGTGCTGGTCAGACGAAGAACAGTAGGAACAAAGTCTGGATAAAGTAGGGATGAAGTTCAGTCTTAAGTTTGAGAATTATTATGAAGCTCATTTAATACACTATTCAATAAACCCCACTTACTTTTATCATCACTTTGCCTCCTTCAATTTCTCGGCTTCCTCTATAAACCTCTCAGATGATAGAAAAGAGTTATTACAGTTTTCAGTACCAGACAAAATATAGTGTAAACTGATTTTGGATATTAGACAATACTCTGACAGTTTTGGATTACTGAAAAAAACTGACGTCTTCTGACTCAATTTTATAATTGATAGATGGATATTCAATCTAAAATTTTTGGTCAGTAGGATATCGGCACAATTTAACATTATCAACCATTTTTTGTGAAACCATATTAAACACTTTTTTTCCTTGCATATTTTTATTTTCTTCTCTCTTTTTAGTGAACTCAAATTAAATAAGTTCACAGTACTCATAACAATTGCTTCCTACACTTAAATGGATTGAAGCAATCAGTTTCTAAATTTCTTCCAAATATCAAAATCAGTTTGTCAGAGTATCTTATTTGTGTTCTGCAGAAGAAAGGAAGTCATACAGGTTTGGAATGACATGAGGGTCAGTAGAAGATGACAATTTAAATTTTTGGCAGGACTATCCATTTAAGAACTTCATCTGTGTTGTAAATGTGAACCATCATTTGTTTAGTGGTGGAAACCCTTAGTATAGTAGGTTTGAGTTTGGCTCTCAAAGGACTGAAATTGCTTAGGCTGCAGGTATTTTTATTTTTTATTTTTTGCGTGTGTGTATTGCACTAGCTATCGTCTTGTCAAGAATCTCAGGGGAGAGAGAGAGAGAGAGAGAGAGAGCTCAGCTGCTGCAGCTGCAGTGGAGTCATCATCGCCAGAGAGAACAGGCCAGCTCTGTCTGCATCACTGCTCCTGCATGCATGATCGGCTAACCACCTATGTGCCAATCAGTAGGTTTTAATTGGGTAAAGGAGGGCAGAATGTCGCCTGTAGCAATCATACGGAACCGTTCCATCATCTCCTCCACCACCTCATCCCCGTGCTGCCCACATCGTCTTTCATGCATTTCAGAGTTGCATGCTCTTCATGGAGTTTATAAAGACATTATGCTCTCTGGGGGAGCTTTGGAAATAAAAAGCATGCTCATGATTTTAGACATCAGGCACTGACAACAAAAGTGCCCGTAAAAATGAGACCATGCGATTAGTACGTGCTGTTCCTCCCTGCAACGAGATATCACATCTGTGTGAAGTCGTGCTTTTCTCTTGCAGTTTTTTATAGTCAGCTTGGTCTTATGACAATTTTTTCCTATTATTTCACTTTTTTGTTTTTTCTTTAATCGTCATTTCTTTTCATCTTTTATTATGCCAATGAAATGAGAGAGGTCCTCATCATTGGTGCCTAGTATGTGTAGCTCTGTTCCATACTCTAGTGAGCTACTGTATCTACGGACCCTACAGGAAAAAAACCTACTTAAACTAGCCTAAGCTGGTTTTAACTGGTGTATCAGCCCAATCAGGCTGGTCTGTTGGCTTTAGAGGGGATTGGGCTCTTTTCAGCTGCTCAGGCTGGGAGATCTGCTGGTCACCCAACTAAACCCCAGCTTCTCAGATTGTTTTTATTTTACAATTATTTATTTTAATTTTAAATTTTTATCATTTAATTACTTAATAGCTTGTCATTAAATTCAAAAACCCCCTGCAGTTTGCTAACCCCAATCTGGAACTCAAACTTTAAGCATTAGACAAGGCTCTTAAGCTCTTTATATGAGTAGGGCTATTTGTTTGGCTTGTATGAACGGCTTAAAATCTGACTTGCATTTTGGTCTAGATGTTAACTTAGAAGGTAGCAGCTCATGTACACAGTAGTAAGTGAAGCAGCTCGTTAGGTTTTAGAAAAGAACGGGTATTGATTTAACACATACTGTTGATTCCATAAACTTGAATGCAAAACTCGATGTATGCAAATATTGCAAATATTTTATCAGCTACAACCTGAGCTTCAAGGATCTTTTGCGATATTCATTGTGACAAAGCGCTTAGCATAACACACAAACCAGGCAGACAGGAAACCTCCCCCAACTGCGCCACTGTCCTCTTTTTCTGGTTCACACCTTCACCCCTGCCTCTTTCCTTTCATCTTCGTCCTGTTTTTCTCTTCTTCTGCCTTCTGTTTTATAAAGGGGTCTATATAGGGCTTTATACAGCAGAAGTGAAGAAATATAACAGGAAATTACAAGCTTCATCTTGAAGCCTTGGCTCATATAACACATTACTTTTTTGAGGTCTTGCAGATTAACAAACCTTGTCATTGTTGTTGTTTATTATCTGCAATTAAATGTCCAGTTAAGTTAGAGTAGATGAGTTAGAGTTGGTACATTAGAGACATTAAGCTGATTATCCTATCTGACATTTTAACAGGTTTTTAGGGGGGCTCTATGCCATTCTGCCATTCAACTGCAGCACTCTTGTTTTTTTGAGTTCTTTTTGCCATATGGCTTTTTATTCCAGCTTCTCTTAAGCAATTAACCTTGGAGCTATCATATCAGATTGATCTCAATTAGAGCTTCATTACAGCTTCATTCCACAATACAGAGTATCATTTTTACATAACAGCTTTTTATTCTTTTTATGACTCTGGAAAAAGGCTGAACAGACAAGAACAATGATGACTATTCAGACCACTGTTGAATGACATTTGAACAAATGGTTTCCCCGTTCATAACACCAAAGTATTGAAGTGTTCTGTGAGTCCCCCTTCTTCCATCTTTTCAATTCATTGAAAAACATTTCCACCAGAAAAAATTAAAAGAGTGAAGAGAAACTTTACAGGGTATTTATATACTTTCCCTCATTAGAAGTTCCAAACATGTTGTGCTTCTTTGCAACAGTGTATTTCAACAGATAACGCATTCTCTCTTTGGGTTTGAATTGTTATTGTTTTTTTGTGATATTTACCCCCTTAGTTTTTCAGCTCCTCATTAGCATTCGAATAGTGTTTCTTTTGCATAAAGTAGAGGCTGATTTATTCAATAATTTATTAATTGGTTAATTAATCTTGTTGAAACAGACGGTTTAGGTTGTAATCCCCCATGCCTTGGGCCTGTCGTAAAAAACAAGCCTGTCCTTGAATCTCATTTCTTCAAATCCTACTTGTCATTCTTTGTCCTCACATAATTTGATTTTGAGCCTTGTTGTGGCTCACAATAAAAGCGGTCATCAAATAATAGCCATTCCTTTGTGTCAAGAGCATTACTTCTCATCAATCTTGCCCTCCCCTGATAATTTTTTATCTTTTTTTTCTTTTGTTACTGCATTTGTTTGTATCAGCCTTTCTTGGATGTTACTTCTTTCTTTCACACTCTACACCACGCTTTCCTCCAGGTCTCTTGGATTGACGGTCATGCTACTGTTTGAGTTTGAAGTCGAGTTGGAGTTGGAGTTGGAGGAGTTGTTAGAAGTGAAGGCATGTAGATAGTTGTGCGTTAGGCCGTTGCCATACTGCTCGCTGCTACCCGTGCTGGATGTGCTGGTGGTGGAGGCACAGTGTACAAGCATGCCATGTAGCGACTGGCTACGGCGGGTCCAGATGACACTCAGCCGCTTGGCGTAGCTGTAACACCTGGTGGTGGTGATTTCACCCGCATCAAAAGAGCAGCTACGCTTGGTTTTCAGTGCCTGCCTCAAGTCTGAGCCTCCTTCCCTTCCGTCATCTCCATCTTGTGTCATAGCAGGTGAGGCCAAGACCTGTCTGTCCATGTCTCTGTCTTTCTCCAGAGACTTCCGCAACTTGAGCCTACCTGCTCGCTTTTGTGTCAACATGGGCAGTGTATTACTTGGGGAGTAGAAGAGTGTCAATCTCTCACTTTCTGGTGTGAGAGGACTAAAACATTTTTCCCTCCCAGCGCCGTCACCACTATCGTGTGTGCCATGGGGTGGCTCTGGGCTCTGTTTAGGTTTTGGGAGAGAACTGGGCTTGTGTTTGTCTTTTGTTCTTTGGGCCAAGACTCCATTTGGCAACGCCACCATTATCATACTGTTGTTTCCGTTCGTCTGGGCGTAAACATCCACCCCTTTTGCTGGCAAGAACTTGCCGGTCCTGTTGGCATCATCCCGACACTCTCCACATACGCGATGACGCACCATCATGGCCACAGTGAAGACCAGAAGGGTTACTACCACCACGCCACCCACCATCACTGTCAGTGTGCCGCCCAGGAAGTGGGCGTGCAGAGAACGGCATTCTGGATAATCCTCTTTAGTGCTGAACTGGATGCAGCCCAGTACCTTTGTAGTAGCCAGGGAGGAGATGCCATCATCAAATATGGCCAAGACACACAGGCTGTAGTCTGCTCCTGACACCAAGTTTTTCAGCAGGAAGTTATTACTGGTTGGAGGCAGAATTCTGTAGCCAAATAGAAATAGAGAATATTTTTGAGAAATTAAACATTACATTGAGGAGAAATGCAACCAGACATGCATCAAGCACAATAAGGTGATTTAGAATTTAGAATTTAGAAGCTCAGTTTTGTAGTGAAACTGGCTTAGCTCAATACCCTGCAATGAAGGGGATGTAAGAAATTAGAAAATTAAGAAGAAACTACAGATGTTGTGGATGCAGCAATCTGACAAGCAATAAAGCATTTTTTTGTTAAAGCTGAGAGGGTGATGGCATGCTTCTTGCCTGAAGGATTCCTGCCCACACTAGTCTTTACAAACTGTCTTTACAGTGCTCTTTAATAGACATCATTGACTGTGTCCACTGCATTTGCTCTGGCTCCTTGCTATGTGTGTCTGTAATGAAAAAGCTTTGCATGGCTTCACGTGATTCAAGTCCTTTAATTTAAAAGGCAATTCGCTTTTACTGCAGAAGGACCTTGAACAATTTTAATCTCTCTTGCTCTGGTTTCAATAAACTATTTGCCTCCTTCCTTTTCAGATTCAATAATCTTTTGTTTGGTTTTGTCAGTTTTATAAATTTATTTTTTCACTACACCATAGCTTTCCTTGTGTATCAACCTCAGTAAAAAAGGATTGTAGTGTTTTTGTGCTGCACTGTAAGGAATCAAAGACCGTGTTCACATTCAAGTCCACTAGTCTTATTTTTGGGCTCAGTGTGTTATTGCATATCAATGAGACATTTGCATGCTTATATGCATATAAAATTTCACAAATCTTATGGATCATTTGAATTACAAGCTTCACAGGATCTTAATGGTGATATGCTGTTAATAAAGCCCTTGATTTTAAAAATTCCCCCGTTATTTCTATAGAATGGTTTGCATTTGAGACCAGTTCAGGGATTTTTTTAACCTGAACGATTTTCTTACTCTTACATTTAAAGGGTCATGAAACCCTAAACAAAATTTTCTGAGATTAAGAGTTATGTGTTGAACATCATAGAAGACAATGTTACCTTCCATGAGTTTTAATTGTAGAAGAAAACTAGTTAATTGTAACCTTTTTTGCACAATTTCATCTTCCAGGTTTAAATTAGTCCTAGTGTCAACGTAACAGGACGTGCCATTTTCTTGCACTATAGTACATCAATGACTCATCTGTGTCTCATAATTATTCATGACACTATGTGTCCTTATCCTATGAGAAGATGCCTCGATTAATTATTCACGGCTGTATGTGTTGATATCCTAATGACTGGCACGTCAAACGGTGAGATCGCATACAATGAGTGAGAGTGTTTATTTTCTGCATCTCACAAGTTCTCTTTCATAGACCCTAAGTCTTTGACACAAAGCAATTCCTTCACAATGTGAGTATGACTGGTCTTTACGGCCCTATAACCATTCAAACGGCTTATAAAAACGCTGCAAATTATGCCTCAAACGATAAAGATGCAACACATTTATATATAAATTTTCGATGCAAAATACAAATGCGAATGGCTGTGCATTTATTTGTGACTCAAAGATTATTACAGTATAGCTGTCACTGGATATGTATGTGTTTGTGTAATTTACGGTGAGCTTACAACAACCATGTATAATATATTGACTTGCGTATAATAGTAAATTGCAGCATGTATTTGTGGAAAGCTTTGATGCTTTTAACTCAATGACAGCGAAATATAATGAAGACATTGCTGTGTTGTTGGTCTCTCTTCCCCCCCCAATCTGCAGCCTACCACACCCACTTTTGAAGCATTTTTCAAACCTGTGATGAGAACTGACTGGTGCTGAAATTGGGGGTTTCAAGAACATTTAAGGTGAAGTATGTAGTTTCTGCGACACTTTGTGGCACCTAGCGGAGTTACAAAAATAAAGCATATTTTCAAACAACCTTGCAAATGTCCTTTTCGAGCCCCGCGCCTCCCTCAACACGACCATCACAAACAACTCACTTATAAGAAACATCCAACATACCTGCACCTGGCACATGTTTTGATATGAATAGTCACAACTGTTTGAGGCACTCTACACTAGACACATCAAAGTAAACATTATAAACTGGAACATTTGTCTTTCTGAATAGGTACGTGATGATGCTGTATAGTATAGAAGCGTTCACTGCAGCATCGCAATACCCCATTTGTTTTAATGTGTTTTGAATTTCTTTTCCCATACTTCACCTTTAAAATGAATGTTCTAAGTTAAATACAAACTCATTCGTGGCATTACGTTGATTACCACCAAAAATATTTAATATTTTTAAATGTTTAAATTATTTTTATTCTTTCTTTCTTTTGTTTGGATTTTTCTTGTGTCTTTGGACATATGGTAAAGTTACAGGGTTTATCATCTTTACATGGCCTTAACAAGAAATATTGGATATAACTTTGCATGTCGACACACACAATGATGTAGAAAAAAACCCCTGAGAAACTAGTTTTCTGTGGTTATTGACATTATGCCACAAATTTTGTCAATAGAGCTTAACTTGTATTAAATGTGGAACGTTCCTTGAATGCGCAAAAATATCTAGGAAAAAGTCTGTCTCTGTAGTTTGACGATGCACTCAAGGTGGCCAGTCAGTATGTAAGCCTAGAGTGGCTTACTGTGTTTACTCTTACAGATTCCTGCATGTTGATGGGAATAGCTGTAGTAACAGGTCCATTATGAAGATGCCTGGCCTCCCACTCATCCACTTCTCTGCCTGCCATCACTCAGCAACTGCTGCTACTTCTGCTATCCTCTTTTGCCCATCCTCCTTTATCTATATATATACAGTGGGTATGGAAAGCATTCAGACCTCCTTAAATTTTTCACTCTTTGTTATATAGAATTTTTTTTCCTCATTAATGTACACCCCATATTGACAGAAAAACACAGAATTCTTGACATTTTTGCAGATTTATTAAAAAAGAAAAACTGAAATATCACATGGTCCTAAGTATTCAGACCCTTTGCTGTGACACTGATATATTTAACTCAGGTGCTGTCCATTTCTTCTGATCATCCTTGAGATGGTTCTACACCTTCATTTTAGTCTAGCTGTGTTTGATTATACTGATTGGATTTGATTAGGAAAGCCACACACCAGTCTATATACGACCTTACAGCTCACAGTGCATGTCAGAGCAAATGAAAATCATGAGGTCAAAGGAACTGCCTGAAGAGGTTCCTTTGGGTTTGAGGTTAAGGTTCCTAAGAGCACAGTGGCCTCTATAATCCTTAAATGGAAGATGTTTGGAATGACCAGAACCCTTCCTAGAGCTGGCCGTCCGGCCAAACTGAGCTTCTGAGGGAGAAGAGCCTTGGTGAGAGAGGTAAAGAAGAACCAAAAAATCACCGTAGCTGAGCTCTGTAGATGCAGTCGGGAGATGGGAGAAAGTTGTAGAAAGTCATCCATCACTGCAGCCCTCCACCAGTCGGGGCTTTATGGCAGAGTGGCCTGATGGAAGCCTCTCCTCAGTGCAAGACACATGAAAGCCTGCATGGAGTTTGCTAAAAAAACACCTGAAGGACTCCAAGATGGTGAGAAATAAGATTCTCTAGTCTGATGAGACCAAGATAGAACTTTTTGGCCTTCATTCTAAGCGGTATGTGTGGAGAAAACCAGGCACTGCTCATCACCTGTCCAACACAGTCCCAACAGTGAAGCATGGTGGTGGCAGCATCATGCTGTGGGGGTGTTTTTCAGCTGCAGGGACAGGATGACTGCTTGCAATCGAGGGAAAGATGAATGCGGCCAAGTACAGGGATATCCTGGACGAAAACCTTCTCCAGAGTGCTCAGGACATCAGACTGGGCCGAAGGTTTACCTTCCAACAAGACAATGACCCTAAGCACACAGCTAAAATAACGAAGGAGTGGCTTCACAACAACTCTGTGACTGTTCTTGAATGGCCCAGCCAGAGCCCTGACTTCAACCCAATTGAGCATCTCTGGAGAGACCTAAAAGAGACCTAAAAATGGCTGTCCACCAACGTTTACCATCCAACCTGACAGAACTGGAGAGGATCTGCAAGGAGGAATGGCAGAGGATCCCCAAATCCAGGTGTGAAAAACTTGTTGCATCTTTCCCAAAAGGACTAATGGCTGTATTAGATCAAAAGGGTGCTTCTACTAAATACTGAGCAAAGGGTCTGAATACTTAGGACCATGTGATATTTCAGTATTTCTTTTTTAATAAATCTGCAAAAATGTCAACAATTCTTCTGTTTTTCTGTCAATATGGGGTGCTGTGTGTACATTAATGAGGGAAAAAAAACTTAAATTATTTTAGCAAATGCCTGCAATATAACAGAGTGAAAAATTTAATATATAATTTTTTTTTAATATAAATTTCTCTCCTTGTCATACAAACATGCCCCTTATCTTCACCATGCATTATTGATACCACTCCTCCTTCCTTTTGTTAAGCCTCCTAATATATGTCCTTACCATGCCAGAATGTGCAATGAATATGTTGCATTTGCAAGCTCCCTTCAGAGTTATTGAGTGTTTATAGCTGAAGAGCTCTAGGAAGGTTGCAAAGGAAAAGGTTATGAGAGGAGAGAGTGAGATAAAGAAATTAGATCATAAAACGAAGGCTACCATGGAGGAATTTTTTTTTTATATATGTAGAGTTGGATATTTGAATTCAAACTTTTGTTTGTCCATTCGGGTACCACTGCACAGCACACAAAAAATTAATACAAAACATCAGTATCCATGATCAGTAGCTGAACAATACCCAGATGATCATGTACTGCATCTGCTAAGATTTGGTTGAATGCAAACAGTGGACACTTCATTAACCCTCGAGAGAACAGGAGCTGAGGCAGCGTCAGATCAAAAGATAAAAATGAGCCAGTTTAAAAGTGCAAGTAGTGCTTGTGCCAAGTTTCTTCTGATTAAATTTTGCTTGTTTAACAGTAGCCAGTTTTTTTTTTTCGTCCGTTGTTGGTGTGCCACAGGTCAAAGACAACAAGGAACACAGGACAATATATAGCAGAAGTAGTATTTCTGGAAATGTATTTATTCTACAAACCTGCATGCCAAAAGACAATCAAATGTTGAGAGGTTCTTCACTAAATTGAGTACAAACTATAGATGTATGGGAATTTGGACACTACTGTGGAACTAGTGTGACTCCTCACAGCTGTCTTAGAAGAGTCAGTGTAAGCAACTCTCACAGCCCTTCCCTTGTGACCTACCCCATCTCTATATCCCTTTCTCCCTCCATTTAGATCCATTTCACTCTTCCTGATTCATTGTGACACCATCTTCAAATGTGTAGGTTTTGCCCTTTTAAAGGGTCCATCCTGTTTTCTCCAGAGTCAGCAGGTCCTCTCACTCCACTGCTCTGATTTCTTTACCCCTCCCTGGCTATAAATAGCTGACTGTATCTCTTTTAGCCTCATGGCTCAACTTGAATCTTCCATCCGCTTCTGGGCTGTGACTGTTTCCTTTGGCCTTATCCTTTCATCAATATCTGAAGCCTATAATCCATGAACATGAGCACCAAGGATGTTTACATGCGTTCACTTGAAACACATGAAAACCTAACCACTGAAAACCAGCACATCATTTTTTTATTGTTATTTTTGTCAAAACTGTTGCCACAATACTAAAAAGGTCTTTCTGTGAGATCAAGAAACATAATATCCTTACCTGTAAACAAGTGCGTCATCAGCAGTGCTATTGTACTGGATCTGGTACATCCACACCAAGAAAGGCGTTGAAGATCGACCCATTTTCCAGCGAATCTGAGCTGAATTGGATGTCACGCCTAGAACTCCTACCAGGGTTTCTGTTCCTCCGTTACTGCTTCCACTTCCTCTTTCTCCCGTATCTCCCTTGCCTCCAGTAACATTCCGTACAGTCACCACACCAGTCCCTGCTCCTTCAACCCCTCCCCGCCCACTGCTAATATCAGAGGATCCAGGGTCTCTGTGGTTGATAAGGGATATTGTACTATTCCCTCTATGGGGAAGAGGGATGATCTTCAGTTCTACCAGAGCTGTAGATTCCCCTGCAGCATTGATGGCAATGCATGTATAGGTGCCATCATCTCTGGCACGGGTCACTAAAAAATCCAGTGTCCCGTTGTAGTATGAACGAATGCGGCTGGAGTTGGCCACAATACGATCATCTGGTGACACCCAGTGAATAACTGGCTCAGGGTCACCAATGGCTCTACATTTAAGTGTGGCTCTTTGGCCCTCCAAAACCCACAGCTTGTTGGTATTACGAGTGATCAGTGGAGGCTCGCATGTGAACTCTTCCTCTGGGATGGACCAGAAGTAGCGACCCGCCAGATGAGCAGGTGTGGCACACGTCTCCATGTCATCTTCCCGAATTAGTCGTCTTAGCCACAACAGCTCACAGTTGCAGTGCAGGGGATTCCCCCCAAAGTTAAGGCTGATGATGGAATTGTATGGTGTTGGACTGACAACCCCAATCTGGGATCTGGAAAACAGTGGGTCAGGGGGAAGAGTCTGCAATCTGTTTGAGGTCATATCCAGTCGAGACAGTTTGAAGAGCTCACTGAAAGAACCCTCAGCAATCTGATCTATTAGATTGTGGTCTAGATTTAAGGTGTGTAGGCTAGCCATATTCTGTATAGATTCCCACGGAACCCTGCGAAGGTTGTTGTAGGAAAGGTCCAGATCTTCCAGAGTCAGTAGGAAGTCATCAAAAGCATCCGCTGAAACATCTGTGAGCTGATTGTTGTTGATGATGAGATGCTGAAGATTAACAAGACCTGTCAGATCCTGAGGTCCCACTATTGTGAGACGGTTGGTGTCCAGGTGAAGTGAACGCAGGCTCTCCAGATCAGCAAAGGCCAATGGTTTTAGAGCATGGATGGTGTTCCGTGACAATGTCAGGTCAACTAGTCCTGTCATATTGGCAAAGTCTGCACCTCCCACTTCCAGGATGTAGTTGTCAGCAAGACGGAGCTCCACAGTGCGGCGATCAATGTTCGGTGGCACGAAAAGCAGACCTTTATTCACACAAAGTGTACTTAGAGACTCTGATAAGTTCCGGCACACACAGTGGATGGGGCAGATGGACACCATGCCCCATGTTTCCCCTGCCAACACACCTTGTCCGCTCTGCAGCAATACAAAGCCTAGAAGACCCAGCCAGATAATTGTTGACACTGGCATGGGACGGGGGCGGACACTTATTGTGCTAAAAGGGTTAGATGAAGCATGATATCTCCTTGACTGGATCCACTTTGAGTTGCCCTGTTCTTGCAACAGATCGGTTCCTCTAGATGGACTCCCTGGTTCTGTGCGTGGCATGGTAACCAGGTTGTCCACAGACCTGTACAAAGAGAACAAACATTAGTGGCTTCAACTCATAACGGGAAAAAAATGAGTACTTTCTTTCTCCCTCAGTCTAGGGACTGCTTTTCAATTCACTAATCCCCTGCACAAATGCGGTTATCCATTAATTACCACTGAGACTTGGTGTTGTGTCTAGTCACTCATCCAGCATAAGCTTGCGTCATCCAACAGTGTATCAAAGAGGAGCTAATCGTGAGCCAATCTACGATTGTCAATGTCCATTGGTTCAGATTAATGATCTACCTGGAATCCTTTGTCAGCTGTTTGGATTTTAAGGCATTTATCATGTGCCCAGCAAGAACCTTAAACTTTTCCCCTGTTTTCTGAGCGAAAGAGAGACTCGATTTGGCTGCCAGGGACAAGCCCCTAGATGATCAGTCACATTCTAAGTGATGAATGCCTTGGCTGTCTTCTCATCGCAGATGTGAGATTATGTGGCTGTTGTTGTGGCTGTGTGTGCAGACAAAGTGTATCTATTTACCCAAGTCTTATGTCCTTCTGTTTGTTCCCCTCTCTGCTGCTCCCTGCGCTTCTACAAGGGTCTGATTACTCCATTAACCTGATACATAACTGTCTGTGTGTGTCTGCTCTGTCGCACACATGGACAAAAAAAAATCCAACCAGTGAAAGGACAAGAGAGAGTGACACAAGCTGCAGCGAGTGTGTAAATGAAGTTTAATTGCTTTCACAAGAGTGAATTCCTATGTCATCTAATGTACTATTGTTCCTGAGCATGTAAATGCTTGACTTGGTTTAATTAATCCATCAGGCACCATCAGCAAATGTGTTATGCTGTGATGGTGTTATGCTACTGCTTCTATTTATTGTTTACATGATTCTGGCCTGTTCATTTCAGTCTTACATAATGGTTCCAGTGTCAGACTCGCCCTCGAAAAGCAGTTTTTTTAACAATAGTGTGTGTGGAATTGAGAGTGAGATGAAGAGATAAGATGGGGCAGCATAGGGACTAGAGTAATATTCTATAAATAACCATGTGCAATTGGCTCAAAGCTGTATGTGTGCAAATTTGCTATAAAGAATAAATACCCAGTGGAATTTAGATTCATTGTGCTGAGTCTGTAGTTACACTGCAAATATCCTGCAAACAATTGACAAACCTCATGAGGTCCTACCTGCCAGCAGTAGGTTAGGTTCGAGGGAAAGGAGAAATGACAAACAAAATACTGTAATTTTTCAAACCTGATGTGTCTGTTTCATCAAGATTTAAAATGGTTTCCAATCCTTTCAGTTCTTTTATAGACAAACTGACCATCTAGTCCCATTATTGCTTGAGATGAAAATCCAGAAGTGCAACACTGTAAACACTGTGGAAATATTCAGGCGTGCTGAGAGCCATTTCATTCCTCATGGTTAATGACCAAAAATCATGATGATTTTAAATTTGATCTGTGGTCAAATGGATGAATTACTGTCACATCATGACTGCCTTGCCATTCTTTTCTTCGCCATGAGTCACTCTGCCCCTTTTCCATAATCTTCTGTTAACCTCAGTTAAAAGGAAGTGGATATGTCTGGATAATCTTTTTTCTTGATTTTCATTGTTTTCCTGTGTTTCAGGAAATACATCCAACATCCATTCTCCTTCACTTCACAACATTTTTTAAATTCTGAATCCAGTGAAAGGTTGTTTTATTCAATCTTCTATTTGCAAAGGTGCTTCCAGGAGCAAGTGTTTCCAATCCACTGAATCTCAGGGTAAACTGCCAAAAGAAACACAAATCCCTCTTAATAAATATTTAACCAGAATTAAAAGCTCCCGTTTAAAAAGCTCACATCAGTCTCCTTTTCTCTCATTTCTCTTGCATAGACTCAGATGCCACATCTTAAAGTGGAAAGCAGGTTGTGTATCATTCATATCTGTTTGCTGATGTCGGCGTCTTAACACTATTGAGGATCTTAAATTAATTGATTCTTCCTGTAAACTGGCGCATTAAAGCAAATAATCCAATTAGACCTGCTTTCAAGCAGACCCTGTGGGTCTAACTGAGCCAAATTCATCTGTGTATGTGTGTGCACGCACTCTTGTCTAGATGGACTTGAGGTCTATACACTCATTTTCACTGTCCTTTATTGTTTTCTCTCCAATTAACCATGAAATGTTAGTCTTTCTACTCTGTCTTAACTATCTCCAAATCTATGTCTCCACTCCTTCTCAGCCTTTCCTAAGAACCTACAAGGTAAAGGCAAACATATACCAACCTTTTTTATTTCCAAATTGCTGCTTATGTCCATCCGAGAGAACTTCTGCCCTTTCCAGGGGTCCCTTTTCCTCTACATCTCAGGTTTCTCCGAGAGGGATTTTGGGTAGCATCCTCACCCCTCGTTTCTTTTCTGACAGCTTCTTTTGTTTTTTACTTTTGCAAACGGTCCCAGTAAACCCTGCCCACAAAGTAGGCAACCATTACCTACAGCCGTGAAGAACCTTTATATAACCGTGCCGTTGAGTCCCAGCTGATGTCGCTTATTGCCATCAATCAATGCCTTGTTTTTGCCTTTTTGGTCCTGCTCTGTATTCTTGAAGTGCGTGAGTCTGTGATTTGTTGGTTTTGATGCAGGGAGCAAGCCGATGTGAGTGCGAGCGTTTGCGACTGCAATGTGTCTGCTACAGCAAGGGCAGAGTGAGCAGGAGGGAGGGAAGAGAGAACGAGAAGGAGGGAGGGAAGAGTAGGAGAGAAAGTGACTGAGGGGAGAGGGGTAGAGCCTGAAGCAGTCTTGGCTCTCGGTATGAGGGGAGAGACGAAATGCAAGGGTAAAAATGGCAGAATGAGAGTGCATTGGCAGACTGGGGTGTGGGGTTGGATGTGCAGAGGAATTGCCCAAAGCTCTGTCCCTCTGACAGTACATTTTTAACAGCAGGGCATCATTGGTGAGCAGACACACTGAGAACTTTGTCACATATGCACTCATAGTGTCGATTTTCACCTTATGTAAATGCCAATTCGTTATATATCATTTAAAATGGATATTAAAAGAACAGCTGATTTTGAGAAATCTGTTTTTAGAGATACATGGGTTGTTGGAGGTGGGTAACTCTGAATTCTAGTGGTTATTCTGATGCCTTTGACAGGATATGACATACCATCCCCAAAACAGCATAGTTGAGTCGGAAAAAAAAAATCCTAGTATGATATAAAAAAACACTAAAAACTGGTAAAAATTTAAATGAATAAAATGTCAATAAAACAGTAACAACTTTTACAATAATTTGTTTGTTAACATTAGTTTAGGTATTATCAACTAATAATGGGCAAGTTTTATCATTTATAATTTTATCAAGTTAATGTAAATTAAAAATACACTTTGCATTTGTTGTCAATCCATGTTTATTCATAACACTTGAACTACACAGCTTGAAATGTTAAAAATTTATGTCTGCACTGCTGTTTAAATGTTTGGGGTTGGTAAGATTTATTTCATATTTTTTAAAGAAGCCTATACTTGTGCTGCATTTATCTGATCCAAAAATACATTAAAATAGTGTTTGTGTTGTAATGTTAGCCTAAAAGTGTTAGCCCCCAAATTAATGTCTTGGCCCAATGGTATGACTATTGCTGTTGATGTAAGCAGTCAAGGGTTCAAAATAAAGGTCTTCACGGTATGACAGTCTCATATTTCTTTTAACACAAAACTAGTCATACAAAAAAGGGGAATTCAGTTTGCCTAGCAGCAGCCCAAGAAGGAAAAGATGCTCACCAAATGAATGGACACTATTCTTTTATACACCCATGAAAACAAAAATAATTATGACAACACAAAAAGGAAATAAAAGAAAAAGACCATCAATCACATTATACAAAGCAATAGTAATGGTTAGATGTATTGTGGCAATTAGGCATTAGGTCGCATAGTCCAATAATGTGAAAATGGATGTGTGTGTGTGAGTCTTATCTGATGGTATAAAGTTCATCAATCCATGCCCAAAGTTGAAGCTGTCCCTTAGACTCTTCCAAATCAGGAATAGCCAAAAGTAAGCCAAAAGCCACAAGCGTACATCCATCTGGGCTTTAAATCCATATTTAGCTTGCGTGCAGTGTTAAAGTCATTGATCAAGGGTCCTTTTTAAGTTGAGCATGAAATAGCACATTTCCCAACCAGGACATGGCACACATGTAGTCAAGCCATGCTGTCTACTGCCTGCTAACTAAATAAAGGACTTGGTAACAAGCTTGTCTGTTACAACGGGTCCACTTAGACCCGAAAACCTGAGGTCAAAACTTTGAGTTCCTCTGTCATGGGTCAGGTTCAGTATTAGTGGCCTCAGGTCTCAGGTAAAACACTATTTTCGTTGCAAAGGTTCAGTGTTTACGTCCAAACTCTGGTTCAATATTGGCCCACGTTCACGGTTGCTTCCACATTTAGACTTAGTTGATGCATTTTTGCCTACCATTTCTATGACCGCCGTCAGCATGGATTAAATAAACTTTCATCGGGTCTGTGTCGGGTCAAGTTTTCTTTTTAATAAAAATTATTAATGCACGTTGAGTTTGGGTAAGAAGTGATTCGGGTCGATTCGGGTTGGGTACAGATTTTAGGACCCGAGAAAACCTCTAGTTCAAAACCCCGCTGTCTGTACTAAATCATGAGAGAGCTGTTCTTATAAGCTGAGCTGTATAATCATCTTATGAGAGTGAGGCTAATACAGCCTTACACAGCCAGCAAAGTTGAGAGGTACAGATGGAGCCAAAGATGTTCTGTCCAAGTTATACTTTTTCTCAGTTTCTCATGTTCTAGCTCTGATTCCCATATCCTTTGTTTTTCTGGTCTCTGTGATTTTAGGTGAGCGTGAGTCACTCACAGTCTTCATGCGGGTCTATATATAGAGGCCCAGGCACAGCTAAGCGGACCGCACGCAACATTGCCAGCGGCCCGCTGGAGCCCAGCTCCACACACTTGGAGAATGTAACCGGTGGGCTCAGAGTCTGCTAAACCTCTCTGTGGCTGACGTATCAGACTCAAGATTTGGCTGGCGAGCCAGAATCAGTCTTGGTTCAGTTAAATCATGTCTCTATGACAAATCATGAATAATGCTTTTAAGTACCATAAGACAAAGATGAATGATTCATGTGTGTATGTACGTTGCACCTGCATAAAGAAAGAGACTGAAACTGCTGGATCTAAACCACAACTAATTGCTGTGAAAGAGTGATTCTCTAGCAGGGGTACGTGCACCCCAGGGGAAACTTAAGCGGGTTACTGTAAGATTTAGTTTCTGGTTCAATTTACAACATAAATGTTAGGGCTCTAACAAATTTGGCTAATAACAAAGCAATATGTGTGGTTTGACAGTTTATTTGGATGCTTGTAGTGAAATATAAACTTAAACTACCATTCAAAAGTTTGGGGTCTAAGAAAGTAATCCTTTTTTTAAGCAAAGATGGATTCAAATGATCAAAAGTGGCAGTAAAGACATTTACAAGGGTCTCTGGTGGAGCTGAGAAGTCCTCGCCAGTATCCAAGTCCACCAAATTTTCCCTCAGGGATGGCTGTTGCGGTTTTCCATTCTTGGTTTGAGGTCTGTTCTTCTGTTATGCATATTTGCATTAAGCAGATGATGATGATGGAGATTAAGTGTGAAGTCTTTAATAACTCACTCAGAAGGATAATCCAACGAATATGAGTGAGAATATTCCACTGATGCATAAACGAGAACGTGCAACTTAAGTACAAGCCAAATTAATGAAATAATGATAGCAACCTGTGCTCATTAATTGAATTACCATGACAACTGATAAGTGGCAGCAAAGCAGAACAAAGGAAGACAGTTCCATGATAATGAAACTAAGAATAAGTGTCTGTGGCAATTTCACAGTTTTTAATGTTTTTCAACAAATAAATGTAGCATAAGAAACTTCTTTCCAGAAGATTTGTGTATGTCGTATTTACAGTACACTATATTCCCAAACATGCTTCAAAACACAGTAAATGCAAACTATGAAAATCTGCAGCATTTCAATAATAAACCAATCACTGTTTCAATTAGATGTTTTTGCTGCTGGTGCCAGTCTCATTCATATTTGTACAAATGATGATGTATTTTGCTCATGGGTGATATTTCATGCTGTTTGAGGTTTGAGAGATGAGAATTAAAATACAAATGTCTTGAGTTCAGTTAATGCCTCATGTGGATCTTGGTTATGAATAAATTTGCTGTTATGTGTTTCTCAGTTTCTCAGTCGATTGCCCTCAGAGTTGTCAAAAATTTGTGGAAGACCTCATTATAATGATAGGTTTTATAGTATTAGTTTGATGTAATGTGACTATAAAATAAATAAAGAGAAACACATTTCAAGGTTTATGTTGTTTAAGACATATTTGAGCCTTTCTAATGAGGCTGTGGAGACATGGTAGTTTGGGAAACAGACTAAATCACAGAGGACTTATGGAGATATTTCAGCACCATGGACAGCTCCAAACTCTGAGCTAGTCAAACTGGTTAAATCTGTGAGACTATGTTGTGATATTGCCATCTGTACTTCCATCTGTCTTGTTATACAGGTCCCATGGCTGGATGCTTGGTATTGTAACTGCTCATTTTAACCCTGTTTTCTTTGATGTGGCTGCTCCTTATTTCTAAATGTAAAAATCCAGACCATGGAGTTTTAGGTAGCCATGCAAATATTCATATATACACCTCTGTGCTTTACTCTCTCTCCCTTCCCATCTTTTGCTCTCTCATAACTTCTCCCAGCCATTGTGGAGAACTTGTGGGCATTGAATTGTTTCCGGCAATAGCCAGTGGTTTACCACTGAATGACACTGTCCAGTCAAAGCTGTAAAACGATGTTTCCTTCACCAGCCTAGAAAAAGGTCTTCATTATTGTGATTTACACTCTTCAGTATCCAACGGTTATTCTTATTGAACAAATGCCATGAAAATATAATATAAATACTATAATATAATATAATATACTATATTATAATAATATAATATAAATACTAATATAGTTATCTACATAATGTGGGAGGAGTATAATAATATTCATGGCTATGTTGCAGTAACATTAAGATTGTTCTCACCAAATTAGCTTCATTTTGATTTTGTGGGCACTTTATGCATTCCTATAAACTTTAATCTCATGATTGGTCCTAGAATGCACACACGATGACCAATCAGAGTTGGCTTTCGGTCATGTCGCCGGACTGCTCCACAACTGTTCAGAATGCATATAGAACCTTATAATTCCAAGGGGACAAAATGTCCTCATACAATATATGAATACAATAAAAGTCAATGAATGATGTTGGTTACCAACATTCTTGAAAATATATTTTTGTTTTTCACTGATGAAAGAGAGTCATACAGGTTTGGATATATAAAATGTTAAAAAAAAGTAATAATACAGAATGAGTAGATGTCTTCATTTTGTCTGATTGAAGGTATCCACCTTTTTTTTTAAACACAGAAGCAAGCTATATCACGTGAAAGACTTGCAATTCATTAGGTCTATAAATAAAGAATAAAGTGCTTGTGCGTGAATGATTACTTTAAATTAAATTAAATTATAATAATATGATAACAAATACCAACATGACAGACTGTTTTTGTACAGCTAAAATAACTGGAAGTGACTGAGACCGGAAGCCTTCCACATTAAAGTTAAAAAATGGTTACAAATAAGGTGAATATAATGTGTGGTGGGTTTGAAATGCTTAGTTTGTTTTTTTGAGAGGAATAATGTGAAAGTTTGGAATGAGGAAGAATCCTGCAGTCAGAAGAATCTGGGTCAGAGTGCTGGCGGATTAGAACTGACTCTTTCCAAGTCTTAGTTCTTGGGAGAAATTTGGGACTCGGCCTCTTTTGTTTTTTGTCTTCCTCATTCTCAATCTTTCCTTCACTTTTTCTCTTAGGGTTTCAGCTAAACCCTACTGTGGGGAAACAATGTGTGATGCATGTATGTGGCAATGGTGCACAAGCCAAATGGAAAAACTATAGAGCGTTAAT
The DNA here is from genome assembly GCA_038088235.1 of Zacco platypus. Lineage (NCBI taxonomy): Eukaryota > Metazoa > Chordata > Actinopteri > Cypriniformes > Xenocyprididae > Zacco > Zacco platypus. Next base: position 16,140,009 of record CM076070.1, read on the forward strand.
TAACACTTTGGTGATTCTGTTAGTGAGTTGGAGACGATGTGAGAGCAGATGTGAGAGACTATCTCTCCAACCTTTTGCCTATTTCATACTCTTTCATGTCTATCTGAACTTTTATTATTTCTCCTCCTCTGGCTGCCATCAGAGTCAAGTATCAACAGTCTGGCTAATGGATTCTGCAAATTTCTTCATGTTCAGCCGTTTTAGCTCAGAGCACTGCATGAACACATGTAGCAGACTACATAGAGAATGCAGGACTTCAAATGTATTGCTTTTCATTTCATGATATGGAGTTGTCTTCTTGCTGTAACAGTGAGCACGGCTTACTCAGTGACCCGAACCCAATTTGCACACACTCAAAGGCAGGTTTGATAGTGATGGAAGGGAGTATTGAGTGTTTAGATAATGGTATTGATTTTAGAACGGTCTACCGAATGGCCCCATCTACCCTGTGTAGGACCATTAGCACCTAAGCTCAGAGCGTGTGTGTGAGCGCAGTCTTGGATTGGTCTTCATCTCTCAAGAGCTTCCCACTCTAGGCTCTCTGCAGCTCTCAGCTCATCAGTTCCTCAAAACTAGTTAAAAATGTATTTGTCTGCCCTCTTTTCTCTCCCCAGACAAACATCCCATTCCTCCAGAACGTGTTGAGCAATAATCAGTTCCTGAATGGGACGGTAGATACTCAGTTCATCGACGAGAATCCAGATCTCTTCAACCTCAAACCCGTGCAGAACCGAGCACAGAAACTGCTTCACTATCTAGGTAAAACAGACTGATAAACAAATGTGTTTGGCTGAATTCAAATGTGCATTTTTGTTTTGTGACATTTATTTCACATTTTATATTTATTGATTGATTTCATGAGTGGTAATCAGGTTTTTTGTTTTTTTCAGTGTCAGAAATTAACTTTTTTCCCCCAAAAGGCATTTCCTCCCTTAGAATTGATTTTGTTTTTAAAACCATTCATACCTTTATGAGAGTATTTTTTCTAATTATAAAACATACAGCATGCTGTCGATTTATGTCAAATACCTCAATTGAATTAATTAATTACATTCTCAATACGACCAATTATGGCTGTTAAATATAAAATCAGATCAAGTTGCTGTAATTGATGTACAAGATGTCATAAGGCAATAAACACCCTTCAAGAGCATTTATTGCATTAATTTTTAACTAAAAACATTACATAACTGTATAGTCAATAGAATGCACGAGGGTCAATTCACCTTTTTCCTCGATCCCTAGTTATTTCTGATCTTAATTTCTTTGTGGAAAATTATAAACAGCTCAGTGTTTCCATTATGAATGTTTCATGTGTTTATGAATTAACACAACTAATGCAGAGAGATTTGTGCAGATTTATATGCTACTATTCAAATGTTTGTCACAAGTTATTTTTTGAAACAAGTGAATGCTTTTATTCAGGAGGGATGCAATAAATGTATCAAACTTGACCGCAAAGACATTTAATGTTACAAAAGTAAAAATAATAAGAAATTAGCAGCAGCATCATTATTAGAATCATTTCTGAAGGATCACGTTACACTGAAGATTGGAGTAATGATGCTAAAAAGCTTTGCCATCACAGGAATGAATTACATTTTAAAATATATTAAAAAAGAAAACGGCTATTTTAAATCACAGTTTAATGATATTTCACAATATTCTAGTTTTTACTGTATTTTGATCAAATAAATGTAGCCTTGGTGAACATAAGAGCCTTTTTTAAAAGCATTGTAAACATATAGAACCCTAAATTTTTGAACAGTAGTGTAAATTTGAACAAAATTTGTACTTTTCACCATCCCTGCTCTCTTTAAGCAGCCCTTTATAAAGTTTTGAGTCAAGTCAAGAGCCAAAACCTTTAAAGTAATGTGGGCTGTACAGTTTCCAGTCCACTTGACCCATCCACTCACTGTATTATACCAGCAGAGGTGGATTTGAAGCAGTTTGGACTACATGTGTGTTTGTGCTTTTACTCATCATTCAGGGCATGTTATGGTGAACGGCCCAACTACTCCAATACCTGTCAAGGCTAAGCCTTCGTCCATCGATCCGGTCATCCCACCAGTACCCCTCGGTAAGAAACGTACACACTTACCTTATCTCATATTCACACACTGTCAGTTTCTCACACTGCAAATCCAATATAATCTGCCTTTGCACTTGGTTGCCATGATATTTCATTGATGCACCTCAGACGCCATAGAGTATGTTTACATCTTACAGAAGGTGGTCATAATTCATCCTTCTCCCTCAGTCTTTCATGAAGTTACCCTTATGCCACTATTATGAATCTACAGCGGGAGGAACATAAAATTCAGGCATTTGTTTACAAAAGAGCCCCTTATTTTCATTCACTTTTTACTTCCATCTTGTGCGGATTTGTTTGGACATGTGCCAAGAGCGAAAATCAATTGTTGTGCTCTGGAAAAACTTCTTCATCCTTTCTGGGTAATATGTCTATTAAGATGCATGTTGTTTTGCTTTTTCGTCTGTTTGTGAATAATAGTGCTGATAAAACACAAAAAATGGTGTTTTTTCTTTCTAGTCCTACGCAGTGTGGTGTTTGTGATAATGTCTGTATTATTAATTGGCCGTGTGTTTGTGTGTGTATGTACTCTGCAGGTGAGCCACCAGTGGGTTTCAGGGATGTGTTGCTGAGAGAGGGTCCAGATGGTTTTGCGAAGGCGGTGCGTGCCCACCAGGGTCTGCTGCTTATGGACACTACGTTCAGAGACGCCCACCAGTCCCTCCTGGCTACTCGCGTACGCACTCACGACCTTAAACGGATCGCGCCTTTTGTGGCTCACAACTTCAGCAACCTCTTCAGCGTGGAAAACTGGGGAGGTGTGGTACTAGTTCGACACTATAGTTTATTTCCTCCTTCTTGCTTTCTATTTCTCAATGTCAGTCTGTCTTCCTCCCTCGCTGTTTTTTTTCATATTTTCCATTTTAGCAGCAATCCCAGCCTACTATTCTCCAGCTTGACTCTCATATTCCCCTCATTCCAACTGGAAAAACACATAGCGATCAAAAGTACCCTTGATGCCAGGATCCATTTTGATCCCTCTTAACGATTCTGGATCCTTTACCAAAGTCTTGTAGTACTTTTAAGGAATAAAATTTGTGCTTTACATGCTGCTTAGAGTTTTCCACATCTGTTCCACTAGTGCTGGATATTCTGATTCTCTTTTTTTATTATTTATTTATTTTGCCATGTCTCTCTTTCTTTTTCAACAGGCGCTACGTTTGATGTGGCAATGCGTTTCCTGTGTGAGTGTCCCTGGAAAAGGCTGCAGGAGTTGAGGGCTCTGATGCCAAATGTGCCTTTTCAGATGCTTCTGAGAGGTGCCAACGCCGTTGGATACACCAACTACCCTGACAATGCCGTCTACAAGTCAGTCACGTGCTATCTTGCACCACAACCTGCTCACAGTCTGAATAAACTTCTCAAATGTTAATCTTTTTACAGACTGGAATCCCAAGGACTTGAATGTTCTGATTCAGAATGCACTTACAGTAATGATTCTTTTTGTCCTTTTGAGAAAGCATGTGAAGAATCCAGTGGGAAATTCTTCCAAATCAGCAGAGGAATGCAGATGTTAACAAACAAATTGAAAATCATTCAGTTTCAGTACTTGTTAGAAAAAGTCTTTGGCTTTACTAGCTTATAAAATGGCTGCTACCAATTTCCATTCAGCATTTCCTTTGCCAAAATACACGAATGTAAATCTTATAAATAAAAAATTATTCATAAACTGTTTATATACTATTATAGTGTGTACTGATATTTCGAATTACCTTTTATTTTAATATTTTCAGTTTTAATTTTACTTTCCGCAAATAAGTGCTTTTGTCATTTTTATTAGTTTTTATGAATATTTCTGTTTAGTTTAACAATATATCGTGTTACAATACATCACAATACAAAAATGCAACAATATGTTTCATGGATAGTGTCAATATGTATTGTGTATAGTTGAAAAAAAAAAAGAAAAATACTGTGCGAGGAAAAAAAAATCAAGATTACAGAGCTTTATTGTCAGTACATAATTATACTACTATATATAATATAATGTATAGTTATGCAATGGGGGCCCTGATAATGCCAAATGTCCGGTAAAAAGTGGCCTACATTACTTTAAATATATCTAGTCAGTGACAGATTGCAAGCATTTTCGTATAAAATAATTCAGTATTTTCAGCTTCAGAATCATCAATACTTTTTATTCTGGTGTCACCATTGTCCTGTGCATTGGGTTACCAGCATCAAGTCCAATCAAATTAATTTCCACTCCCAATGTATTACCAAATTTAGCATTTTAATCATCAGAACATGTTTTGTTAACTTTTTACCATGTGTCTTTGGAGTGTCGCAATAATATCGTATTATGAGTTCAGAATTGCGATATGTATCGAATCGTGATATGATGGTATCGTTACACCCCTAGTTAACAATAACAACACTGAAACAAACAGCTCAGTGATATACCATTACTCATTACCATATCATTTTCTCTGTTTTTCTTAGGTTCTGTGAGGTGGCGAAAGAAAATGGTATGGACATCTTTCGTGTGTTTGATTCGTTGAACTATCTTCCCAACATGCTCTTGGGGATGGAGGCAGCAGGTGCAGCGGGAGGTGTGGTGGAGGCAGCCATCTCGTACACCGGCGACGTTTCTGACCCCATGAGGACGAAATATTCTTTAGACTACTATCTCAAACTAGCAGATGAGCTGGTCAAGGCTGGAACGCACATCCTTTGCATCAAGGTGGTGGTTTGTTTATTTTTGTGTGGGTTTTTTTTTTTTTTTTTTTTTTAATCCATTTGTCTATTTTGTTAACCTCAACTCTTGCTCACTCTTTCATCTCGACTGCTGTTCCCACTCTACCTCCACCCACACGTAAAATACCATTGCATCACTGTCTGTTTGTTTGTAGTGCATTTCTCTTACTTTCCTTTACCTTCGCCTTCTGTCTCTCCTCTCTGCAGGACATGGCGGGTCTCTTGAAGCCCGACTCTGGCCGTTTGCTGGTCGGCGCACTGAGGGACCGTTTCCCAGACGTGCCGATCCACGTGCACACTCACGACACTGCAGGAGCTGGAGTGGCTGCCATGCTGGCATGTGCAGAGGCCGGAGCAGACATTGTGGATGTGGCGGTTGACTCCATGGCAGGAATGACGTCCCAGCCCAGCATGGGTGCCATTGTGGCATGTGCCAAAGGCACCAAACTCAATACTGGTGAGGACTGTCAATCAGACTGTGTCTTTTTTAGAGCTGATATAAAATATATTATGGATGGATGGATGGCTGGATCAACTTGATATTGAGTATTGTGTGTTTTACATTTAAGCTATGAAAAGTTTGTTGCTAGCAACTTTGTCTCATCCTGGTTAGGACATGGTGTTAGAGTGATTAATTGGTTTTGTTTTCTGTTGTTTTCTGCGCATATAAAACAGTTGCTCATTTATTTTAGTTTGCCTTGTTTTCCGTGTTACAGCCCATCACTCATTTTCCAGGTCATGTGTTAAAGGGAACATGATGTAAACATTCTTCTTCTATCATAAAAGCTATTATCATGTCTTTATGCATGAGAACAATTACTCCTCACCCTTTTGCAGTTGTGAAGCTCTTACTGCAACCCAAAAAGCTCTTCATGCTATTTAATATTCAACACATCTGTTTTACACCATTTTTTCAACTGCTGCGCCTCATTTCATGCAAATGCTCCCTCACTTTCGTTCTCTTAATATTACTTTCCCCACCTTCATAATCCAGGTGTGAATGAGGTCATGGGAAGTCAGCCGAAAGTCGAAGAAAAGCAAACAGAGTAGGAATGGCAATGAAAGAAAGGGGGGGAAATGATAACACAGGATGGCCAGTCAGCTCAGGAAAAAGAAAATGATTGCTGGGGTGAATGAAAAGAGTAGAGAGAGGGGTCTGAGTCGACAGACATCATTTGGATGTTGGTGGCTGACCCCTTGACCTTTCCTTAATTGTGGCATTACTGTGGCTGCTGGTGCTTAACCTTCACTGATGAGTCTCGTGCCCCGTTGGGCCTTCTCGCAGTAGGGTGTGTGTGTGTGTGTTTGTGGCAGAGACTGTGGAGTGTGGTCACTGTGTGGGAGACCATCTGTCCAACCACGGGTCACTGCCTCACCTGCCTCTGTAGTGACCAATGGCATAAAGATCTACCTCATTATGGCTGATTCACGCTGCCACAGCAAATGTCAACTTTTCTGTCTTCCTAATATTGGCTGTTGACTGTATAATTAACTTAGCACATGCAAGAGTGCCGTTGTAGTGAATATCAACATGGCTGTGATTCAGTTGTTGAAACTGATTCCATACAACTATGGATACATTGATTTTAATATTCTGATCAGTGCTGATAAGCTGATATTTAAAATTGAACACAGTTCAATCAGCCATTGGCACACTTTCTAATATTACTCAGCCAATTAAATCAGAGAAACGCTAATAACTTTTGTATCAACTCTCAATTTGTTGCTGGGACAGTGTGAACTAGCCTTTATAATAGCTCGCAGGTACACTATTATTAATATACTGGCTGTGTAAGTTAATATAACTTATTAGCCCTTTCTAATTAAGCCACCAAACAACATGTTAATGAAGCACAGAGATGTGAGCTGTGGCTCTCACATACCAGAAAGCCCTGTATGTTGCTTCTATAAAAGTCCATGCTTTATGTATAGATACAACCCCCCTCTTCTGGAGCTCCACATGGCGTGGGTGTGTGACTTTGGCAGTATGAGACACATCAGAGCACTCACATGATGAGGAGGTGTTGGCACTTTTGTTGATTCAGTTTGTTTTATTCTCTTAAGACTTAACTGCACCCCCTCATTCTCAGGGCCTCACGTTTCTTTGGTTTTCACTCCAGGAGGTGTTTCTCAGGTAATTGAATTGTTTGGAGGCTGTCAAGATTCCTGTGGCAATGTTATTGTAGTCTGTCTCTCTGCACACAGTTTTGTTGCCATATGCAGCATCCAGTATTAATCACCTGTTTACAGCTTTTTAAAACAAGCTGCTGTATGTGTTGATGTGAAAAGGAAGAGACAGCGCTGACGCATGCTCGATTCTTATTTCAGTAGAGTACACAAGCCAGCACTTTATTGATATTCCTCAGTCATTGCATTTGTTCTCTCCTCCTGAACCTTTCAACATACAGACCAAAAGCCGAAATTTAAGATTAAAATATGAAAATCTCCATTGACTTGCATTGGACTGTTCGCCAATTAAAACCCACCTGTGAAGTTGTAATAATTTGCATGTTGAATTGTTGGTACAAATCAGTGTGTAGTGACAGTTTGCATTATTAAGCAGCATATCAAGCTGTTTTTGTACAGCCAAAATAACTGTAAGCGGATGACACCGGAAGCCTCGCACTTTCAGGTTACAGAAATTTTATTTTTGGGTGAAATAACCCTTTAATTCTAATGCACAGCTCATACAAAACAAGACTTAGTTTGTTGTTGACTGAACATTCTTTATTTTGTCTATCTGTCCATCTGTATGTCTGTCTGTCTATCTATCTTTATATCATTCTATGTATTGTATCTATCCATCTTCTGTTCTACCAATCCATCCATCCATCCATTACAGAACTTTTAAAACATTGACAGGTAATTGTAAGGACAACTAAAAATTCCATTAAGTTTCCCTATTTTACAAGGGAAAAATTCTGTATTTTACAAGCATTTCCACAAAAAGAGATGCTAATACTGAACTGGAAAAAAGAGAGAAAATAAAGGTTTAAAGTTGTGAGTGAGAATTTCTTATGTGAAACGGGAGATTCCAAGTCTGTCTGTCTGTCAGTCTACTTAGTTCATCAAAATGGATGGATAAACAGATGGATAGATATAACATCCTGTCATCTTTCCAATTCTCCTTCAACTTTCTCTCTCACCTTGTCATTTTCTAATCTGCCTTTCTCACTCACTCCATCAATCTCTCTTTGTCCTTCTCTGGTCCCTCTGCCGCCCATACGCTCTTTCTCTCTCTCCCTTTTCCTCTCTTCAAGCCAGTTTATCACTGTAAAGGCCGTGTGGCCAGAGATCGATGCCCGGGCTGACTGACGTGTGCTGATTGATCAGTCTGCATGCAAGGAGCCGGACATGGCGCTTTTATGTCGTAACATCAATAGTGCCTAATAGTTTGTAGTCAGGGTGGCAGCATTAGAAGAAAATGCTTGCAAGTGTGTTTTATGAGGGCGTTGTCATGATTCCCGCAGTCGTTCTCCAGTATAACGGGTGCGCGCACACGTTAGAGCGTGTTTCTGCGTGTGTTATCTTTTTCACAGAAAAGCAATTGTGATCACAGCGATGGGCAATTAGTGAGGATGAGGGAGCCAAATGAGCATGTAAACTCTGTTGCAAGTGGCGCGCCTCATTGATTGATTAATTGACTGACTGCTGCTGGTAAATGATGAAGCCGTGAGTGGCAGGAAGCAATCTATGCTCTGCCACCAATTCCCTGCTTCTACCACATACAGGTCCCTGTGTGCTGAGCTTTCGAGGACTGATTAAAAGCTTTGGAAGAATGCCTGATTAGCCAGTGCAGTCTGTTAAAGAGGACTTTCATTATATCTGATTAAATATTAATGTCAGATAGTCATTTGTTGTGCTACTTGTTCTCAGATTGCTTATTTCTCTTGGTAGGCTAATGAGCTCTCCTCTTGTCTTTCTTTCCTCTTTCGTTTGTTTCTCTTTCACTCAGGCATCACTCTTGAGAAGGTCTTTGACTACAGTGAGTATTGGGAGGTGACCCGAGGCCTTTATGCTCCGTTTGACTGCACCGCCACCATGAAGTCAGGGAATGCTGATGTCTATGAGAACGAGATCCCGGGTGGCCAGTACACCAATCTCCACTTCCAAGCACACAGTATGGGGCTGGGGAACAAGTTTAAGGAGGTGAAGAAAGCCTACGCAGAAGCCAACAAGCTGCTCGGTGACCTCATCAAAGTGAGCAATTACCCCTGTGTTTTTGTGACACAGTTTTCTTTATATTCAAACCTATTTTTATTTATTTGTGATGGACTTTTTTGTTTGTTTGTTTATTTGTTTGTTTGTTTTTTATTGGAGAAATATGTAGAGTACAAATACGTTTAAAGAATTCAGTTACTCTGAATTTTCCTTTATACAAACAAAATCTAACCAAACTTATAGCTACTTCTGCAGTTATACATGTTGAAGGACTTCGTTGACTTGAGCTCTGGTTTATAGAGATTGACTCACACCCATTCATTCTGACAAGATCCAACAGTCAGGTTTTCCCATTTTATTTTCCCCATAGCGAAATTGATCTTAAATAGATCCTAAAATGCCCCTTTTACAAGATGTAATATAAATCTCTGTTCTCTCCAGAATGTGTCTGCTCAAAAAAGTCAGAAAGTTTCAGCTCAAAATACCCCACAGATCATTTATTATAGCTTGTGAAATTTGCCCCTATTTGGGTGTTAGCAAAAACACACTGTTTTTGTGTGTGTCTCTTTAAATGCAAATAAGCTGCTGCTCCCGGCTCCTTTCCAGAAGAGGGCGGAGCTTTAACAGCTCGCGCTTCTGTCTGCCCAAATGATGATTGTGAGTAACTGTATTCAGCTTTACATTGTTCAAACCGGAGTTGGACACTGAATGCATCTGGAATGTTTCGGAACGGTTAGTGGATAAATTTATGTAGTTGCTGTGGAGTTGATTCAACTCATCGACTAGCATGTGCCGTCATGTTAATCTACAACAACTCTTTCTCTTCTCTAAAGCGGCCCAACATGGCCTCACCCCCTTTGTTGCGTGTTCTTGGGGGGCAAGGTTTATGTAAATTTTAGGGTTTGTCATTAACCCGGGAAGAAGCTTGTTGTCGTTCCTACCAGCCGTTCGTTGTACAGTCGTGGCCAAAAGTTTTGAGAATGAAATAAATATTGGAAATTGGAAAAGTTGCTGCTTAAGTTTTTATTATAGCAATTTGCATATACTCCAGAATGTTATGAAGAGTGATCAGATGAATTGCATAGTCCTTCTTTGCCATGAAAATTAACTTAATCCCAAAAAAACCTTTCCACTGCATTTCATTGCTGTCATTAAAGGACCTGCTGAGATCATTTCAGTAATCGTCTTGTTAACTCAGGTGAGAATGTTGACGAGCACAAGGCTGGAGATCATTATGTCAGGCTGATTGGGTTAGAATGGCAGACTTGACATGTTAAAAGGAGGGTGATGCTTGAAATCATTGTTTTTCCATTGTTAACCATGGTGACCTGCAAAGAAACGCGTGCAGCCATCATTCCGTTGCATAAAAATGGCTTCACAGGCAAGGATATTGTGGCTACTAAGATTGCACCTAAATCAACAATTTATAGGATCATCAGCAACTTCAAGGAAAGAGGTTCAATTCTTGTAAAGAAGGCTTCAGGGCGTCCAAGAAAGTCCAGCAAGTGCCAGGATCGTCTCCTAAAGAGGATTCAGCTGTGGGATCGGAGTGCCACCAGTGCAGAGCTTGCTCAGGAATGGCAGCAGGCAGGTGTGAGCGCATCTGCACGCACAATGAGGCCAAGACTTTTGGAAGATGGCCTGGTGTCAAGAAGGACAGCAAAGAAGCCACTTCTCTCCAAAAAAATCCATCAGGGACAGATTGATCTTCTGCAGAAAGTATCGTGAATGGACTGCTGAGGACTGGGGCAAAGTCATATTCTCCGATGAAGCCCCTTTCCGATTGTTTGGGGAATCTGGAAAAAGGCTTGTCAGGAGAAGAAAAGGTGAGCGCTACCATCAGTCCTGTGTCATGCCAACAGTAAAGCATCCTGAGACCATTCATGTGTGGGGTTACTTCTCATCCAAGGGAGTGGGCTCACTCACAATTCTGCCCAAAAACACAGCCATGAATAAAGAATGGTACCAAAACACCCTCCAACAGCAACTTCTTCCAACAATCCAACAACAGTTTGGTGAAGAACAATGCATTTTCCAGCATGATGGAGCACCGTGCCATAAGGCAAAAGTGATAACTAAGTGGCTCGGGGACCAGAACGTTGAAATTTTGGGTCCATGGCCTGGAAACTCCCCAGATCTTAATCCCATTGAGAACTTGTGGTCAATCCTCAAGAGGCGGGTGGACAAACAAAAACCCACTAATTCTGACAAACTCCAAGAAGTGATTATGAAAGAATGGGTTGCTATCAGTCAGGATTTGGCCCAGAAGTTGATTGAGAGCATGCCCAGTCGAATTGCAGAGGTCCTGAAAAAGAACGGCCAACACTGCAAATACTGACTCTTTGCATAAATGTCATGAAATTGTCGATAAAAGCCTTTGAAACTTATGAAGTGCTTGTAATTATATTTCAGTACATCACAGAAACAACTGAAACAAAGATCTTAAAAAACAGTTTAGCAGCAAACTTTGTGAAAACTAATATTTATGTAATTCTCAAAACTTTTGGCCACGACTGTAGTTCTTAAACAGAGTTCTTTAAAATGAAAGAAAATATCTCCCTTTGCATTGAACTTTGAGCGTCGTAACTTTGTAGACGTTGTTCATGCTCTAAGAGCAACATTACACACTAACTGAAAGTGCCAGCCCTTTAAGGAATAACCAATTGTCTTTTGAATACAGACCTTGCTACAGGTTGATAAATAATATATATTATTTTGTGTAAAAAAAAAAAAAAAAAAAAAAAAAAAGGTGTCGTTTACATTGTTCTGTGAAGTTTAGTGGCCAAAATCATTACAATAGCAATCCACATGATTGGGAGTCGCAAAAGATTTTTTGCCCCCAAATTTCACTGTGCCAGCACATTTAGAGCTGAATTTACAGTGACAAACCACACTACCCTTAAACCTGGATTGACTCATCATAGATAGAGTAGAAATTACAGCGAAAGAGTGGTGAAAACTGACTCCCATGAAGCATTGTGAAATATATTTGTATATATCAGCTGATTATTTTGCAATGCACTATGCAATATATTGCATTTTAATCAATAGATTTATATTGTGCAATTGCTTTAAATGCCATCTGCAATGCTTCATGGGAAAAATTGACACCAGAGTCCGCTTAAAAAGGGTGGTCTGGGGTGTGGTTCGTGTGAACTCTGGTACGGTTCGCTGCTGATATGAACACAATCGTACTAAATTGCGGAAGTGAACCCCCATTAATGATGCATGATTTGACAAAATGTGTTTCTCACCTTCCTGATGAGTGTGACTCACCCACTGCAAGCAGAGAGCTGTACATCTCATTTCTGCTTGCCTTCAGCGATTTTGAGCATTTGCAATATTCGCAACAGATGCAAGTGCAGTTGTGTACTGAAGCTTTGAAAACAAAACCAACGGTTCAAAAACAAAAATATAAACGTGAAGTGAGCAACCTTATACATTTGGGCTCCTTCTCCTGCACTGTTATTACCAAGCAACGGGGGAAAACAGCTGCTGCTTCGATGATGCAAAAGCACCTCGGTTCGGAACCAAATACTATAATCTGAACACAGTCCAGCCGGGACAGGGGGAGAGGGGAGCCATCAAACTCTGGTTCAGACCAGGCAATCAAACCAAGTATGAAACCACCCTAAATCAATATTTATAATGTTGTAATTCTTCTCAGTGCTGGATTTATTTGTTCATGAAGCTGGTTTTCTGTACAATTCTTTATTAGAAATCCAATTGGAGAAAATGAATTGAAAAAAAGGAAAAACTTACCGAACTAAGGCAGCTAAAAAGTACTTTCAGACTATTCTGTGATTGTCAGATGAGGACTCAAGTCAGCTCATTTCTCTTGAAATGCCATAATGCTCTAAAAAATATTTTAGACATTTGACTCAAATGTGAAATATTAATGCTGTAGTACATGAAGTGGTGTGTATGGTGTAATTATGAACCCCTTTAACCCTACATGTGCGTTATTGCTTATATTAGTCCAGATCTTGAGTCTCTCTGAAATCAGACATTTGAATTTCTCATGAGTCTCTTTATATGGAGCCGAAGACTCACACCTTTTAGATAATTAGGTCGGCTTGTTTTCCTCAGTTGTTATTTTTCACACTCTTGAAGACTGAGTCGTGATTTTTGTCAAATGCTCACGCTCTGAGTCATTCCTTTTATTGTCACACGTGTCCATTTCCCTGCTTGCTGATATTAATCTGATGTTAGGCATGTTCAAATATATTGTTATAATTCAAGCTATTTTGGTCAAATGTAGAGTGCAAATGTGCGAGAACTATTTCCCATCATACAAAATATTCAGTTTTTACTACGCTTTGGTGAACACCATTTATTGGAAAGGCTTAGTTGGACAGATTAGTTTAAAAACGTCCTGCTACCTCCTTTGAATGCCCTTATACAGATAAAAGATAGATGTTTGTGATTGACGATTTTGCCATTTTCCTGTAATTTTGCACTGGAATAGATTCTTAATACTCCATTTTTTTTTCTCCTCTGTGGGAACTAGTTCAGTTGAAATGCCGGGTCCTGGCACATAATTGCTCCAAAACACTCTAACTCTTCAAATAATAATAGCATCTCTGAAGAGACGGCTTTATAGCTTTTAAAAATTTGTCAGTCATCTGAGAAGACTATCATAAGATATAATTATCAGCCTAAAATCCTCTCAAGCCTTTAGTGTTTCAGATACTAAATTTAATTCACATTTATTTGTATAGTGCTTTTCACAATACAGAAAATGCATGTCAGCATTACATTTTAGAGTGATCTGTTATCAGAGGTGACTGTGGCCAATGTTTCAGACGTGCGAATACAAGTCACGCTGTTGGCTAACCATCTATTTATTTAAACAATGTATTAATTTAAGGCAGAAACAATAAACTCATTGAAGCAATGAATGCATGTTAACAAATGATTAGGATATATAGAAAAATTTGCATTGGTGCATGATGGTCCAAAGTTTGCGTCATCTGAAGTCCTCGCAGGGGGTTGGGGTCATCTCTTCACAGGTGTTGAGGCATCAAGCCTTCATAAGAGGCTGGATCCAAACTGGAGCTGATGTACTGTCTAGTCAACTCGGGATGGGCATCCTGAGATAACACGGAAAAGTAAATGGAGAATAATTAGCTGCTGTCCATAACATTAACCTCTCCCTCCTTTAGTGCTCTTCGATGTATTTTTGATCTTACAGAGCGTGATGGATTGTAGGGTGATAGAAGATCAGCTAAATATACAGGATCTAAAACATTTAGAGCCTTATAGGTCAGTAGCATTAAATTGATACAGAACTTAGTTGATAACCTGTGTAGAGATGATAAAATTGTTGTTATAATCATATTTTCTTGACTAGCAGCTGCATTTTGGACTAATTGTAGCTTGTTTATTGAAGATGCAAGACAAGTCATGAATTCATGAACTAACTTTTCTTCATCAGAAACAGATAACGCATTCTGTAGCTTAGCGATATTTTATATATATTAATATCGCACATAAAAGTATTCCATGTAGTCTCCCATTTAATTTTACATAACAGGGGCATGCTTAATGATTATATAATAATGCGAAAATTTTGGTTTTAGATTTGTCAATCCAATATCACGTCACACCACGTGTCATTTTCCAAAAAGATTATTTTGTCAACTACTATTAAGGAGATGAAAAATGCCATTCTGTTACAATCAATATTAAAAGGTGAAGAAATCATTTGTATATAAATCAAGTTCTATTCAGAAAGTGTAAGAACTCTAGGAATAAGAATATATAGAATATTAACTGCTTTAGAATAGGTTTTGATCAATTTTAATGTGAAGTGCAACCACAGCTATTCAGTTAATAAGTGGTCAGCCAACATTCAGTCTGGCTGTGCTTAAAATCCTATTTCATTTCCTGTATAATGTGAAATCCAGATCATTATTTGATGATAGACTGGAAATCTGAGATTCAGATTTAAATCAGATTTCACCCCCTCATTTTATTCAAAGTTGGAAGCCAATCATGATATTTGAGATTAGCAAATGAGCGTTATGCTTTAGATTCACGCAGAAGTGCTATTTTTTTTCTCTTTTTCCATCAATGAATTGAATATTTAAGATTGTTCATATTCCATAATTGTCACTTGACCATCACAACTGTGCAGTTTATATCGCTTGTGTGCAACATTTTCGCTGGATAAATAGGGCTTAATTATCACCCCCTGCACTCAAAAGGGTCTCACCCTCACTCTTGAAATCCGCTCACAAGATCATGAGCACCGTGGACCCGAGAGCTCCTCTCTGAATCACAGATTTAATTGCTCGCTCTCCTCTCGTTCTTTCCTCCTTTCTCCTCCTCCTCCTCCTCCTCATCCCTCTTATTCCGTTGCAACCGTCTCTATCACCAGATGAAATTGAATAAAAATAACTTGGCAAAAAAGGGGGCAGAAAGAAGGAGAAGGAGCGAATAAATAATCGTGTCCCTGTCTCCTATGGCCCAGAGACAGATCAACTGGGAAGAGCTTTAAGCAAAGCTTATCTGTTGTGTTTCAGAGAGGCTCTGACTGATCTCCTCCAATCAAAGGCGTCTGTAAGCGTTTGGTCTTGCCTTACTGCTTTTCATTTCCCTGGGCTTAATTAAATGATCGAAGATAGTCGGCTTTCTGTTCTCGAAGTCCCCTCGCTGTTAATATTGTCAATATTGGAGGCCGAGCGGTGCGCTGTTTAGCAAGCGACAGTTAGTGCTGGGTTTCATTAGCGCCTCTCCGTTCTCTCTTTCTCCCATTCTTCTGCCTTTTTGTCCTTATGACGCGAATGTTATCTGCTCCCTAAGCCGTATTTGTGTTTGCCACTGCACTCCGTCTCCTCTCTTATAACCCTGACGGAGAGCTGAAATGTATCAATGAAGGCTTAAGCAAGCATGTCTTTTCACTTCTCACTTCTGTCTGTCCTTCTCCTCTCATCCCCACTCTTCAGGTGACACCCTCCTCTAAGATTGTGGGCGATCTGGCGCAGTTCATGGTGCAGAACGCTTTGACTCGGGTAGAAGTGGAGGAGAGAGCGGATGAGCTGTCTTTCCCCCTTTCCGTGGTAGAGTTCCTGCAAGGACACATCGGCATCCCCCACGGAGGATTCCCAGAGCCATTCAGGTCAAAGGTACGACCCGCACAGCTCATTTAACAAGATACCTTATTAAATGCTGTATTAACAGCTATTCATTTAAGTATATTTTACAGCTGTGGTCTTTAGGATGACAAGTGGGTGGCAAATTATGTTCTTTAAAGCAATAGGAGATTCTCTTCAGAAACATTTTTTATTATTGGTTGAAAGTCTGCTCATATCCTGATAGCAATCACTATGTTAAGCGGTCTAAATGTATTGTTATAAATGTTTGTTCCATCATTGCGTTTGGTCCGAACAAAATGATAGCATGTTACCTGTCGGTCATTGAGTGTTTGCATACCACTGCGCAGCCTGTTCTCGTCATGTTACGTCATGATATGACTGTTACGTCATCAGCATGTTTCTTGTACGCTGTGCAGAGTCGGCGCGAGAATGACAGGTAAACAGCAACGATCCAAATTTACTTCTGAACTGACAAGTGGCACTGGAAAAGTATTGACCAAAAGAAAGACTTAGAAAGGTCTACAACGAAAAAAGGCTGGATCATAAAAGAGCTAAATCCCTGAATTAATATTGGCGTTGCTTTTCCTCTCTGGAGACAACTGCAGGAGTCAAAGGGTCTGAAAGATGATGCCATGGTTGCCGCATTTCTTTTGAACAAGTAGGTACATGGTATGATTTGAGTTTGATGCGTTTTGATAGTGATGCATAATGTAGCTTATGTAGTTTGTGCACCTTTATGAATTAGCTCAACGACAGCAGCACCCAGCGTCTAACCAGGAACTATTTTTATGTTTTCAAAGTTACAAGCAAACTACAACATCCACACCTTGACCATAGTTTCTCAGTTTTTCTACAAACCAAGAGTAAAACTCTGTGTTTCCTCCTCCTCCTCTCTGTGGATATTGTACACGCCGTCCTTAGCACAAAAGATAGTTGATTTGTTCCTTCGCTTGATATTCTGACAGTGTTTACATTGTATTTTTGCTGAAATCACCTTTCTGGTTATAAAAACAGTAATGTGGTTTATTTTGTGGTCTAGTTTTTCATCAGCTGTCACGTTAGAAATGTCCAATATATCCATTTGCTGCATCTAATGTCGTTTTTGAATAAGTTCTTTACGTTCATTATTGTAGTACTGATACTCACTGTACTGTACATTTTTCTCACCGGTGAATGACACATGATGCACCGTATTTTCCGGACTATAAGCCGCAACTTTTTTCCCACGCTTTGAACCTTGCGGCTTAAACAATGACGTGGTTAATATATGGATTTTCCCGCTTTCAATTTTTTTTTTTTTCTTCAAAAAAACACATTTCTGTGACGTGCTCAGTTTTTTGGCGGCATGAAGCTTTCATTTGACCAATGAAATTGCCGAACGGGTTAAGGTCAAACAACTTTTTTTGTTTACTCTTTAGATTAAGCGCTCAAACTTCCTATCATTCTGATTACGGTAGTCATTTTGTCACCCCCATCATGGCAAAGACACAGAGAAATGTATATGATGCAGCTTTCAAGTTGAAGGCGATTGATCTGGCTGTTGGAAAAGGAAATAGAGCTGCTGCGCGGGAGCTTGGTCTTAATGAGTCGCTGATAAGAAGTTGGAAACAGCAGCGTGAGGAATTGACTCTGTGCAAAAAGACAACTAAACCTTTCAGAGGGAAGAAAAGCAGATGGCCCAAACTAGAAAATGAGCTCGAAGACTGGGTCAACACACAGAGAGCATACGGCCGAGCTTATTTATGTTCAAAAAATATATATATTTTTTTAAATTCAGTGGGTGCGGCTTATATTCAGGTGCGCTCAATAGTCCGGAAATTACGGTAATCCAATAACATTGTCTGGTCATCTCGCTTCTGGTCTGTTCGCGTTCATGTGTTTTGGAGGAGGTGTGGCTTTGGACGGCAATTTGCTTGGAGGATGGGACCTACACTTTCAATGCTAGCAGGCTAAAGTTAATGTTTTCATGTCGTTCCAAACCTGTATGACTTTCTCTCTTCTGTGGCCTCAAAAATAGTAAAATATTTTGAAAAATGGTTCAATTGTCGTTGTTTATACGGTGAAAGTCAATGTGTTCTTAGGAAGAACAGAAACATTCGTCAAAATACCTGTTGAACACAAAATAAGTTTAAGATTTAAAATTTAAGGTAGTGGAATATAGAACTGAAGTGTGTAGGTTGGAACTAGTGGAGTTAGTTGGACTTGGTCAAAGTGTTTTATTTCAAGTAATATGTTTTTTTGTTTTTTTTTGGTATGGTTTTAGTTAACCATAATAGCCCTGGAATGAGCAGATATAAATATGGAATCAAGATATTGTATGGGACCAGAGGTTAGGATGAAGGTAAGGTAAAAGGGTCTGTTCGGCTTGGGTTGAGATCAGAAAGAAGAGCAAACCACAGTACAGTACTGCACAAATACAAGTTATTGAATATCTCTGTGGTGGGCAAAATAAGCTTCACCCCTTTCACAGAAGAGATTCGGATGATCGCAGTGACGTGTGTCTCGAGTGTCTCCCTACGGTCTCTGAACTGCATTAATGCTGTGTTGTGCTTGTCAGAGATACGTCAGGGAAAGCCATGTCATTCCTTTTGTCTTGAACGCCCCAATTACCCAGCAGCCATTCCTGTGCAAGATTAGCTGTTTCCCTGACAAATGTGTCTCGCATCAGAACTGAAAAAATACCCGCACTAAAGCTTTTCTGCGCATGCAAGTATGCAGCTAATTTACAATGTCCCGTTTTTCAGAATTAGTAGGCCATCTGCTTTGCATATATTTTAGATAACAAACATATTTGAGCAACGTGGCACTGGCCTTATTTTTTTCCCCATCTGTTTTGTAACATCATTGTTAATCATTATGCAAGTGTTTGTTGTTTGTACTTGTCTAAACGTTGTTTTATTTAGGTCTGTATTCTTTCTTTGTTCTGCAGAATTTCATCATTTCAAATTTAATTCTTTACTACTCGCGCTTGATTCTTCAGCCTCTTGAATTCAACTAAATGAAGCAGTAGGGAGAGATTAATCCTGCTCCTGGTAATGATCGGTTATAAATATTCCAGGATTCAGTGTGGATCTTAGGGGGATTGCGAACGCTCTACATCATCCGCTTACGAGCAGCTTGAAAATACACCGTAACACCAATATTTGAGGAAATATACGTTTATTGTCTGTTCAGGCACCTGCTCTTTTCTCAGGCTCTCATCACTTATTTGTGGCACAGGTTTTGAAGTCTCTACCCCGTGTGGAAGGACGTCCCGGAGCTTCTCTGCCTGCCTTGGATTTCCAGGGCTTGGAGAAGCAGCTGCAAGAAGCTTATGGTGATGAAATCACCCCTGAGGATGTGATGTCAGCAGCCATGTACCCCAAAGTATTCCAGGAGTTCAAAGAATTCACGAGAACCTTTGGGCCTGTGGATTGTCTAGACACTAGACTCTTCCTGGATGGACCCAAGATTGCTGAAGAGTTTGAGGTGGGAGTATTTCTTTTATTAAATTAAATATTTTTAAATATTAAACAGAAGTAGAATCACATTTTTTTTATTTGCTGTTACTGTGCCATAAATCTTTCTGTCATCTATGATTGTAAATGTCATTCCTACATTCCAGCCATCAGTTCCTTATTTCCTCTGCTCATTTGTCTGTTGTCTGTCTAAGGTTGAGTTGGAGCGAGGCAAGACGCTTCATATCAAGGCTCTGGCTCTAGGAGACCTTAATAAAGCCGGTCAGAGAGAGGTGTTCTTCGAGCTCAATGGTCAGCTGAGATCCGTCCTGGTCAAAGACACCGTGGCCATGAAGGTGTGTTTCTTAATTTTAGGGATTTTTCCACCGGCTCTTTTAATGAAAGTTGGTAATGCTTTTTGGAATAGTTGCTTGAAGGTAGCAACAGCATGTTTCCTAACTAGTTACAAGAAGTAAAATACGGCATGTAAAGGAAATTGGTACATCATGTGAAACCAGACAAGTATATTAGTTTAAATTTTTTTATTTAGTTTTCATTTTCATTTTAGTTCCTATTTTATTTTAAGTTTAGTTTTTATTGTAGTCTTAAGGCTCGTTCACACCAATAATGATCACTATATTGGTGTCCACAATATAGTTAAAATTACATTGTTTATTAGGGATGCACTGAAATAAAAATTCTCGGCCAAAACTAAAAATTCAGGATGCCCTTGCCCGAAAAATGTACACAATTTTTATATCAACTTTTTAATAACTGAATTGTTTCTACTCCAGTTTGTTGGTGAAATATAAACATTTAAACGACAATAAACTCTTAGTAACTTAATGAAGACATAACTAACAGGTTAAGTAAAAATATGAATATGTAATACAGTGTATATTTAGGTCTATGCTCTTCTCTAGTGTTATTTTTTCTAGCTAATGAATTAATGCACATTGAATAGCTTTCTAGTGAATGTAACGTTAAGTCATTGTATAGCCTACAAGCTGATTTATTGACGTCTTTCCCCGGTTGAAACACTGATTAAGCGATTACATGAAACATGATTCATTTTGGTAAGTTGCAATGTATGTTTCAAGATAGGCTACCTTCTGGTGTTCACATTCATCCATGTTTGTCTTGATCCACGCTGCTGTTTGAACTGAGGCAGCTACAGCAATCTGTTACTCACACCGTTTCAAAGAGTGCCGAATTTATTTAGTGTTTGAATTTGGTAATAAATTGGACAGGACTTCAAATGTCACGGTGGGTGGATGGATGGATGTGTGGATGTGTTTCTTGGTAATAGTTGGTGAGGGTCGAATGCATGGTGTAAGTGAAACTGATGCCCCTGCCAACCTAAATCAATTTTCTTGCATTTGTAGGAGATGCATTTCCACCCTAAAGCCCTGAAGGACGTTCGTGGACAAATTGGAGCTCCTATGCCCGGGAAAGTGGTAGAGGTGAAAGTGAAGCAGGGCCAGCAGGTGGAGAAAGGACAACCGCTCTGCGTTCTCAGCGCCATGAAGATGGAGACGGTGGTGAACTCTCCACTCTCCGGCACTGTGGCCAAGATCTACGTGACCGCCGACAGCACCCTGGAAGGAGATGATCTTATTCTGGAAATCACTGAATAGATATCATGAAGGCCAACAGCAGGGAACATAACACATCACCACTGCCAATCCCTGCAAGGCTAAACACACACATACACACACGGAGTTACATATGGAGGCTAACACATTTTAGTTGAGCTTATTTTTACAGGATCTCAAAGAACGACGTATGAATCTGAAAACGCTTGTACTTAAAAGCTTGAATTCTTTGACTAGTGTCATATGTGCTTATGTGATCCTCAGTCACTTTTTAAATTGTACGTGATGAGGATGTGAGCTAGTGTTATTCTGTTGTCAGAAATGTTTATCAATTAGTATTAATGAATGTAGTGAAACCTAAAAGATTTACACTGAAAATATATCGAGCAATAAATTAATGACAGAACAAGATTAAATTAGTTTCATTCCTAGCCGCATTAAATATTGCACACAGATGTTTCATCGTGATCGTTTACATAAACTAAAAGCACTAAAAAACTGAAACAATTGTCACAAAGTTATATGCACAATCCTTCCCTTATATATAGAAGTCTTATGTCAGAGAGGGTCTTACTTGAAATACAAAGCGAAAAAAAATCTGTTTCTCATATACCCAATGTTTTGACCGATGGCCTTGCTTGCTTTGTTGCTGTGAAAAATAGTGCTGGAATGGATCCAACCTCGTCTTCCACTTGAGTTGTATTTCATGTAAAGGTGGAGAATAGTTACCCAGGTGTTTTGAGCTGAAGTGAGCCCCATTGAGGCCAACGAGGATCGATGAGTCTATATTCAAGAGCACTTATAGACTCCGCGGCAGCTTCGGGGCGCATTGAGTTGGAATGTAGGCTTTAGGGGAACATCCTTTTCCCAGAGCACATCTTCTGCTTGTGTTCCAATTCCTCTCTTAATGCCAGTTTATTTCACCGTCCCGTTACATTCCCTTTAGTAGCAGATGCCTCATGGCTGCTGTAATGACACTGAACGGGTGTATTCTCCAGCTTTCTTTTAATTTCCCTTGTTGAACACAATTGATATAATTCGAAACAGATAATGAGAGGTTTTATTCAACGGCGTTCAAGTAATTGAAAGCACTTAGCCTGAAATGTACGAGACGCATGGCTTTTGCGGCAAAAGAGGCCCATTGGGGTGCGTCTGAAATGGTTTTAACAGTCTTGACTTTAAGTAGACCAATTCATCATGTGGACCAATACCCTGCAACGTGGATATTTTCTCATTGGTTATCATAACATCCCATGGTGGAGACTAGAGTGCGTTGTTTTAACTTTGTAAATTGTACAGGCCCTTAAATGTGATGATCGTCCCTTCAAATGGATGTTCCCATTAAAATGGAGCTAATGTTGTTTAGATGTAGATATTAAAGCACAAAACGTCTATGACTGGATCTCTAAACAATCCATCTCATCACCACAGTCATATTTGAGATTGTTCCTCTGCGTTGTTTGACAAATACATCTTAGTTTACTTGAGCATAGTGCTAAGGGCTTGTGATAACTAGGGGACTGTTGAGAGAGGGAAGATTCCTGTTGGCTTTTGGACTTAAATTTGGTTCCCATATCAATATGGGGTGTCTGAAAATCTCTGGAGAACAGTTTAATGCTATTAGCTCTAACAGTGCAGACAAGCCAGTGACCCTTGCTGCAATTCTGAGAGTTTTTGAGTCAAGAAGTGGTTGATATAGCTTTGTTTTATGCTGCCAACAATGCAGCTTTTATCAAAGTTGTTAAATGGGTCACGCACCGTCTTAATATAGAATTGTATGTTGCTGATGCACAGGTACTTGGCACATTGTTAATTCAAACTGTTAAAAATTACAGGGTAAATATTTCTGTGCGTAGATCATGTTTGAAATTGGGAGTGTTCTGAAGGGAATTGGAACTAATCTGTGTGACATTTCAGATCTGATGCCTTTAATAGCATTCGTTATCTTTCCATTTGAATGTCTTTATTTCTGTGAAGTTCATCTCTTTCAATCTGTTTTGATAATGACAATTATAACATGCAAATACTAATGCACCATACCCTTGTGTGTGTTATTTTAGCATTGAAAATGTTGGAGAAAATATATAAATAATAAATGCATAAAAGGAGGTTAACAGACTGTCTCCTGTGTCATGTTTGGTTGATATTTTAGCGCATAAATCAAAAATTAAACGCGTAGTGATGCAATTGTTTCGATTCATTCTCTCAAGGAGTCGATATGGATGTGAATACACAAACCACACAATAAAAATAATAGCTTGACGTGATGCTTTTATGAGTCAGTGTTTGAGTGGGTTCCGTTCAAATCGATATCTGCGATCGTGTGATCTCACGTGGGGATGACATCACATGCCTCCAATAAACTCTGCTTATTGATCCTCCGTCTGCCTGCTACATGTGGCTGGGAGAAACCATCTGTATAATGGAAGAGAAGGAATAATACAAGATCCATCATGTGAATAATTAAGTTCATTAGTTTCTTGGAGTCTTATGATTAGGGATAGTCAGCCTGCCAACGATACTGCTGACTGATGGCTCCATATTGGTGCGCTTGTGGCAAAACGGGGTATAGGATTGTGGGATAATGTAGGAGTGATGGATGAAGCTCTCCCGTGCATCCATATGCTCGTTCTATTCTGGCAGCAAGTGCGGGGTGAGTTGATTCGCTCAGCTGATGGATTGATATGTGTGGAAGCTCTGCAGGGTTTGTTTTTTATGTTGGTCAGTCTCGAATCTGATGAATCTCGACTGTGGAGGTGTTTAATTGGAGGGAGAATGACTCAGAAGCATTAAATAAAATCTAATTTTAGAAGTCTCTTTTAATTGAGACATAACACAATGACCCAAGTGTAGGTGTGAATGCGGCATATGTCCTTGTAAAAACACAGTGGATTAGTCCTTATTAGCTCCTCAGCAGGATCAGAGAGTTTAGCTTGTCATCTAGGCAGTTATTCCGTCACTTTGGCAGTCTTATCAGCAGATGTACGAATCAATGTTCCTTGCCTGTGCCTGTCGATTCCACAATCCTATTTGCATCACCCAGCTTTCATGTCTTTTTTTACCCTCTCCTCCTTTCACACTCTCTCGACTTGACTGTTTTCTTCCTGTCTCTCGCTTTTTTTCCTTGGTCTTTTATCACTGTAACCCTGAAGGCCGCCAGATTATTCCACGTTCCCTGTGGCTGTTAGAGCTCGGTTTAAGAAGGTTATCATATATTCAAGGAAAGTATTGGAACCCTTGTCTGCACCTGGCTGTAGGTACAGTGATGAATTGGATATGAATATTCACAGCATGGTCCTGCCACTCTGTAATACCACAGTGTCACCAAATATTCATAAGCTCTGTGTAATTCTGGCCTTTCCTCCTTGCCTTTGGGTTATCCTACACATCCCTCTTGCATAAATGAATAAATGAAGAGTCTCAATAAAAGCACAGTCTATACCAAAGTAGTCCTACAATTCTACTGTCCGAAAAGAATGCAACCAGTGTCCCTCATGGTCCCTCATGGTTATATTTAAGGGTTAAACTTTATTTCGATGGCCCACTTTAGACATTTTACTAACTATACTTAAAGGGATAGTTCACCCTAAAATGAAAATTATCCCAGGATTTACTCTCCCTCAAGCCATCCTAGCTGGATATGACTGTCTTCTTTCAGACGACACAATCTGAGATATATTTAAAAAAATATCTTGACTCTCCAAAGATTCATAATAGTAGTGAACAGGGGCATTTTGAAGCCCAAAATAAATGCATCCATCAATCATAAAAAATAATGCATACGGCTCCAGGGGGTTAATAAAGGCCTTCTGAAACAAAGCAATGGGTTTTTGTAAGAAAGCTATCCATATTTAAAGTTTTATACTGTGAAATAACTAGCTTCAGGCAGACAGCTATACGCATCGATTTGTGGCGGAAGAGTAACATCTGACCTGACGCAATGATGGATCCGCAAAGGATAGAACAAAACAAAACACTGGTCACAAATTAGAAGTCTAAAACGAGACATTTTAAAGCGAAATGTCAGAGGATTTCCTTATAACAGAAGAGAAGTTTGATTTTGTTGCACAGCCCTATTTGTTTGAACCGTGAGAAGTGCTAAGCTTACGCTACTCGTACATCATACGTCATGCATTGCGTCAGGAGTTACTCATTTGGCGCAAGTCGACTTGCCCAGTATGCGTCTGGCGGAAGCTAGTTATTTTAGATTATAAAGTTTTAAATATGGATATTTTTCTTACAAAAACCCATCGCTTTGTTTCAGAAGGTCTTTATAAACCCACTGGAGTTGAATGGATTATGGATTATTATGGATTTATGATGAATGGATTCATTTGTTTTTGGCTTCAAAACAGGCCCCCTGTTCACTACCGTTATAAATCTTTGGAGAGCAATGATATTTTTAAATATATCTCCGATTGTGTTCGTCTGAAAGATGCCTATACACCTAGGATGGCTTAAGGGTGAGTAAATCGAAGGATAATTTTCATTTTTGGGTGAACTATCTCTTTAACTTTGTAACTTCATGTTGTAACATCTATCCCGCTACTTTTTGGTTATATGCTACATAAAATGAGGGACCAACCAGACCAATCTTGCTTATGAGTCAGGTGTATTTAACATAGTTACATCGAGTATACATTATTCCACTTGACAACAACCTTTTTTCAACACAGTTGGAAAACAGAGGGCAAGAAGCAGTCCATTACATAAAGCACAGTTCAAGACTCTTAATCAGTTAAGCGTATCAGTCTTTGTTGCAAATGTCTATAGAAAACAATACTTAAATGACACGATGAATCACAGAAAAGTTCACTCTTCAAAGAGCCTTGCCCATGCTTGCAGTGAAAGTTTGACTTGTAACAGGTAACCGTCAAATAGTTAATGGAATTTCACTCCTGGTTCTAATCTTCTCAGATGTTTGGCCCAAGTACTCCACAGACATTCCAAACACAAAAACCCTCTGTAAGCAAAATTAAAAACAAACAAACAAAACCATAAACTATGAACATGAATTGTTAAATCAAAATAGAAACAACAACAATTACTTACAGTTGAGCTTGGAACTCTTAAGGTTCCTCAACCAGGGAAAAAAAACCAGAACCATCATGAGGCAAGCCTCTCCATGCAGATCAAAAATCACTTCCTCCCTTTCTCCTTCTTGGCTTCTTTAAATAGGCAAACTCCTACCTCAAATAGAGCGCCCCCTAATGCCCAGGTGACTTACTGGAGAAACTGTTGGTACACTTATTAGTAACAGAAAACTGTTACAATGTGAACTATCTCTCATTAAAGTATTAGTAGACTGTTAGGTTAGTGTTGGCTGTTATAGGGTTGGGGTTAGTAGAATAAGTTGACATGTATTTCTGGTGTTCACCGAGTAGATGTAGCTGACTTGCTGAAAAGCTAAAAAGTTGTCAGTGTGGAAAATGCGCATTAGGTTGTGTAGCATTCACCCAGTAGTCGTAACTGATTTGCTGAAAAGCTGACAAGTGAGTGCTAGTCCCATTGGCCAAGCAGAACAAAGCTCTTGAGATGTGATTATTTCCTAAAAAGTGGAGAGGACAAACTAAAAAGGACTAGAAGCTTATCAGTGGTTGATGGGAAGGTTGTTTTTTCTTTTCTTTTTTCTCAATTTCAGTGTAGTCCTATTCTATGAAAGTAGGTCTGGGAATCACTGTTTTATCATGACCTTCTAGGTTCTCTGGGAGTTCTTCAAAATCAATCAGTGATATAACAGCTGCTCACGTGGAAATGAGTCCCTTGCTTCCATCTCTCCACCTGAAGATCTGACTCTGCCTCGCAGCTCTTTGGACTGTCTTCATCTAACTATCTGTTCTTTGCACTGCTGTCTCTTTTTTCTGAGTCGGAGCTGAGAGGAAGGTGATTATGGATGTCTGCGTGCGTGTTGCAGTGAGATTCGGTTTGTTTCCTCTCATCCTAGGGGGCCGCTGACAGCAGAGTCCACTCATCCATCCCTGTGCTGGTAGGCAGGCAGCTCTTGTACCGCTGGGAGTTGAACAAGCTGTTTGAGACCAGGGCTCGACTCTTGGTCCTGCTCTCCCATGCCTGAATCTGTAAGCCCTGTCCTCTTTTTGTGTTCATTTGGACTTGTGCCATGTCATCATTACGTCCTTGACTTACACGATTCTGGTTTGATCAGAGGACCGTAGGGCTCGTGGAAAACAGACGCCCTCTTATTGAATTAGTCTGTAGGCACATGTCGAGTTAAGGCAAGGGGCAAAGAGAAGTTGCCTCTACTCGCTGGAGTGCAAATGCCTAATTGGCTTCATTTGTGTGGCTTGAATTTGCAGCCATTTGCTTAATTTTCCTAGTGAGTGTACAGTCCAATTTTCAAGCCTTGTTTATACATCCTTATGAAGGAGGAGGCTCTCACTGTGATGAGAGTATAATGACAGTCTGATTGGAAAAGGTCATACCTTGCGCATTAATGCTGCCTCACCCGAGATATGGAGCAGACAAGTGGGAGTTATCGGCAGAGATTCAGTAAAAGGTGTTTGATTGCTCTGCAGTTCCTTGTGCTTCAGATTTACAGTTTATTTCAAGAACATTTTGTCACATTTATGTCACACTGGGTCAGGATACACCACATGCAGAACTGTCACCGGAAGGGTTAGGATCTCAATCTATTTGACAATATTTAAAGGCTCCACCACTCACAATTTCGTCCCAATAAAATAGATTAAAGCTTGATGTATTTAGAAATATATATTATATAAAGATATATTCATTATAAAATAACCAAATACTAATTAATAACTTGATATTTAGTTGTTTTAGCTTATTTAAATGCTTGTTTTGTCTTATTATAAATATTTGTAATTCATCTTGAGAACCACTGTTCTAGGGGTCTGTGGAAAATGAAAGGGACAAAGTAAAAATATATTTTTAGAACTTTAAAAGTTAACTTTATAACTGCTTTGGAACAATATTCATAGTAAAAAGCACTATAGAAGTAAATATGACTTGAATATCAATTCAAATTGAAAATGTTTATTGGGGTTTATACATCTAGAAAAACACTTAAAAGTAAATATTTTCCAGAAAATATTTTAATAATGTGCTTGGTGTGAGTAAAGTGACAAAGATAAAATCCTAATTTTAATTATATTATTAGTTTATTAAATGTTTGTCTTAAAATGAATAAAAAATGCATATCTAATTCATATTGAATTATTTGATATTATTATTTAATTATTATTAAAATTCACCTATCACCCTTAAATCACCATTTTTAATTTTTTTTTTTAATTATTACTCGACATCATAATTGTTAATCAGCTGGATCTCCCTGTGAAAATAACTGGGTGCGTCTCAATCAGTTGGCTAGTTCAGTAGTCAGGACACTGATCACGGAGTCGTCCATTTTATGGGCTGTCTCAGTTGCAGAATCCTTCCAGTGCGCTGAAACCTTAGTTTCCTAAAAAGTCCCACAATGCACAGTGAAAACCAGGGAGCATAAATGTTCATTATGTCCAAACTATGTTCCCATCCGAATTCGTGCACGAGAACTTGGGAGCTGATTGAGACGCACCCACAGACTTCTCTCTAGAGACTGAGGGCAATGCAACGGCTAGATAGTTCCTCATCCGAAGATTGTGATATATGTGGCCCTCAGAATCCCCAAATGAAGTTTCCTTTCTGCATTTCAGGCAAAGAACATTGACGTTGCAAGAGTTTGGCTCTTTGGTTCCTACTCATTTTCATGGGAGGAGGGAGAGGAAAGAGCAACAATTGTGAGGTAGTAGAGACGTGTAATCAGTATTGTTAGGAAATGTAGGTGGGGAGAGTGAATGAGGAAAATGGGAAGAGTGCTCTCTTCCATTCTCTTTACCAACTTGAGCAAGGCACCTAACCCCCAATTGACCCTTGGCAAAGACTCGCCCCCTTTAGTTACTGTTGC
Organism: Zacco platypus; assembly: GCA_038088235.1. Lineage (NCBI taxonomy): Eukaryota > Metazoa > Chordata > Actinopteri > Cypriniformes > Xenocyprididae > Zacco > Zacco platypus. The sequence goes on from CM076070.1 coordinate 16,169,015, forward strand.
CATGTCCGACAAGCAATGCGCTCTCACGCCACACATCATGTTCTCACAAAGTGAAAAATACATCCCGGAGCAAAGAGGACACTGACAACGCATCGACAGACAAGACAGAACAGGCTACTTTTGATATGAAACGGTTTCATATTTAAAATATTGTAATTTTTTTAAAGTAGTTTAAACAATAATAGGGGTAGTCGTGGCCTGGTGGTGAGGGAGTCGGGCTTGTAATCTGAAGGTTGCCGGTTCGATTCCCACACCGGCAGGAATTGAAAGTGGGGATTGTGAATAAACAGCACTCTCTCCACCTTCGATACCATGACTAAAGTGCCCTTGAGCAAGACACCTAACCCCTAATTGCTCCCCTTGTAAGTCGCTTTGGATAAAAGCGTCTGCTAAATGATGAAAAATGTAAAAAAAATATGCAATAAATAGCGTATAGATCACTGTAGCTCCTTCAAGCGGCTCGTGAACCAACCATCTCTTTTCCAACCATATGAGGACATTTCATGAGTCCTCATATTTCAAATAGCTTTAAAAACATAACTAAACAATGTTTATAAAAAATTTTAAAATGCAGTGTGTTTTCTGTGATGGGTAGGTTTATGGGTTGTATAGGGTGACAATGTACAGTTTGTACAGTATAGAAACCATTACGCCTATGGAATGTCCTCACTTTGATAGCCAAACAAACCTGTGTGTGTTCAGTACTCTTGAGTGTACTGAGTGTGTGCACTTGGATGGGTGAAATGCAAAGCACAAATGCATTTCTGGTATAGTGGGACACCATACTTGGTATCACTTTCACTTTTTTCAGATGTATGCCGAACTTCTCCGATCAGCCACCTCTGCAACCTCGTTCATCTGCCTCCATTTTTGAGTGCAACACCTACATCTCAAAATCCAATAAACAATCATAACAAAGTCCTCTTTGCATTTCAAAGTGACTAAATAAAATGTTCATTTTAATGGTCCCCCTCGCAATTGCCACAGGGCCGCCCTAAAGGCTGAATCCTGATGCAGTTGCTCCAGATACTTTTGGCAATAAAAGAGTATTTCAGGGCCACAGAAGCAGATCGGTGTTTTTGTGGACTGCATTATTTCTCAAGCTATTGAAGAGGAGGACATCATCAGCACATTTATTATCACGAAGGACACAGAAGGCAGTGTGCTTCCAGGACCAGCCCAGTAAATTCAGTCTTTCTCCGCCAATGTTATTTTACACTTTTATCATGAGATACTCTTACTCGATTAGTCACCGTCTGCTTTGGGTCGTGTTGGTTCACTGCATCAGGAATGTGAACCATATTACAGATCCTGTGTCACCTGTGTCTAATCAATGACGTGTACAGATCCATTACTCACAATAACTACATGTACCAACGACCTTCCTCCATTTCATACTGCTTGTATTTACCTTCTCTCTGATTCCTATAGCGCCGTAAGTCTGTTCCAACGCTATTTGCTCCAGAATGTCTGCTCAAACCTCTCATCTTTTCAATTGTGTATGCATTATATTTACACTGTGTGTGTGTAGTTATACATTTGCTGAAGGCATTTTACAGATTCTGATTAGTTTGGAAATTGAACAAAACTAATTACTAAAAGACTTGAACATACCCGCCAGCAAAAATAACTCTTGTTCTGGACTGTTACATTATTTCACCATATATATAGATATAGAGAAAGCACATCCAGCTGCCAAACGGGATTTTATGTGGTTGCGTTCATTAAAATGCATCACACATGACTCCAGAATTTGATTAGTCATCCGCAAAGATTTATTGTGCTGAAAGGGTCATCTTCTGCTTGCTTGTGCTTTCACTGTGTTTAGGAAAACAGCATTGTTGTAATGATGTTCATGAGTTTTATAAGTACTGATCCCAACAAGGAAATACAAGAAGCGGAGAAACACAAAAATGCATAATGCAGTACAGTAGAGAGCAACAGTAAGGTTTACGGAAGTAAAAAATAATTAACAATAATATACAGTATAAAGCTTTCAAAACAGACTGACCACGAGCTCAAAGAATGTTGAATGATGATTCAATTGATTTATGCTCTATAATTTTAGAAGCCATATTTAAATCTACTTTTCCTTATAAATACAAATGAATATGCTTCCCACAATCCAGTCTCCCTACTCTCTCAAACTACGTGTATATTTGTATATAATTATATATTTTTGTAATAAACTTAGAATTTCTAGTTTATTCCCTCAAAATGTACACTCCAAACCATGGTTGTTTATTATATATATATATATATATATACACACATACATACACACACACAAATATTTATACACCTTTTCATGTCAAATCAAAGTTTGTGAGTCATTGCGTTTGTTTGCTTTATCTAGTTTGGTTCATGACACGAACCTTTTTTTTTTAAGTCTAAAGGGCACTGGAAAAATTGGGCGGAAGCTGTAAGGAGAACTTAACAACTTTTCTAGTAAACATACTGTACATGGATAGTCTGCTTTTTCACGTTCATTTCTGCTACAGTAAGTTACAAACATATGCAACCCCTCAAACAAAGCACTGTCCTCAACGTAGAGCAGCATTTAATTCTCAAATAAGACATTAACACATTGTCGAGGGAAGGTATAGTCTTCAGTTTAACCAACAATCTGTGATGGCGACATTAGGCACAGCGTGATTACTGCACATCTGCTGAAGCCTGTAATCATTTCTTCACTTAAGGTCAAATGCAACACGGCTGGCGCCCATAGATCGAGTCTGCTGTGATTTATAGGGGCAGTAAGAGACAGTTGAGGGGGGTAAAGAGTAGATCATTTTGGGGAGAGCAGCTGACTCATTTGCATTCACTCCGTCTCACTGAAACAAGCTACGGACCGAGAGAGAGAGACGATAGAATGAAGAAAGCTGTCTGCCCACCTTTGGTCACCCACAGCAACGGAAATCTTTTTATTGCGGTCACATACAGTACAGTCACCTGTGACTCATGAGATTGAAATGAGAAACCTTCAGACAGAGATGAATGATGATGATGCTTTTGTTCAGGGTGGAGATTGAATATTTCTGCCACTTGTAGTTTTAACCCTTTAAAGCATGTCATGAAATATGTTTATTGAACATTTATATATCAAATATACAATATAATAAAAAATGTTTGCATATGTGATGTCATATTTGTTGCATTCTTTTATGGTTCATATAGTATGATATAGAGAAATATGGAGATCGCAACAGAGAGAAAAAAGAATACATAAAATGCATGTAAATATCGTGTGGGCCTATCTCCTAATGTCTCAGTAAAATGATTTTAAATAGTTTTATGATCAAAATGGAGGGGGGAGGGGTACATGCAATGGAGTTAGAGTTTGCTGCTTTTGAATACAACATATTTTCATCACTTTTGTTAGGTTTGGTATAAAGATAATCTTTTGACTCGATTTGGTCAAGAATTTACCACCATTATAGGTGGATTGTTACTGCTATTATTGCGTTTTGCAATACATTATTCAGTACTCCTCATTTGTTTACAGTAAGACCGACTTTGTACTACACAAAAAGATTTTTCTAATTTCACTCATCATCTTCATGTCAAAAAATTCTCAAACATGTTTTTAAAGTTAATCACTAGGGTTAAGCTGTTGAAACAAATAAAGTAATTCATGAGGAAATGGCGCCCCCGTGTGTGCCAGCTCATTAACCATAGCGGTAAACAAAATAAAAGTCCCGCTTCACTACCCAAGCATTTCCTTGAAGCTACCTATAGTATTGTCTGGCTACATATTATCAAGTTAAATATCCCATGCAATAAAAATTCGTATAGTTTTCTCTTTATTTCTTAACCTTCTTAAATAATCTGACGTACTGAAATTTGTAAAGCTAACAGGAAGCCACGCTCGCTGACGTCACTTCCTAATGACGGACTCATTCTGAGACTCTGAACGGACGAGTATATTATTCTTATATTACAGGTAAGTGCCTTTTTAATTCATAAATTAAGCATTCAAACGACTACAAAAGAGAATTGTCCCTAGCGTTTCTCTTTATAGACGACTTCATCAATAGAACACGATACAGTTTGCGAAAAATCCTAATGAACATGGTTCAGCAGAAAACAGCCGTCATCCAATTAACTTCCTCTAAAATAAACCCTGCACGCTTGAAAAACTGGTTTGATTTTTAGTGGAAGTTAAAGTGCACCTTATTTGCTAATTAAAATGTACCTTATAGATTACTTAGTCATTTAGAGTCCTGCTGCTGACATAACCAATTACTGCATCAATTAAATGATAACGTGTACATTTGTGTAGAGAGGCTGCGCACGAGCTCAGATGAGCACTTACGGTATATTGTAGCTGTCTGTCAAAGATTCAGTTCTGTAATTTGCTAGTTCTGTTGTCTTTTTTTCACAGACATGAAGCTGAATTTGGTATTAGTTGTCACTCTGATGTACATCCCCATGGCACTTGTGCAGGGGACTGAAAAGAAAAAGCTACAGATCGGGATCAAGAAAAGAGTGGACAACTGTCCTATCAAGTCCCGAAAGGGTGACGTGTTGAACATGCACTACACTGTAAGTGTCAGACTACTGTGACTCAAATATTATTCATGCCTAAAAATGTCTTATTTTAACTGTCTCTTTCTTTATTTGCAGGGGAAACTGGAGGATGGGACGGAATTTGACAGCAGTATCCCAAGGAATCAGCCCTTCACCTTCACTCTCGGCACGGGACAGGTCATCAAGGGCTGGGATCAGGGTTTGTTGGGGTGAGCAGCAGGACTTTTGCATTTCTAGATCATCTGAGATGATTTCTCTGTCAGGATTAGGATTTAAAGATATGAACCTAGTCAGTCTAATAAAGAGGAATTGGCAGATTAGATTTAAGAGGTGGTGTGCAACTGTGTTAAATATATTAGCCTGGCACTCTCCAAATGTGCTTCATTTTGACATCCTATTCCCTTTCTCCCTGCGGTTTCTTGTCATATCTATGCTGTCTCGATTTCTAAAAAGCCCATTTAGCATGTGTTGTTCCTTCTCTTTCCTTGTAGGATGTGTGAGGGTGAGAAGAGGAAGCTGGTTATTCCCTCTGAGCTTGGTGAGTATGTTATGGGAATGTAATGTCTCTTGTGTTTTAAAACATATGGGAATTATGGGAAGTCCATATCTTCAGCACGTATGACTGTTTTATAAACTACAGGTTATGGCGACAGAGGAGCACCTCCTAAAATTCCAGGTAAGATGATGCACAGTCCAATCCAAACTTAATTACAATGCCAAAATAAATTAAGGTTTTTGTTTTTTAAAGAACTAATGTGTCTGTTTGTTCACAATTATAGCAGAGATACTGCAGAAATATTACCTTTGAAATTTGTGTTGGACAATGGTGGGTTTTGGAGTCTAAACATTGTCTCACACTTCAAATCTCTGCTGTTTTCCCACTAGGTGGTGCCACACTCATCTTTGAAGTAGAACTGTTGAACATTGAGAGAAGATCTGATTTATAGTGACGGAGATGTCTTCTTAAGTATTTAAAATCAGTGTGCTTGCAACAGTGCTGTACTGGATATAACTACTTAGCAATTTCAGGTGTAAAAGACCTTTTTCAGTTATTCAAGAGGTTATAGAACCCAAATAAGCTCAGTAATGACAATTTTTAAATTTTGTGGATGTTTACCTTTCAAGAAAAATAATCACACTGACATCTATGTAGCACCATTCTTTATTTGAGAGTCTTACTACATGTATTTGGTTGTGAGAGTGCACACAGTACAGTTTTTGCCATTCCAACAAGTTCTGATCAGTAACATTTGTATTTCTCATCTTGTTCACTTGAAATTGAATAAACATTTTATTTACAAAAGATATGCGGGCTTTGAGCTTGACTTAGCATTGACCTTGGCCTACACCACCAAAGCATCTTCATTCATAGCCTTCATCACAATTCGGCATACTCTTCATTTTTGTAAAATTAGTAAAAATATCAGATGTAACAAATTGGCAAATTCACTCTATCGGTATTGCTACTCTTCATCCTAAAAGAACTTCAACCTAGTTTACTTTTCCTTGGTCAAATGATTTTTAAAAACAGTAGTACTAAGCATAAAGCTGTTGTTTTTTTTTTGTTTTTTTCCCCTAGAAATGGTAGATTAAAAATGGCTTACAAAACACAAGTTCACAATTCTCATCCCCCTCCCTCTTCCCAAATTACATTAACACACCCTAAAATCTGAAACCCCATATCTAAAACTAATATTTTCTGGCCTGCAAAAAATTGTTTCGCCCTAGCAAAAGACATCAGATATGAGAGACTGACAAAAAAACAGGGAGGTGGGGTTAAAAGAAATCATCTTTTTTCTAACTTCCTACTCGATTATAGACAGACACATCAAGCCAAGTCACAAGGCTGAAAAAGTGTATTGGTGAATAGTGTAACCGTAACATCAACCATTCGATTCCTTTCCCTAAATCACCACAGGGGTTTTAAGCTAAAGGGACACTACCACACTCTCTACATGTAATATATGCTGAAACAGTACTAAGACGAAGTAAAAACAGTTGGTCAACCTGCAGCTGAGGTTGCCTTGGCTGGACTCGTATCATTTATCTCCATTTGACAGACGCTGTGGTTTAGTGGTTGGGTCTGCATGCCTGCATCTCTCCTCTGGGTTTGGAGTGACAGGTTGGTTTTGTGGTGGTGGGAGAAGCTGCGATGATCTCATGGCGTCAACTCCCCTTTCTTCTGCGGGGTGTTGAGTTTCTGCATCCCTCGGACCTTCTCCAGCAGTGCCGCCACAAAGTCCTGCAGATGGCCAGAATGAGAATCATGGCAAGAAAAAGTACATTTCTGTCCATCGTAATGAGTGACTCAATAACATGTCTGCCTGTAATGAAGGTAATTGCTAAAGCTATTCATATTCAAAATGCCACTTACATCATTAGGCTTATAACAGTCGACCAGCAGCATCTGAAAAACAAAAATGGAAAGAAAATGTCTTTCAGACTAGTCTCCTGTTTTTCCAACAGTGTACCAATGAAAGCGGAAAGCTGACACAAAACGCTGAAATAAATCTGAAAATTCAGTCTTCAAAAAGAGCTAGCGACTGGAAGGATTACTGTCAAACCACCTGCGGATGAGGGACACTAGAGCGCTATTCAGCACAAGAGAGTGAACGTCTTGTGTGCTGTTCTTGGGGGGAGATATCTGAAGCGAACAGAATCTAGTAAATGTATTAGAGATCTGATTAGACCTTCACTCGAATGGCTCTCTCGACATCGCTGGGCAGATCCAGAAGCTCATCCACATCTATTTCCAGCTCAGGCACCTCATCCTCCTGCAAAATACAGAACTACTGATGAGAAACGTTAATGAGGGCTCCTGTGGAAAAAACAAAACAAAAGAGTGAATGTGAATAATTCATAAGCCACAGAAAGGCGGTCAGATCATGAACTAGACCAGTGTGGTAAAAAATATTCAATTAGGCAAACATCTCTTCTAATCTCAGAGAGTTCAGGCAACGCACATGGACTGGTTGACTATTATTTGCACAGCTTGTCATTGGGGCAGCACCCTTAAAGGGACAACTTTGCACCTCATCTACCCCTAAGAGGTGCATATTATAAGCTTAGAGTTGTAATGTGAAGACTTTAAGGGATAGTTCAAAATTCTGTCATCATTCACTCTAAAGGCCTGTACGATAACTATAACGCTAATGATAGATATAGTTCTAAAACTTTCACTAAATACAAAGGAATAGCAGAGTTTACACCACGCATTGAGGAACTATTTGTTTGGAATCACTTTCAGAGCAATTTATTTCCAGCTGATGAATGATAAAACATTGACAGCCAATCAGAATCTATTCTGCTTTAATGAGCTTGAGCATTTAAAGCGACAAAACTGCATCACATAATAGACAGAACAAAAATGTACAGACGGGGGTGTGGACACTAATATAGTTATCGTTGAAGTTATTTTTAGTTATAATTCTTGGTGTGAATGACGCTTAAAGGGTTAGTTCACCCAAAAATTAATTTTTTTTGTCATCAATTACTCACCCTCATGTCGTTCAAAACCCATAAGACCTTCATTCATCTTCGGAACACAAATTAAGATATTTTTGATGAAATTCGTGAGTTTTCTGACCTCTGATAGACTGCAACATTATTACCACTTTCAAGGCCCAGAAAGGTGGTAAAGATATTGTTAAAATAGTCCATGAGTCTACAGTGGTTCAACCCTAACGTTATGAAGCGTCAGGAATTTTTTGTGCAAAAGACAAACAAAAATGACTTTATTCAACAATTTCTTCCCTTCCATGTCACTCTCCTACACTGTTCACGTAGTAAACGTAGTACAGCGCTTCTAGATTCTGTGTCAGAATGGCAGCTCAGTATTGGCCAGCTCCTGCGTCAGCACCACACACATGTGTCGTAGTCGGCCAATACCCAGCTGCCGTTCTGACATAGAACCTGGAAGCGCTGTACTGTTTACTACATGAACAGCATAGGAGACTGGCATGGAAGGGAAGAAATTGCTGAATACAGTCATTTTTGTTTGTTTTTTGCGCAAAAAATTATTCCTGACGCTTCATAACAATAGGGTTGAACCACTGTAGACTCATGGACTATTTTAATGATGTCTTTACTTCCTTTCTGGGCATTGAAAGTGGTAATAACGTTGCAGTGTATCGGAATCCAGAAAGCTTGTAGGTTTCATCAAACATATCTTAATTTGTGCTCTGAAGATGACAGAATTTTCAATTTTGGGTGAACTAACCCTTTAAGTGTGATGATGATTAATTAATCATCATTTACTATAGACAAACTGTTTTGTTTCCTCTTGACTTTACATTGTAGTTTTTGTCCATATAATGGAAGTCGATAGGAACTGAAACTGGTAACCAAATTCTTCAAAATATATTCTTTTATGTTCCATGAAAAAAGTCCAGGTTTGGAACAAAGGGAGAGTAAACAATGGAACTATATTTTTTTGGTGGACAGTCTTTTTAAGGTACTATGAAACTTTTAGGGGTAAATAAAGTACAAAATCACCCTTTAAAGAAACTGTTGTACTTCTAAAGGTACAATTTTTTTCCGAGTGTACAGAATTCAAGCCAAATCTGGCCTTTGCATGACATCCTCTCTGCACAACAGGATGGGTTGATCCTTATGTCCATGTGCAATTTATTGTGTGAGTGTGCACGACAAAAAAAAATCTCCATTCACTTCCTGTTGGCTTACAAAGACAACATTGTGTCTCCATCCACACAATGTTGTCTGATAGCTTTTAACATTGAGACACAGCAAGTGAATGGAAGCACAACCGCAGCTTCAACCTCTGCTGTGTAAAACTCTGGATTTATGTCTTATTGCAGCTAGTTTACAGTCACTTTCCTTTTCATCAGAGATTCACTCTCAATGTGTTGTTTCCTGCAGTGCTATTATCCTCCATTGGTGAGCTTGTGTGCTAATGAATACTGGTGAGGAAAGTTTTTCTTCAAGTGTATGTGCTATTGCAGTCATTGAGAAATCAGGTCTGTTATGAAACCCTTCACACTGACCCATATTGTAGAGTCGCTCTAGCACACTACAACTCACCAAAGCCTTACCAGTGGTGTTACTCATAATTAAAACACTTTCTCTTGCATCTTATTACTTAATCACAGTGATCAGCTGAAGGTCAGTTCACCAACTTTATTTAACAATTACAGACTAGTGCAGCACTTCATGAGACAGTAACAGGACTGGGAAGTGCAAAGTATTGGCTCTTTAAAATACTTAATTGACCCTTTGCAAACAGTTTGATTGACAGGCAATCTAACCAATCATAACCCCAAATCTGCTATTTTATCCGACAAAGCAGTCAGGAGAGTTAGTAGATTAACATTGGTGAACTTGGAACTTTACAAATTGTGTGTCCTCACATCTTTCCGAGCTTGAAACAACATTCCTTCTGATGTTCATTCATGTTTATTTGATGCTATAAATGAACTAGTATAAAGAGATGGTTGGTTCACGAGCCGCTTGAAGGAGCTGCAGCGATCTGTCACGACACATTAAAGACACACTATACGCTATTTATTGTTTAAACTTTTTACAATAATTGTAAATTACAATATTTTAAATATGAAACTGTTTCATACGTTGTCAGTGTCCACTTTGCTCTGCGACGTATTTTTCACTGTGTGAGAACATGATGTGTGGCGTGAGAGCGCATGGCTTGTCGGACATTGCAACAGTAAATAAAGGGGGCGGGTCTTTGCGAAGGGTAAATTCTGATTGGTTAATCATGGTATTCAGGAGCCAAATCAGGACTCAATAATGAATAGTAACAATAAAAAAATAAATACAAATAAAAAGATTATATCTAATTATATCTAATATAAAATTAAGACTTTTCTGTATTTGTGGCCAGTGGAAGTATTGAGTACTTTTGTATAATGACCACAAACCGTTTAACTGACCATTGTCGCAGACAACTGATTTTCTACATCAATAATAAAATATACACAACCATTCAAAAGTCTGGGGTCAGTAAGTAATATTTATTAAAATATTAATATTATTTATAATAATAAGAAATGTTTCTTGAGCAGCAAATAGGCATATTAGAATGATTTCTGAAGGATCATGTGACACTGAAGTAATGATGCTGAAAATACAGCTTTGCATCACAGGGATAAATTACAATTTAAAAATATATTACAATAAAAATTTCAAGAAATGCTTCACAATTTTACAGTTTTACTGTATTTTTGTTTGAAAATTAAATCACAGGGATAAATTACAATTTAAAAATATATTACAATAAAAATTTCAAGAAATGCTTCACAATTTTACAGTTTTACCGTATTTTTGTTTGAATAAATGCAGCCTTAGTGAAGAGAGGCTTTTTAAAAAATTACAAAATCTTACTTACCCCAAACTCATGAACAATACTGTAAATATTTTATGCTTATTTCTTTACCAAGTAGCCAAGATCACCCCTTTTCTTTTGTGATAAAGACCAGTACATTATCCATCACAAAGTGTTTTATTTACAGTTACATTAAAATAATGTGAGCTCAGTGAGAAAATGTACACCTGACAGAAAAACAGCCGTTATAGGCACAACATTTTCTCAGTAGTGTTTGGAAATGATCAGAAAGCCACAGATCCAACTATTAGACAAAAACACATGAGCCAACCTTTGTCCGTTCTACTCTGAACAATAGAAAGGCCGCAAAAGAAAACCGTTTAAATTAGGTTATGTAATTTGTCACTGTGCATCGGTATCTCCTTAGGTACAAACATTTCTCTTGAGTTTTCGCTCTGGGCTTTTGTGATTTAAGATGCGTATTCTAAACATCAAGCTAATTGGAACAAACACTGCTGAGACCAGCAATATAATGGACGAGTTCTCCTGTCAGACCAGATTAATATACCAATAACCTGTGGGATTCAGATGACATTTCACAAGTTCAAATATGTGTGCTTCTATTATCTTCTTCCTTATTATATAAATATCATTGTAACTTGTAGACCTGTATTCTGACATCAGAAACCATTTGTCTGTGGAAACTTATCACATGTAAAGCAAACCGGCTCCAAAGCGTTCGAGCTACTCTATAGTGTCAATGAGACAAAGCAAAATATGGATAATAGCCAAATTTTAGCTCAGGATGAGGCCTGCCGCTGGGCTGAAAAGAGCATTGAGAAACATCTAATTTCAAGAGCTGCCTAGTTTTACACGACACATAATCTAGGTCAGTTATATTAGCCCTGGAGGTTAAGTCAAGCTCAAAGTGAAGCATGCTTTGCATGTCTGAACAGATGACATCATCACAATGGCTAGAAGGGTGATTCCAAACATCCCAGGGGGCTGAAAGAAAGACAAAAAACCCATCCTGACCAGTGTCACCTACTGTATATGTGTGCAATAAACATAAAAATCATAATCAGCAATATCTGGGTTTTCTGCATCTGTAGACATAAATATATTGGGATTGGAGTCCATGTCTTTGTTAATGCAGCTGGAGCTCTATCCTCATATAGATCCATCACATGTTAACATATGAGGCAAGCCCACTTTTACATGAAATGTGAATGGATGCATTATGCATCACGGAATCATTAGGTGCTCAAATCTTTCTTCCTGTTCACCTGTTCAGGATGCTCACATTTTGTTTTATGGCTTTGTCTGTAGTTGTATCATGCCACGCCCTGCCATGTGTAAAATGTATAACCATAAAATCAACATCGATTAAAAATTAATGCCATAAATTAGATAAAAGATGCCATGCTGCTCTTAATAAGCAATCGATTTATTAAAGCAAGGCGACTATAGCGCAAAATGGACCTGACGAATGGAACGAGAGGAACACCGGCTCACGAGCGCCGGGAAGAAAGAGCTGTCATTCCTTGCAACAAAGGATTCCAGGCGATCAAAGCAATGACAGTGTTAGTTTTTTCTCCTACCTCGCAGTCGTACAGATTCATTAACTGGCTAACTATCCACTCCTCCAAATTCAGCCGCCTCCTCAATTCTTTTCTGTCATATTTTACGGTCACTCGTCCTTGCTTCTGTGGCACTTCTTCTTCGGTACCGGGAGGTGTTTGAAAATAGACCCGGGGCTGAGGTGTCGTTTCCGGACTCGTTACGGCTGCCATTGTCCCTAATAAAAAAGCTGAGGTGGATTTAATCAATTAGAGCATCAATTCAAAAGACAGAGCTGGTAATGTGCACAGCTACTGCATGTTGCAAAAAAGTGACAGGCCCCTTTTCTTAAATGGAACAGACCTTTGGATTGCAAGGAGTCCGCAACGGTAGAGGAGGATCAGGCATACAAGGCGCTTAGAAAAGAGAAGAATTCATCAGACTAATTGTGTGGCCACGGTTTATCAAAGTCCATCTTCCCCAAATCGGTCCATCAATTGTCACAGAACCGCTTGTGGGCGCCGCCAAGCGTCCAAGCTGAAATACTCGCGATGTCGTGAACGAATCATTCATTTGAATCGGATCTTTTCAATAAATCAGCTATTGCGGTTCACTAAAACGGACACAACCTACCGCTATTGGCAAACTACTCTATTTTACACTACACTACTTTTATTTTACTATACACAGTATTTATATAACAGAAATAGTAATGTGTAGTTAGGTAGCCTATATTACACAGTCAGTCACTGAACTGAAAAGCGTTGAAGCGTCGAGTGACTGCTGTGTCGAAGTCCAAATAGCGTTGCTATTAAAACATAGATTGACTATATATATATATATATATATATATATATATATATATAATAAAACACGCAAACTAAACTTAACGCAGAAATGCAATTAAAGATATGTTCCTTTAAAAAGGTACACGCGCTAAACATGACTGAGCTGATTTGGTATTTGAACCTCTAATTTGAAGTGAACTGTTTAAAAGAACCGAATCGCGAATCGAGTCGGATCTCTCATCACATGAAATGCCACCACGCGATGTTTCCCTTTGGTCGTCATGCAGGTTGTTCCTAGTGTTCTAGTAAATAGATTAATAGTTAATATCAGTTTTTCAGAAAGTCACATATAATAATTTGAAGCACGGCTAGCCTAGAATATCGTGTTTTTGATCGATATTGTTGCCTACTGAAATGTTATGCTCCCCATCTGTCAGGCCACCCCTCTTTACTGTATGTGGACTATTCCAAATTAAATGTCATGTGCTTCTCTCTCTCTCTCTCTCTCTCTCTCTCTCTCTCTCTCTCTCTCTCTCTCTCGTTTATGGTTATGCCAAGTGACCCTCCGTCTGTCTTTTCACTTCAAAAATCCAACATTATGTAATTTATTCAACCCTAATTGTTTCATTCACTCCACTAAATCGCCATCCATTTTGCATCAGCTAAATTTGAATAGGTCCACTGCCCTCAAGCTTTTTCATTGTCCATTTAGAATTTCCTTTTATTATTATTTAATTATTCTTCTTGGGTTATTCATTGTTCTTATTGACATGAATGTTTACATATATTCCTGTATGATTTAAAGCACCAGAATAACTGTATTTAGGCTATTTAGCCTCAACATTATGAATATACAATATAAACAGTGCTGGGTAACTGATCACATGTAAAATGGATTATGTAATTCCAAAAATTAAATAGGCCTACTTGTTACATTATATTACATTTAGTAATCAGACTACGGCTACATTTCTTTTAACTTATTACATGATTACATGTTATTCTCACAATGGCAGTAAATAATTCATAATTCATTAATTCTACTTCTTTTAAAATTTCCTTTCTATGAAAGTCTACAATCAAAGATTTTTAAAATATTTTTTAGTAAATGTTATTTATTTTTAAATTATTTATTGATTATATTTATTATTTATTTATCATTTAATTAATTAATAGCTTTTCATTAAATTCATGAACCCCTGGGAAGCCCTGATTTAATATAATATTTAATGTGCTTCATGTTGTTGATAACAAAGAATGGAATATTTTATTTCTCTTTGTATTTTCATATCAATATGGTAAAAGATTATCCTATTCAAATCAATGTGATAAACAAGTCAAAATTAATCTAATAAGTAATCAAAAAGTTGTCAAAATAAAATGTCACGTAAAATGAGTAATCTAGATTACATTACTAACTACATTTTTTTGCCATTTGGAATCGGTAACTGACTACAATTTGTAAGTAATCTACCCAGTACTGAATATAAATTCTTATAAATATTACAATAAGGACACTGTAAAATATTTTCATCATTATTTTGATGCTTGATTTCCATTTAACTTCATCAGCATCAAAAATCATATACTATATTGAAAAGTATGCCAAGGTATCAGTATGGCATGTCCTGATTTTGGAAGTGTGCATCCTTCCATTCTTTCTCATTTATGTTTCCCACAACTCCATCCAAAATAATGGGATGAGGAGTTTGTCTGGCTCTATTTCCACTTTTTCAAGTTTTTTAAAATTAGCAACAGATTCATATCTTGTGTTGTTTTAAATATGAACCTAAAACTTAGAGGCACAATATATAAGATTTTTGCATTAAAATATCCAAAAATCCCTAGAACAATGTTATCTTGTTGACTTGTGTACTTATATTATCCCAGATGTTTCCAAGAATGTTTAAATCCAGAGAAATAATAGAGAAGCTCTGCTTCATACTATAGTAAAATTAATAATCTCATCCATGAAACATGATTTCTGCTCGAGTCCCGTCCCAATTCTTTTCCGCCGGCTGTAGATGTGAAGACAACACCGCCCATGATTCCACGAAATCAAGGCGTCGTCAAGCTACACATTTGTTCTGAATAAGCGACCTCTAGTGGCGAAAATTTTACATAGTGTGACTTTAAATCAAATGAATGCGGCAATAGTGAGCATAAGGTACTTCTTTAAAACATTAAACAATAATACTGATCCCAAACTTTTGAACAATAGCGTACAATGTAGTTTACAATTTATATTATCACGCCATCAGATGTCATGTTGATTTCATAGATATAGAACTTTTGTCAGTTACATATTGTGCCTTTAACAGTAACATTGTTAAATATTACATAAAATATCAATAACTTTCTGTTTAAATTTATTTTAAAATGCTATTTATTCCTGTGATGGTAATTTTCAGTCTTTAGTGTCACATGATCCTTTAGCAATCATTCTGATAGGTCTGCAAAATATATTTAACCCCTCATCTGTCTATTAGGGAACAAGTCTCAAATAACTAATGTTTCAAAGCGTGTATTTTCTGTTATTATGGTATGTATTACAATGGCAAGTAGGATTATTTTGAGACGATGGAAGACAGTGAAAGCCCCAGAATTGAAAGAGAGGGCCAGTGCAGCGGTAGAAATTGAATCTTATGAATCTATGCTTAATAATCGAGTGAATGGTATTAGAGAGGAGGGGAAGAGCTCTGGACACATATTACAGAAAAGTCTCAAAATGAATAGAATATCATTTTTTGTTTGGTCTTGAAGTGTATTTTATTTCATGATCAAAATGTGCCTTCAAAAATCTGTAACCTTATATTATTATTGTTATTATAGAAAGTTCAAAAGAACAGCATATTTAAAATAGAACATTTACTCTGTTGAACAGAATTTGAAACTTCTTTAGTGTCACTTTTGATCAATTTAATGCATCCTTGCTGAATAAAAGCAATTTGTTTTTTAAATCTTACTGACAAAAACCTTTGAACAGTTATGTATAGTATCTACTCAAACGACTTGCAGTAAAATGTTTAAAAGCATCCTAAACCTCTGTGTAACACTAGAGGGCAGCTTGTGATCGAGCGAACCACACTGCTGAGAAGAGGCCATTATGTAATGCAGATCTTTTGTTTGGTATTGTAGCTGCTTATTTAAAAAAAAAAAAAACAAGGTGTTCTTCACAGATGAATGAGTCAAACTAGAAAAAGATTTAGAACTTGGCAATATATGGAACCACCAAATGCATCTTAATTTACTAGTTCACAATGAATAGCATACAAAAAGATCCACCCAGAATCATCATCCTGGATCCAGTTAGAGTGACTTCTTTCTGTTTACAGAACAAATTTTAAAGCAGTAAAACCTGATCTGCCAAACACATAGTATCCTCTGTTGTCTGAAATTGCCTGTTAATCAGTTTTTATATTTCTGATTTGCTGCTTCTAGGGCAGACCCTGTATGAAATCGCTGCCAACAAGGCTGTTATCCTTCTTTTTAATGCACCGTGTAATTGGTTCAGTGGCCCCTGTGTGCCACACACCAGCTCTGGATTATGAGCTCTGGGCCCTGTGGTTCTCCCTCACACACTCTTCTCTTCACTTTACAGTCACAACAAAGCAAATCGAAAAGCAGAAGCGAGTGCTGGTATATGTTGCCTTCTCCAAACCGTTTGGGATTATAATGGATTTTAATGTTAGTGTTTGAGATGAAAGAGCCCTTCTAAACAATCCAAGTGTAACATGAAATGTTGCACAACCACTTGCAATTTGCTCATTGGCTTTATTGGATAGCATTCAAATTGAGCATTCATTTCATTCTCTCTATATTTATTCTCAGCGTGTCTGAGCTGTTGGGAGGGGCACAGTGGGAAATCTTCCAGAGTAGTGTGCCTTTTTAGCCTTAATCTAGTCTCTCTTAAGGACCATATTCCCTCCTTTGAGGACCTGTCAGTCATGGAGAGTGCTGAGACAATTCTATAGGGTTTCAAGACATTCATGTTAAGCCCTGACAGAAATGTGATTTTTTTATTATTATTATTGAGTTTAAGAATTATGAGGACAAATAAAAAAGCAACATATGCACTGATGAATCAATCACAAAAAATATTAATAACATGTATTTGGAAAATAGATAGTGTGAATTTTAATTTTATGCTGACTTTAAAGTGTTAGTTCACCTAAAAATGAACATTCTGTCAACTACTCACCTTCATGTCGTTCCAAACCCTTAAGAAATTAGTTAATCTTCAAAATTCAATAACAAGATATTTTTAATGAAATCTGAGAGCTTTTCCGTCCCTCCATAGACAGCTTTTGCAACTACCACTTTCAAGCCCCAGAAAGGTAGTAAAGACATCGTTAAAGTAATCCATGTGACTCCAGTGGTTTAACCTCAATAGAATGAAGTGGGTTGCAGGCTTGCTTTCAAGTGGCTTTGTCTTCGACCACATGAGTGTTTACACTACGAATGCTATTTATGACGACCTTTGATTGTTGACAAGCTTTGGACTCTGTTTACACCTGTATTTAGAGTTGTCCAACTGGGACTAGATCGACCAGGTGTAAGTGGTGACTTAAAGTCACCATGAATCAAAACGGGCAATTCTTATTTATATGAATATTCCAGTGTATTGAAAAAGATTTATTCATGCACAGGGGGCAAAAGGCACACAGTATTGATACAAATACTTCAGCTAAAATTACATTTACAATTAATAGACACTTTTACCCAACTTACAAGTAAGGCAATTGGGGGTTAGGTGTCTTGCTCAAGGGCACCTTAGTCATGGTATCAAAGGTGGAGAGAGTGTTGTTTATTCACAATCCCCACTTTCAATTCCTGCCAGCATGGGAATTGAACCAGCAACCTTCAGGTTACAAGCCCGACTCCCTCACCATTAGGCCACGACTACCCGACAAAATGAAATTAAAAAATGTTTTTTAATAATGTCAAAGTTAATCAAAACAATCACTTTAGCAAAGTTTGTACTATATTCTGTTTATCTGATAAATTAATTTTTGTCAAATAAATATACAGTCATTAAAATATGTTAATAATTTGGCGAGGGTAGGATTTCGGCACCCTACTATGGTAGTCAATGGGGGATGAGATCTGCTTGGTTACAAACAGGGTTGGGGAGTAACGAAATACATTTAAACAGCAGTTGGTGATTCTCTGACTCTGACAGTCTGAAAAAGCAGAGTTCAGTTTCAACAACATTTTAATACTTTTAAGAGGGATCATAAAAATTTTGTTATTTTTATTTAGTACTGTCCTGAACAAGAGAAAATGACTGAATTTATTTTAAAAAAATTGCCCAACAGTCAACTTAACTGTCCTGTCATGACCTGGATGATCCACGACTGTTTTCATGTTTTGTGACAGTTGTTTGTGAGTCATTTTATAATTCACTGGTCACTGCAACCTTTTCTCACAATTGTGAGTTTGCATTTCACAATTCTGACTTCTTTTTCTCAGAATTGCAAGCTTTAAATTCACAATTGCAAGTTATAAAGTCAGAATTGGGAGATTTAAACTTGCAATCCTAACTTTTTTTCTTGCAATTGTGAATTTAGTATGTGAGTTTATATCTCATAATTCTGACTTTTCTCAATATTATGAGTTTATATCTCATAATTCTGACTTTTCTCAATATTTTCAGTTTATATCTCATATTTTTGACTTTTCTCAATATTGCAAGTTTATATCACGGAATTCTGAGGGAAAAAGTCAGAATTGTGAGATAAAAACTTGCAATTACCTTTTTTGCGTTTGTTCCACACTTATTAGTATTCCAAAGTATTCTAAAGTATTTAGATTAAGTTACTAAACTTGAGTAATGTAACGAAATATGTTACAAATTACTTTTTAAAGCATGCATTTTGTAATCTGTAGTGAAATACATTTTAAAAGTAACCTACCCAGCCCTGATTACAAACATTCTTCCAATTATCTTCCTTTGAGTACAGCAGAACAAAGAAATTCATACAGGTTTGGGACAGCTTGAGGGGGGAGTAAATAATGACCTTATTTTCATTTTTGGGCGAACTATCCCTTTAAGAAAACCTTTGCCTCAAACTATATATTCAATAATATACGCAATTCTCATTGCTACGGCGAGTTTCTGTGCCGTCCAGTGGTTTAGAGGAAAATAAAATCAAAATCACCTTTTACCGTGCCTGAGGCAACTTTAGCCCCTTTGTACCCTATATTGTAAAAGGGAAGAAAAGACTAATGCAATTTCCATTTCATGAGTGTTGCTGCTGGAAGAGACGTTACTAACACCAGCAGGGGGCGCCAGGTGTCAGTGAACTGATGGTGAATGCTAAATAAGATGTTAAACTGAGGTCCTGACACACTGCGGTCATTATGAGTCCCAAGGTATTTCTCGAAAAAGTTTCTGTGTAACTAAGTGTAACTGTGGTATCCTGGCCAGATTTGCCCATTTGCATTCAAATATGGTCTTATACACGGAATAAGTGCCTCAGTTCCTCCCCCTTCCGCTGATATCTGGTGTGTGATGGTGTGATGGGTGTTCTGGTGCGCAACAGCCGTCATCGCATCATCCAGGTACAAGAGATTCCTCCACTCTCCCTGCTTTGAGTGCTATATAATACATCCTTATTCAATTTGGCTGATGCTTACACACTCCAACCAACATAAATGTACTTTAAAAGAGACAAAATAGTTTCCAGTGAGATGGAACAACCACCACAGAAAGCAGGAAAAGCGAGGCTCCGTTTCTCAAAGTATCCTAATATTAGCAAGCTCTGGAGCGTTCAGCAAGACTACAGTGTTAGTTCGCACTGTGTGAATCATCCTCACCCCGAAGTGACACTATGTGATGACTAACTTGCCTGAGCTAGTGATTCATGAAACAAGCATTCTCTCTCTCTCTCTCTCTCTCTCTCTCTCTCTCTCTCTCTCTCTCTCTCTCTCTCTCTCTCGCTTTCAGTTTCTTCATCGTTTTAATTCAAACTATTTCTGTCCGTCTTTCTGTGACATTCGGACAACCTAGCAGACAGAAAGAACATTTTAATTACAGACTCTAAATAAAAGGGAAGGTGTTATTTTATTATTACTAGAATGAGGAGTATTTCTCTTTCCTGCAAAGTTTAGTGAGCTAAATGAGTGAAATTGATAATCTGTTGTTTAGAAGGTTTCTGACCCCAAGCTAATGCTTAGTTTAGACATTTGTATCCAAATAAATTAGGCTGTAAGCTCTCAATTAGCAGTTTCAAACGGTTTAAAAGGCATAGAAATGTAGTTTAGTTGCTCTCCTGGGTGTTTTTTTCTTATCTGTTGCATACTTGGCCCTGCCACCAATCCTGCCAAGCTTGCCAAAGTCAAATCTGGCTGTGAGATATACAACATGACGGCTGTAATTGGCCAGAGTGGGATCCATTTCCGGTAACAACTGCAGGTGAGTTCTGAAGCACGGTGTGAGCTGACCCCACTTCAGCCCGTCTCTCGCCACGGCCGTTGTGATTGATGACTCTAAATTGCCACTGTAATGTTTGTCACTGCAGCTGTGTCTTTTTGTCTCCGCAGTGATCTAAAAGTAGAGCTGTGGATTGCTAAAACTGAAACCAATGAACATCAGAAGATTCTTGTTCTCACAGAGCGTTTTTAAGAAGGTGATTCTATGAACAACCATCAGCATCAGCGTATACTCAACAGGTAACGGTCTCATTTCCTGTAGTGGGACATGAAAGCTCTTTGGATCTGCTATCAGCGTTAACGTCTTGTCAGATTTAATCATATTAATCCTTAGCAGGCACTTGTCTGTGTACAAAACAGTTCATATAATGTTAGTGAGGATCTAATCAAAAAAGGAGCCAAAGGTGGACAGAGAAAGAAAATAAGCTTCTCATATAAACTTCTCCAAATGCGCTTAAAAAGTTCAAAGGAGGTCCAAGCACCTCAAGTGAAGAGTGACGCTGTTGTTATGAGGGAAATGCATTAAAAAGCTCCAGTTTAAATGCATTATTGAACACTGGCCTTTGATTTTGCTCGCTATTTCTGGTTTCCAATAAAGATCAAGGTTTCTCTTTTTATTGCATTTTTTCTCTCAACTTTCCCTAGTGCATAAAACACTAGCTCTCTGCAGTGTGCTGGAAAATATAAATGTCATAAGTCTTAAAATAAATAAACAAAAATACACTGGAAAATGCTGACTGATTCATTTTTGACAGTAGAATTCAAGAGACTTTCAGGAGAGAAAATATGCAGATGTTTTGCAGCGGGGAACATAATATGATTGAGAGCACGCATGATGGAACGCATCTGGAAACATTAATGGAATTCTGCGATATGGGAATGTGTTTTGTGTCTGATATGTTTTACGGAATCATTAAAAGTTGTGATGCAACATAAGTTTTCTTCCATATTGTGATGTACAGTATGTCAGAGTGAAAAAAAAGCAGGGCAGTAAGTTGGTTCTATCCGTCGGTGGTTGATTGGATGAATGCCATCCTGAAGTTGATTGTGGGCGGGGTTTAAACTCACTAAGTGATTGGAGTCTGGTATTTGTCACCAGAGAGATGTCTGCATGGTTCACTGGACAGTTGAGGTAGCCTATGACATTTGATTCAAAACAAATGTTAAAAATGAAACATATATGGTTGAATTGTTCGTAATAAGATATGTAACGTTTTGAAGGGCGATGCCGGGATACGAAATGTGTCAAAGCTACGCATTAAGCCTTCGATATTAATAAAAACAACAACCATATTATGTTAAGACACTATAGTAGAATTATGCTTGTTATTGTTGAGCATACATCATTGTCTGTATATTATTTTTCATTGTTAAAATTGAGATAGATGTTGCAAAAAAAAATCACAATTCATTAGTTGTTCACAGTTTTTGTAAATGATTTTAATGGATTTCATACATGCAGAGTCATACATTTTAATTTTACTATAGTCAGATGGATAATTAAACATTTACCTCAACACTTTAGATCCAAATTTTTCAAAAATTCACATTTTAATTTTACTCTGTAAGGGACAATTAAGAATCTTAGTATCTGAACTTAGTGTTATTATAGTAAAGTGCATATGTGTAATGTGTAGGCTCCACCATAATTCGAAAAGCAATGTACTATGAAATATTTCAAATTATTTAGCCTATAAGTCATTACTTTTACAAATAATCGGAATGGAATATCAAAAATATATTGATGCGAGCGAATATTCTATTATCTATAGTTTGCATTTACATTGCGCGTATCTGACATGCCATTCATTTGTCCCTCAGTTTCTGTGCTGGTTCCGGCCCTGCCTCAATGATAAAACTCATGCGTTTGGATGGTGATTTATTATTATGGTGGAGGTGCGAGTTTATGAACCCAGGAACGTGCGCCGCTCACTCTGTCAGGCACACGATTGTCTGTTGTAAATAAAACCTCCAGTTGAAGACCCTTGATCTATAAATTTTACACATTACAAAAAAAGACTCATTCTCCACCTTTTGGCAATAATAGGGTAAATTTTTAGTGATACAACTTTTAGTGGTAAACTAGAGGAGATCACTTAGTAAGATCAATTAATACATCAATTATTCATTTTCCTGATGGCTGTGCTCTTTTGCAGTTTAAGCTTTTTTGCAAACAAGATCACCAGGGAAATTGCACCAGTCTTATTACACACATTTTTCTTCTCGCCGTCCAGTTTTAGAGGAAAGTGCTGTACATTTGCTTTGCCTACACGCTTGTCTGAATGTTTCTTTCATGTAGTTCTTGAGCAATAATAAATGAGAGCTTGTTATATTGATTTAACTTCTCATATTCTTACTCAGAAACTTGCTAAGGTGTTCGTGGCTCTTCAAATGAACAGGCTTTTTTTGTGTCTGTGCCTGCTGTTCTCTGAGGGTTTCTGTTGTGTTGTTCTATTCTTGTAATTTACATTCTCCACTCCACAGCATTTCCTCTCCCCTGTCTTCCTTCTTCCTTTCTTTTCCTCTAATGACTGTTTTGTACTACTGCGCTGTTCATCGGTCTGCAGGGGGATGGAACAAAGTCAGGAGCCATCTGTCAAACATTCTGGAGAATGCACAAGCTCGAAAAGAAGTATCACCATTCAAGCACAGATTCGTTAAGGGGGTCATATCACGATTAATCAAATTTTCCTTGATCCTTTGATATAAAAGAGCTTCATGTGCTATAAAAACACTGCAACTCCTTCGCACACTTTGGGAAATGAGTACAACTTTAAAACTTCAAAGATTTCTTAAAGGGATGGTTCACACAAAAATGATTTTGTTCCTAACCCCCATGACTTTTTTCTTCTGTGAAACATACATAAAAAAGAATTTGTCACACAGTGAGAGTAAGTGTTGTTTTGGCTCCACTGAATTTCATTATACATTCTCAGAAAAAAGATACAGCTTTATTACCTTTATTGACGCCTAAAGGGAGCGTATTACTTTCTTAAAGAAACATAGGTACTTAAATGTGTACCTGTTATCTAAATGGTACATATTAGTGCCTTTTGAAATGGTGCCACGCTAGTAATAGATTATATTTTTTCTGAGAGAATATGGTCAAAAAAAGTTGAATTGTTCTTTAAAATATCTACATAAACATATTTATCATAAACATACACAGCTCATAAGAATATCTCTAAATGCACATTTCGTACTTCACATTGCAGTTAGATATTTGATTATATAGCTAATCACCTTAAACATTACAGTTTGATATGAAGGCCAAGAAAAGTCAATAAATAGACAATATATTAACAGAGGGGTTGTGACGTCTTCGTCATTTGCCGGAGAAAAAACAAAGCCCCTTTAAAGGTTAAAAAAAAGTCTGAAAAAAGAGTTAAAAAAGTCTGTTAGTAATATACAATTCCAACTTTAATGTACTCAGTAATAAACGAAATAAGAAACAAAATTTTACGCATTACAAACAAAGACTCATTCTCCATCATCTGGCAAATACTGTAGATTCCCTTCCCATTACAGCTTTAATGAGTTCACATAAAATCACACCTTTTCTCCCTCACACACTTTTAGATATAACATTGAGAACATAAATTATTTTGTTGTTGTTGTGATGATGATAAAGTACTCTATAAAGTACTTGATTTTTTTTTTACCCAAAATATAAATTTGTTTCAGTACAGAACAGATCTCAAGACAATAATAGTGTCATATAACTAAGTAACGAACACTTGGCTTTTAAAAAAACAAAGTCTTTTAAAACAGTAATTTATCAAATAGCAATACATACAAAACCAAACACAATTCATTTCTTTTGTAAATATTTCAATGTTTGTGATTAAAGAGAAATGCAATATTAAGAGACGAACGCACACACACAGAAAAGACATGCTTTGAAATTGAAGTATCACAAAAGAGCACATGTGACACCGGGACTCTCGCACCACACAAGCACTCTGACATACAAGCATGCTATGATGGACTATGAATATTAGATATTCAAGGTCATTTTGTTGGTGTTTTGGGGAAGTTGTGACTGATTTATGATCAAGTAACAGAAGACGAGTATGAAAAGTCATACAGGTTTGGAACTCCATGAGGGTGAGTAAATAATGACTTTTTGGCTGAACCATCCCTTCAAAGTTGTATCTATGCACATCTTCTGCTATTTGATCATAAATCAGTCTCAATTGCTTTAGACCGAGTACTCAAAAGACGGTCCTTCCCAGTCCACATAAAACAGGGTCTGGTCTCATATGGTAATTTCCTTCAAGGTTATCCACAGGCTACTGAGCATAAAGCAGAAATACACCACCACAATCCTCTGTAGTTGGTCTTTTTATAATGCATTAGTTTTATGCAACTATGTTTACCTGTTTAGTGAGATCAATCACTGCTCTGCTCTCCACAAAGCAAAAAGCTCATATTAATATAAATCAAATATCTAAGGGGCAATTTAAGGTTCTTAATTAAGGACTGTCCTTGAATTCGGGTGGAACTTTTAAGTTCATTAACCCTGTACGGCCAGATACAAGGAGAGAGAGATGAGAGTGACCTTATAAAGTAATTACAAACTGATGTACCCCCCCACCCCAGAGCACTGACACCAGACAACATAATGACAGAAAGACAATGACTCTTTGAGACGTCGCCTAGCAACAAGAAGCACTAAAAATACATCACTCTGTGCTTTTTTTTAATCTGGTATCATTGGAATGTATAAATACACATATGCCGGTATAAATACGGACAGTATGTACATCCGTTTCGCCCACTTTTGCGTCACACATTACACGAGGAAAGCGAGCGGAGCACTTGCAACATTTCCATAGATGGCTGACTGTGGATTTGTTGAACCTCTATGTTTTATCTTTCATGAAAATGGAGTGCTGAAGCAGCCCAGCCTCTTTTAAGCCAATGGTATCGTCATAACAGATAGCACGCTTTTAAAGCGGCTCATTTGGCCATTGGCGTCATTATAAACCAGGTAATGGGACTGTGCGATATCATATTTCAGAAAGCTCTTTAAAATGACTTTTATTTAGTGCATTAAAAAGTTTGAAGCACTGGTCTGCTGGGGTCCCTCATAGCAAGCAACACCAGAATTTCCTGAAGCTATAACTCTATATTTCCTATAGCATGTGTCCCAGGTTGGGCCAAGCAGATGGCTGATAGCTGAGAAAATGGGGACACATGAAACCCTTGTAAACAATTATGTAATATCTGCAAACTGAAACCCATAATCACTGTATCACTTAGCAAAGTGGAGTATAAGATGGAGAGAGAGAGAGGGATTTGGGCTAACTAAGCTAGTTTAACTCCTGGCTAACTGGAAATGAACCAAGTCTCATTAGTTAAGGAGCAGATGGAGGACACTGATTAAAGAGAGCAAACTGAAATTGAACTGGAATCCCATCCATTATACATTAACCACGCACATAAACACAAATTAGGAAGCGGCGATGCTATCAGGAGAGGAAAGCGCCTGGATAATTGGATACGGCTCGGGATTAATGCGGCAAAGGTGAGGGGCTCACATTTCACAGGTAAAATGCCCACGCTGTGTGTGAACAATAAATTATCTCACTATTTTCACTTGACTACAGTGTAAACTCAGTGACTGACCTACTGTATGGCCTAGAGACATTGTACTGTGGATATCAAGGCACCCATGTTGTGTTCACACAACCACATGACGCAATGCCTTCAGTAACGAATAGAGCTTAAAAACATGACACAGTGAGGCTTTAGAACATAGTTCGGTACGAGACAGGACAGTCTGCTCTCTCACATCATGATTTAGGACCAACAGTATGGGAACGAATGTACCACATGGAAGCTACCCATTTGTAGATTAATGGATGATGGGAAAAGATTTTGAAGCACACAGGATGAGAGCCTGAAACTCCTGAGTGTGGCAGTGACAGACAAAATTCATACTCAAAGGGTTAGTTCACCCAAAAATGAAATTTGTGTCATTAATTACTTACCCTGATGTCGAGATATTTTTGATGAAATCCGAAATCTCCCATAGAAAGCAACATAATTACCATCTTTCAAGGTCCAGAAAAGTAGAAAAAACATAATTAAAAGAGTCAACGTGACTACAGTGGTTCAACCTTAATGTTATGAAGTGAAAAGAATACTTTTTGTGCACAAAAACAAAAAAATAATGACTTTATTCAACAATATCTTCTCTCCCGTCTTTCTCCTTTGGCCAATACTGAGCCGGTGTTCTGACGCAGAACCAGGGAGCGCTGGATGTAAACAGTGGATCAGAAAGACAGGGGAGAGAAGATATTGTTGAATAAAGATGTCAGTTTTTGTTTCTCGTCGCTGTATAGCATTAAGGTTGAACCACTGTAGTCATGTTGACTATTTTAACAATGTTTTTACTACTTTTCTGGACTTTGAATGATGGCAATTATGTTGCTTTCTATGGGAGATATAAAACCTCTCGGATTTCATCAAAAATATCTTAATTTGTGTTCCGAAGATGAACGAAGGTCTTACGGGTGTGGAACGACATGAGGGTGAGTTGTAAATGACAGAAATTTCATTTTAGGGTGAACTAACCCTTGAATTCATACAAAATGCAACGCTTTCATACGTTAAGACACTCATATTCATATACAAAGACTTTGAACACTGTTAGACAGATTAGAACACAACACATATGTTTCATCAAATCTGTTGCACTCATCCATTCGAATACATGCTCTCACACACACACAGCCTACAATATTTCCCCACATAATACATAGTTCATAATAATAAATATCAATAAATATCACATGAATAAACACCAACACCTCTTCTTATGTCACCGTTAAACTATTTCTTTTGGTCTCCATTCAACTTCTACCACTAATGTTGTGCCATGCAAAATATGTATCTCTTCTGGTTTTGTTCGTTCAAAAAAAAGAAAAGAAAGAAAAAGAGCCAGAAAAAAAATCTTTCTTTTCTCCCTACATTCCTTCTCTTGACATCGCAATTAACTTTCAGTAGTATGATTTAAAAAAAAAACACCAGCTTTACAACACCAGTATTTGACCAAAAAAAAAAAAAAAGTAGATGCGAAGAAGGCAAGGGTGGCGTCATATGTAAAGAAGGTGGTATACAGTATATAATATTGGGGTTGGACCACAGATAAAGAAGAGTGATATATTCAGATTTGTGGACAGTGTCAAAGATGAAAAGGGTGTGGTGTATGTTGTGACAGGGCAGGATGAGAGGTAAAAATGTGTGATGGATAATGTAGGGGCAGGGTCAGTAGTGAAAAAAGTGTGGCATATGGGGGGGGGTCATATGTAGAGAAGTTATGGCATAGATAATTTAGGGGTGGGCGCAGAGATGAAAAAGGTGTGGCACAGGTAGCGTAGTGGGTGGAGTCAGAAGTGAAGAGGGTGTGGTGTATGTAGTGATGATGAAAGATGATGAAATATTGGGGGTGGGGTCATTGGTCAAAAAGTGCAGTATAAGTAGTGCTATAGTGCGGGGTCAATGACGATAAATCTGCAGTATAGAAAATACTAAAGCAGGGTTAATAGTGATAAAGTTGAATTATTATTGGGGGAGAGGTCGAAGTTGAAGTAGATGTGGTTGGAGGTATCATTGGGCATGTTCAGAGGTGATGCTGTTTGAGTATAATTTGCTGAGCAATTATTGATAAAAGATATATTGGAGGCGGAGTCAGTTTGGGAAGGCTCAACCCTAACCGCATTACTTGAGCTGAAATTATAGTCGTGAGATATGAATAGTGATAGCGTGGTATGAAGCTCTATGGGGAGCTGCAGTAACAGGCGAGAGAAGACAGATGAAACAGAGTGCTCATGTCTTGAGGGTAGGTAGAGGTGTGAAGCATGCCCAAATCTCTGCAGTGGGAATGAGTCCACTGACAGTGAATGGGAGGGAAGCAAGAAATGATAGAAGAGGGATTTCTGAGAGAATATCGAAGTGAGCCGTAAGAGACCATCCTTGGAAAAAAACAGCACTGAAGCAAGAAAAACGCTGAGGGGGCTCTCTGGAGAGTATTCTGGAGAGAGTTGCTGTGTCTAAATATCCAGGTGGTGGCAGACACCATGTAAGAGAGATCCATCTATAAAGAGAAGCTGTGCATGAAACCACAGAGCCTCTATCATCCTTCACTGACACTCATCTAGACATCCACATCAGTGTGAGTGAAAGGATGCAAGTTCAATTTCAACAATGATAATTATCAGAAAGAACCCATGTAAACACTCATTTTAGACTTCTCATATACACAAAAGCAGAGAGGAAGAATGATGGGAGTTGTACAGCGAAGAGTACATCTTCCTTATGAACTTTCTCAGAAGCCAGGCACGTGGCAGTAAGCCTCCAGCGAGGACAGCAGGATGTAGATCAGCCACATAATGAAGAAGAGGAACGCGGTGAGCAGCTTGGCGGTTCTTGGGCCCCCCAGCTCGCCCCCGGATACAGAGGGCCGGCGGCGGTACAGTAGAGTCAGAACACACAGCAATGCCATGATGGTGAAGAGGGTGACGGAGAACGCCAGCGACCCAGGCGGGACCTGGAATGTTTTGCCCTGACTGTGCCAGTACACGGCAGCGATGGTCCACGCCACTCCGATACCCAGGAAGACATTAACTGCATTACTACCCGTCACATTTCCAATGGACGCATCGGCGTATTGGTCCTGGATGGCTGCCACCTTGCTGGCAAATGTGTCTGGAGAGAGCAAAAGAAAAGACAGAGGGAGAAAGATGAAAGAAGGAAGGTGAGAACTGGAAGAGCCCCAGAGAACCATTTTAATGAAAGACATTGCTCTTTCATAATTCAGGACATCATTTCTCAATCCTGTTCTTGGAAACACACCAACATTTCACATTTAAAACACTTCCAAACACACCTGATTCTGCTCAGTAGAGACTACAAGACCTGAAATGGATGGGGTCAGACAAAAGACACCTCCAAAATCTTTACTGTTGTTGTTCCTTCAGGAACAGGGTAGCGAATCACGTGGTCTCGATTGTTTAATTTAAGTATCAACTTTGTCTCTAATTTTCTCCTAAACTCCCATATGAGAAAGAAAAATAAAAACAAATGAGATCATTATTGACATACTAAGAGTATAGACACACTACATAATAAAATGAATGTTGTTAGCAACTCGGTCTGGAAAGAAATTGATGAGAAATGTTTGAGCGAGTTAAAAAACATGTCTTTTTATTGTAGACTTTGGTATTTTGGCAAATATGAGCACAGTTTGTGCCACTGTGATCTCTTCTGAAACTCTAGAGGAGAAAAATATGAGATTACAAGATTGATTCATAACAAATGAATCTTTATGAACTAGTTCTTTTAATTAATCATTCAAAAAGACTCACAAACCAAGGAGTTAGCAGTTTTACAAAATGCTTTACCAAATGTCGGTTACTGAATCGACATCTATAAAGGTAAAATAATGGCAAAAACATTTGCAGAAAAAAATGTTAAAGTGCAAGTCAAATTGCAAATATTGTTTTTTTTAAAACTTTAAAACATTTAAAACATTTTTTGACAATTTCACCTTCATAAAACACCAGTTATGACCATCAAGGCTCTAACTGGCCTTTATTTATTATTTGTTTAAAATCACTTTTCCATAACAATGTGTATCTTGTGAAATATACATTATAAACTGTATATATAATATATATAATATTAGCAACATATACAATTAGCAACCAAAATGTATAAGAATATTGTGATATTAATTTGTACTTATATCACCACCTCTAACTGAGTAGTAGGAAACTTAAGCACAGTTTGCTCTCTATTTAATCTCACTGCTGTCTAAAAAGAAACAACAGCGATATGAAACAGATCTCATTTGAGATTTGTCTTTCAAGTGGATCTTTTTCGTTATGTGTGTTGGAGCTTGAGGATGTTTTGATATACAGAGCTTGAGTATGTAGTCAGCCCACCCTAATGTGGCTAATGCCAAGACAAACACATAGATCTCTTGCAGCTCCAGAGCAAATCATGTCCTCTAATTAGTCCACATAATTAAACATCGTCTAAATAAACCTCAGCACACGCACAAAAGCTGCCTGGGCCATTATGGAAAGATAAATTAGAAAAGATTTTGAAAGCAGCAGCAACATTTTAAATAGTACAGTATATAATAATTAAATATTTGATGGAATACTTGATTCTGATTGGTTAATCATGGGATTCAGGATTATTAGGGTTTATTTTTTGATAATGACCAGATGACAGTATGTTATCCCTTACTAATCAGCTACAGGAAGGATATTTGATACACAAATAAACACTCACCCGGCACAGATGTACCCAGTGCCACAAACACCACAGCTGTGACTGAGTCCTTCAGGCCTACTGTACAACCGAAG
This sequence comes from Zacco platypus, assembly GCA_038088235.1. Lineage (NCBI taxonomy): Eukaryota > Metazoa > Chordata > Actinopteri > Cypriniformes > Xenocyprididae > Zacco > Zacco platypus. The sequence goes on from CM076070.1 coordinate 16,200,007, forward strand.
TGTGACGCCAAATCTCCAGTAACAGCAGTCAGGGCCCCAATGAGCATGATGGAGACAAAGAAGCAGGCCCAGCCGTTCCAGTACTCTGTGGGTGGAACGAAGGCAAACAGAACCTTCCAGAAAACTGTCAGGAAGTGCATGATGTAATCAAAGCATGAGGGCAAGCGCTCCTCCCCGCTCTCCTCCTCATCATCATCACCTGAGGAGATAACCAAAGATATAAGTTTCCTTTATTATGATAAAAATAGTTATCGCAATTATCGTCAGTATTGGGAACACAATCATCTATTACTGATTACTAATTAATTATTATTAATAATTACTAATTCATTATTAATTACTCATTGACTATTATTGTAAAAATAGATTCAATAATATATGAGACCCGTGCAGGCAAAATGAGTCGCAATGAGCACATTTTCAAAAATCAGTTGTTGTTATTTTCACAATCTCTATTGAAGGATTAGTTCACTCTAAAATGAAAATGACTCCAAACTTTACTCACCCACAAGCCATCCTGGATGTCTATTCTTTCTGATGAACACAATCGGAGTTACATTAATAAATATCCTGACGCAGTACTTTACTTGAGTTGAAGTTTACTTGAATTGATAGTGATAAATGACCGTAACGGCGTGTCAGTTATGCTTTTTTCGTAAGCTGAATATGGAAAGTGTAGGACGTAGTGTAAGTTTTTTGAACTGCGAAAGTTCAAAAATACGGAAATACGGAAGGCGGTCTGGTGGAAGCTAGATATTTTACTTTATAATGTGTTAAATGAGAATGTTTCTTACACAAACGCATCGCTTTGCTTCAGAAGGCCTTTATTAGCCCCCTAGAGCCGTGTGGAGTATGTTTATGATGGATGGATGCACTTTCTTGAGCTTCTTACTATTCACTGCCATTATAAAACTCCGATTGTGTTCATCAGAAAGAAGTCATATAGACCTAGGATGGCGTGAGGGAAAGTAAAGCTTGGGCTAATTTTCATTTTAAAGTGAACTAATCCTTCAAAATGATGTATAATTTGTTGGAATCTGACAAAAAGAAATGACTGAGCTACTCCTGTTTGAAGTCGATAGAGTCAGCAAAGTAAATTTTGAAAAAAAAAAATCACGTTTTCTGAAGGTTCCAAAACAAAATCACCAAACAACCATACCTTACGATCCCTGTTAATAACACCTAATTTGGCACACACCTTGTCAAAACCCAATATCTTTAGGAAAATACATATATTCAACTTTTTTTTCAGTATTTTACTTAAATAATGAGACATCTTTGTGCGAGCGCTTCGAATCTGTCAGTCAACGCGAGTAAGATCGATTTACAACAGCATGAGTTTGAAAATCACATTTCATTAATTCAGACTCATGCCATCAAAAGTTTGTGAAAACCTCAAATTCGATCAAAATTGTAATTAGCCCATGGGCATTCCAACTCATTTTGTCACAGGTCACAAATATAGAAATAAAAAAATAATAAAATAAAAAAATAAAAATAAATTCGATTTGATAAGAGTGCGCTGGATTTAAAACAAAAGACAAATCAACAACATCATTGCGAAATGGAATGTGGCAAAATAATCATGCCTTGTTTCGTAGTTTTATACAAATGTTTTTATTGAATTTAAATCAGTTGTGTGGTCCACAGGTTATATTTGAGCACAGCGAGACACTGACCTGCACTGACAGTGACAGCGCTGACAAACTGCTCTCTCCAGCTACTGCTGCCCACCACCAGCGCCAGGTTAGTCTTCTTTATTAGCTTGTCGACGGTATTCTGAAAAAACACACAAATACATATAAAACACCAAGAAGATCAATCAAACCTAAACCCACAAAAATGTGTCCTTGTAGTAGACAAGATTTAATATGACTCGGTCTCGTAGGCCAGTGAGCACAGAGGTCTCGGCTAAACCGATTTCAGTGAGGTAGTGGGCGTCTATGCACAACCCTGTCAGAATTTCATTTTCTTCAATGTCATCCTGTCCTCGCCGTTTGTGTGTTTGCATTCAAAGGGCTGCAGATAATCTTAGAGGGAGTAGCACAGTGTTTTCTTCAAAATCTCTTCAAAATCCCTGAGCTTCCTGACCCCAGTGACCTCCAGTTTTGAGACTGTGACCATGAAGAGTAGGAGGTAAACTGATAAATTGAATGTGAGAGACAAGAACAGGTAAGACCATTTCATGAAAGCCGATTCACAGGACTTACCTTAAACTCATAGGATTCCTCTATGACCACCTCCAGTTTAGTGTGCTCTCCCAGACTCGGACACCCCATCTTGGCCACCTCCTCTTCCTCAGCCCCCACCGCCGGTTTGTTATCATTAGAGTCCCCTGTCAGTGGAAGACACATCGAACATCTACTGAGCTGTGTGGAGATTACACATACACCGAGCTGACACAGCAGAACTTACGAATTTACGAGGACATTCACAAAGAATGGATTGTGCCCAATGGTAGCGCTGCTTATTTGCATGCACGGTCTGTACTTGTTGCAGCACCCAATTCACACTAAAGGAATTTTGCAAATCAAGTAACAGTGTAAATGAGGGTAAAAAATCTGTGTTGTACACAATTTGCATGCTCATGTTTCCATCTTGCAGGCTGTAGAGGATGCAGCAGACTGCAGTGATCTGGCATTCTTGGTTGTGACTGTTCAGCAAGTTTCCAAAATAAATCATTAACTTTCACTAAACTAAAGCCAAAGTAAATTGTATGACTGCCAGGAATAGGGAAACTATTTTATTTGTTCCCCCAAAAAACTATATTCAGATTATATTTTTATTTCTTACTGATAAAAACTTTTGGACTTTTGGAAAAAGGATTTTGTCGATCAGTGTTGTTTTATCATTTTTATTAATCATTTTTATTAATATTTTAAATTAGCTTTTATTTTTATATTTTCATTTTTTATTTTTATTTTTTGTTTTAATAGCTTTAGTAATTTTAATATTAAAACTTCAGTTTTAAGTCTTTCATCTAATTTTTATATTTTAAAATAAATGTTTAAAATGTTTTTAAAAATCACTGGGTTAAACAGATTTCATTTAAAGGTGCAATAGGAGATTCTCTTCAGAAACATTGCTTGTTATTCTGGTTGAAAGTCTCCTCATATTCTGATAGCAATCACTATATTGAGCGGTCTAAATGTATTTTTATAAATGTATATCGTCTGTGGAAGGCGTTGGACCATAAAATGTTTGTTCAATCATTGCGTTCAGTCCGAACAAAATGATAGCATGTGTTCCCTCTCAGTCAATGTGTAGTTATGTAGTTTGTGCACCTTTACGAATAAGCTCAACGACAGCAGCACCCAGTGTCTAATCAGGTACTATTTTTATGTTTTCAAAGTTATCAGCCACGCCACCAGATGTTTCGACCATTGTTTTCTTGCTACAAAGAGTAAAATTTGTTTCTTCCTCCAATGAATATACCCTCAGCGTCCCTGTGGATATATCCTTAGCACGAAAGATAGTGTGTTGTTTCTTCGCTTGATATTCGGACAATGTTTACATTGTATTTTTGCTGAAATCAACTTTATGGTTATAAAGAGAGCGATGTGGTTTATTTTATGCTCAATGCTTGCATGTTTTTCATCAGCTGTCATGTTAGAAATTTCTAATATGTCCAATTACTGCATCTAATTCCGTTTTGAACACAGTTCTTTACGTTTGTTATTGCAGTACTGTAAATTTTCCTCACCGGTGAATGACACATGATGTAATCCAATAATATTGTCTGGTTGTCTCACTTCTGGTCTGTGTGCGTTCATGTGTTTTGGAGGAGACTTTGCTTTGGATGGCGATTTGCAGGGAGGATGGGACGTACACTTTCAATGCTAGCAGGCTAAAGTTAGCATTTTCCCAGAACACTTACTGCACCTTTAAGTTACCATTGAAAGCTCTAAAAATGCATTTATATGCAAAATATAAATAAATATCTCATATTTTCTGAAGACCTTCTAGAATGCTCTTGTGGTCCCCAGACTGCATTGTGAAAACCACTGAACTAGATTGTGGATGAATAGAGAACAAGAAGCAGGCTTTTGTGCTGAAATACTGCATATTAAACATATACTGCATATAAACTGTTTAGTGAATTCATCCTGTTGTGTTCATTGTAATCAGCTGCAATGTATGATGTTGTAGCACTATATATAAGCAGGAAATAAACACATCTCTTTGTGTGTTCCACAGAAGTGTTGAAGACACTGAACGTCAAAAATCATCAAAAAATACTTTTTCATAATTGGATCCCATAACAGTACGGCATTTTGAAGAGAATGAGGATGAACATTAAATTAGAGCAGTTAGTACATAATTAATGTGGAGAAATGGCCTAGAGATATTGCTTCAACATGGCTGCTTGCACTGCAACCAGTTACTGCCTGCTCCTGCTCGCCCATTATAACAACTCACCCATTATAAGACCACAGTCCACTGTCTCCCATTATTTTCTCCATTCGCACAAAGAAGCCTTTCTATCAAATCTGTTCCTGAATTATTCAGGAATAGATGTGGAAGCTATTAATACAATATTACAGAGACCCCAATCTGTATTCTAAAACAAAACCGGTGTGGTTGTCAAACGGAGATGCACTGACCATGTTTCTGCCCGATCTCCAGCAGCACCGGCTCCCCCAGGTGGATGGTGAAGGTTTTGTTCTTCTCATACTCCTCATCGTCAATGACCTTCACCTCCAGGATCTTCCTGTGTTGGACAAAGATGAAAAATTTTGATGGATCAATGTAGCTGTACAAAGAAAGTGTGTAACAAACTCCCTAGTAGGTAAGTGAAAATTGTGTCATAATATGTTTTATAAAGACGTTTTATGAGATAAGCATTGACAAAGACTGGGGGAAAGAGCTGAGGAAAGGCAATGGAAGATTTATTCTGTGAAAATCATTCGTAAAACCATTCTTATGTAGACTGTCGCTTTCAGTTGAAAGCAACAATTGATGTAGGGATGGATTTATGAATGATTTACACCTAAATTCATTCTGCTTGTTTTTATGCTTGAACCCCAATGAGTGACTGTACATCTATAATATTCATTGAATGAACAATTATTGAAAAAAAGTGGGTTAATTTCCTTTTTGAAAACTTTACGCAATGAGTGAAGCAGAAGAGCTGATTCTCTCAGAGAGGCAGAAATATGCAGCAGACGGAGCTGCGGTCCAATGTTATTGTGCTTTGGAAGCAGGTGGTTAGCCATGGCAAATCCCCATTTGTCATTATTAGCATACAGAACACTGGTCATGGTTGATAAAAACTGTCAACAGAAAAGCTGTAAAACAAGGGTATAACCTAATTAAATTAGCAAAAAAGACAGTGGCACTCGATAACCACAGTATATAATTTTGTGGTAATCATGGCTGTACGCAGGGCTTTAGAAATACTGAGCTCCAAAAACTGAGCTTGCTTGCTTTTCATTTTCGCCTGTGTCAGTGAAATTTCACAATTTCATGAAAAAATAAAAGATGAAAAATAAAGGAGGCATAAATATTAAGAGCGTAGATGTCTGCGTGTTAAACATTGTTTTGCATAATTGTGTAGATTCAGTGCAGAAACTGAAAAAAGAAAATGAGTTTTGTGTCTAATCCTGGATATGAGGACATAAAGGAAGAGAAGTGAAGTGATCTTAAGACTGTATGGGACAGCTCATGAATAATGACAAAGGAAAGGGACAAAGACAGTTTCAAAAATGAAAGGTCTATTAGGCATGCACAGGAACATCTGAATTTGCTTTGTAAACACATTTCTGCTGCTGTTTTGTACTGTAATTCCTCTATTACATGCTAGAACTAATTTTCTCTCAGCCCACCTCTCTTTGCTTTGCAGCCTTCATTGGCCAGACGTGTGTGTGTAATTAAATTCATTAGGACTTGTTGTTTATTAATTAGCCCACCGTGCTTATCCTACATGCTTATCCTACACATGCATTCCTTAGCACGACCCATCCCCCATTTCTTTATTTTTTTCTCTGCATCTGTAGATTTCCTGCCTAGATCCCAACCCTGTAAACATTTTGTCTACTGTGAGGCAGTGTCACACAATAAGCGCAAAAGTAATAAATACAAGGACTAGGAAAATAAATTGTGTTTGAAATCTTGCCCCCTTTCCAAAATAAAGAAGTTGTGTGGTAAAATGTTAAAATTATCTGCTGCTCCATTTATATTTTTTATATTACAATATTATATAGTTGTAATTATATAAAAAAACTATATACAAAAATACATGAATCAAAAGCGAAAGTAAAGACTGTTACAAAAATATTTTCTATTAATCAAAGAATCCTGAACAACAACAACAAAAACTCAACATTGATAATAAAGAATGTTTCTTGAGCAGCAAATCATCTGACATGGAAGACTGGAGTAATGATGCTAAAAATTCAGATTCACACAGGAATAAATTACATTTAAATCTATATATATATGTATATACACCGAACAGACATAACATTATAACCAGCTTCCTAATATTGTGTTGGTCGCCCTTTTGCTGCCAAAACAGCCCTGACCCGTCGAGGCATGGACTCCACTAGACCCCTGAAGGTGTGCTGAAGATGTTTGCAGCAGATCCTTTAAGTCCTGTAAGTTGTGAGGTGGAGCCTCCATGGATCGGACTTGTTTGTTCAGCACATCCCACAGATGCTTGATTGGACTGAGATCTGGGGAATTTGGATGCCAAGTCAACACCTCAAACTTGTTGTTGTGCTCCTCAAACCATTCCTGAACCACTTTTGCTTTGTGGTAGGGCGCATTATCCTGCTGAAAGAGGTCACAGCCACCAGGGAATACTGTTTCCATGAAACGTTGTACATGGTCTGCAACAATGCTTAGGCAGGTGGTATGTGTCAAAGTAACATCCACATGGATGGCAGGACACAAGGTTTCCCAGCAGAACATTGCCCAAAGCATCACACTGCCTCCACCGGCTTGCCTTATTCCCATAGTGCGTCCTGATGCCACGTGTTCCCCAAGTAAGCGACTCACACGCACCCGGTCATCCACGAGATGTAAAAGAAAACGCGATTCATCAGACCAGGCCATATTCTTCCATTGCTCTGTGTTCCAGTTCTGATGCTCTCGTTCCCACTGTTGGTGCTTTCAGCGGTGGACAGGAGTCAGCATGAGCACCCTGAATGATCTACAGCTATGCAGCCCCATACACAACAAACTGAGATGCACTGTGTATTCTGACACCTTTCTATCAGCACCAGCATTAACTTCTTGAGCAACTTGAGTAGCTTGTCTGTTGGATCGGACCTTACGGACCAGCCTTCGTTTCCCATATGCATCAATGAGCCTTGACCGTCCATGACCCTGTCATCAGTTCACCTCTGTTCCTTCCTTAGACCACTTTTAATAGATACTGACCACTGCAGAATGGGAACACCCCACAAGAGCTGCAATTCTGGAGATTCTCTGACCCAGTCGTCTAGCCATCACAATTTGGCCCTTGTCAATCTCGCTCAAACCCTTACGCTTGCCCATTTTTCCTGCTTCTAACTCTATCAACTTTGAGGACAAAATGTTCATTTGCTGCCTAATATATCCCACCCATTAACAGGTGCCGTGATGAAGAGATAATTCACTTCACCTGGCAGTGGTCATAATGTTATTATTAATATAAATTTTGTAATAAATATAAATATCAATTTTTACAGACCCCAAACCTTTGAAAGATGGTGTATATAAAAAAATAAAATGTGTTCAGAATCCATTCAAATGTGGTTTAAATAATACTTCACATTGCATTTACAGCTATTGCTGTCAAGTGTAGAGATGGCTCTTGTAAGATGAAAGTGTTTTTTATTCTAATTGATTTGGCATGAATGTTAGAGATAGGAACATCCACAGAAACAGCAGGATAAGGACCGATGAGGATAACGGAATGCAGGAAACAATTAACCATGATGGCAGGCATCCACAGTTGCGTCATCTCTGTGACCAGGTACCTTAACCCCACACGGTAGCTCTCAGCTCTAATTAGAGCTATTACTCACTGAGGCTAACACTCCCCACCAAAGAAAGAAACAGATGTTCATAAACAAAACAAAACAAAACAAATGAACAAGGGACCTTAATGTGGTCTGAAACTCACACAGCTGCTCACTTCCAAACCTATGCACTTCGCACTCACATGCACAGCCCGTACGCATGCTAACAGGCATGGATACACGCAGAGCAGCTCAAACACTTCAGCCATTCAGCAAGCACTAAAGTTGTCATGGGTGAAATTCAAAAATTTACTCACAGCCACACGGTGTCAACTCAATAATAAGCGAGTACATTAACAGTGCTTGCAATAAAAATATTCTCTCCATGCACTGGGCTCTCTCGAGCTGAAGAGGGTCTTTATAGAGCGTGTGTGGGCTGTGGAGATGACAGGGCGAGCGCAGGAGGCGGAACATTAAAAGCTCGGTTCTAAATGAGTCATTAAAAGCACCTTCAGCAGGTAAGATTCTCATGCATTCACACGGTAAGGCGAATACATGAGGCAGGTGTACACACTGCATTGTGTAAGACACTAAATTATGGGGTTGGCATGGCAACAGGTAGCTAGAGTGCGCAGAATGATAAAAGTATAGGCCTTAGGCAAAGGAAAGACGGAGATGGAGTCAGGGAGGAGGAGGGAGAAATAGCGGTGGCAAAGTAAAAAGGGAGGAGGACTTACATTTAGAAACAGAAATAGAAAGGTGATGCTGATAAAACAGCGGCCCGTTTTCTTAATTGAACGGCGCTTTAACGCATGCACGTTCTGAAAGTTACAGACGAAAGGGTAAATACAGCAGCCAAACTATCAAAGGAAGCACTGTAAACATAAACGAGGAAGATCAATCTCACTTTCATTCTCTCTGAAAAATGCACATACACACACACACACACACACACACACACACACACAGACTGCTTCACAAATTCATGAGACTGCAGTGAATGGAAGAGACAACAGAAAACACAAGGAAAAGCTCTAGTCAAACATTCAGATAGATACAGATAGAGAGAGACACAAGTGCAGAAACTGGAGAAAGATGAAGGAAGGGAAGAGGAAAACACATTACAGGGATAGTTCCATCTGATGCCATAACTTTTTTTTTTCCTGGAACACAAAAGGAGCAGTTTTGGTTGCTTTTTTCAATGCAACTCTAATGTATAGGGACTTTCAGGCTTCATAAAAGTCTTCTGGGGCCTCATTTATAAAACAAGAGTACGCACAGATTTGAACATAGAGTGTTCGTACACTAAAATCCATGGCAATGTTCATATTCCTAAAAATGTTCTTTGGAGTGGAAAAGGGCAGCGCCACGTCAGGTTCTGAGGAGACAGACACACTTTTCCTTCTGGCAGAGTGTAGTACTGCAGGTATTTGGAAATCTGGGGAATTCTAGTCACTAGCTACCATTTTCAAGTAAAGGATTTGGACATTGACTGGTGCTCTTTAAAATTTCCTGATAAATTTACTCACCCCCATCTCATCCAAGATGTTTATGTCTTTCTTTCTTCAGTCGAAAAGAAATTAAGGTTTTTGAGGAAAACATTCCAGGATTTTTCTCCATATAGTGGACTTCAAAGCTCTAAAGGGCTCTACACGATCCTAGCCGAGGAATAAGGGTCTTAACTTGCGAAATGTGAAATGAAAACTTGCACATGTTCGCACATTTGAGAAATGATTGTAAGATGAAATGTAGGAGGGTTTATACGCAACATTTTTTTTAAAAGAATCCCTCACAGTAATGTAATAGGTTTGTGATGCGAGGAGCAGACTGAAATGTACTTCATGTTGTTATTCCTTGAAATCTTTGACTCTATTTGACACGTTCAAGAGAGAGATAGTGAGGTGTAATTCGCGAGAAAATCACTCTTTTGAATCAGATGTTTGCAATGAGTCAGTTAATCCAGTTCACAAAACTGGTTTGAATGATGCATTCATGAATCAGACTAATCCTCTAATCCAGTTTGCAAACGATGACAGAATGTTCATATACACACAATTACATATATACATACATACACAAAATGCTTTGTTTGGCACAAACTAATTTTGTTACATGTATGGTTATGTGATTATTATTATTAGTAGTAGTAGTAGAGGTAGTAATCAAAGAAAGGGTTCATGTGGGGTGAACATTTACAATTTTGCAGATTCATTAAGCATTTTGTTAATGTTTTGGAAAAGATTAAAAAATACAAATTTAAGGAAATTATTTTTGCATTGCAGAGAGAAGGGAGCTGAAAATATTGAGAGCAACTGAGTCAGGGTTTACATGACAAATGGATAGATGAACAGCTATCATAAGGTCGAGGTGATTAAATGGCTTGTAGAGGAAGTGGTTTCTGCTGTAGGGCGGCAGACAGCTGCGTTGGACACATGCTGGGTGAAAGCAGATTGCCGTTTAGCTTTAGGCTGAAACACAAGCACCCATAACATCATCGGTCCACACAAACTGCAACACACAAAAAGTCTTCACGCTGCTAAAGGCTGGTTAGTGCTGGTTTGGTGCTGGTCAACCTGCATAGCCATGCTGTTGACCAGCAAAATATAAAGCCGAGTCTTTTTTTTTTAGTTAAACTAGGTATGTAGTCAGGTGGGGACTGAAGCAAAGTATCAACTTTCATGCTCCACAGAAAAAAAGAAAATGATTTTTGGATGAAATAATTATTTCTAAATTCAATTTCTCACACAAATGCACAACAAAACAGCATTTCCAGTACTTCAACCACCTTTGATTAAAAGGTAGGGTAGGCATTTATGTTTTTCATAAATACAGACTCAGCTCTGATTATGTGTTCATGTTTTTGGAGGAGAGCGTTCTAAAGGGAGGGTGGGATCAAATGCTTTCACAGCTAGCTTGCTATTGCTAGCCTCACTGAAATTGCCTACCCTACCTTTAACAGTTTTATTTTAACTCCCATTATAAATTCACCTCCATTTTCTTTCTTACTTCCTCACTGTTGAAAAGACTTTCTGGTCTGTGTGTAAGAGACAAAGGACAGCATGGACTGAAGTACCGCTTTTTGATGCAAATAGAGAAGCTCCTGAAGGTGAGGCTGGCAGTGGACCTGTGCTGTAAATTCATTTGGATTCGACCAGATGAAATAACGTACAGACAGTGAGCACCCACACAGAGCAGCTGGTCCGACACAATATGATGAAGTTGAAAAGTTCCTTTTTTTTTGTCATATTCAATTGTAAAAAGTTAAGAGCAATAAAACAATTTGTCAGTTTGTTTCAATGCAGAAGTAATCTATTTTCTTTTAATACTCATTATAGCAAATATCTACCTTATCTACCACGCATCGCATGAATTATGAAACTACCATTAGGCTGTAAACAGTCAGTGAAAGGCTCGCTTTATGAACGCAATGTTTTTTTTTTTAAAACTGGGTACAATGAGATGACATTATTCTACTCTATAAGTTCAACCATCAAACATTAAAGGGACATTTAAAAGTGTAAAAGCAACTTAACAGTTTTTTTTTGTGGAGCAACAATAACTGGAAGCAAATGAGGCTGGAAGCCTCGCACATTCAAGTTACAAATTGCTGCGTCAGAAGTGGTGAATTTGTGCAGCATTATGTTGCTTAGTCCCACCCACTGCAAAATCTCATTGGTCCAAAATCTTTAACTTGACATTGGCCTAATTGGCTGATCCACCATGTCACATTGCATGTTGTGTATAGATAAACGGTTTCTCATTGGACGAGTTTCAAGTGTGATCATAAATACATAACACCATGACTTTTCTGCTGGTAATTTACTACACAAAGCTCTATGAACTCATTTCTCACCAAGGCCAGCACAGCGAGAGCTGCTCAGAAAGTGTGCCAGACATTAATTAGAGGTTAAAAATGAAAGATTTTACTAAGAAAACACACGCAGCGAAATAACTGTCAGCACCTAACAAAGGCGCTGGGGTGTCATGGCTTTCTGCTTTCATAAATACTTGACTGATCTGATCAGACCCTTGAGAAATTCTGTCTGTGCCTCTCTCTCTCAGATCCCCCCTCCCCCCCTCCTTTGCGCCACAGTTCGGTGTCTTTGATGTGCGCTTTAATGAAGCGCAGCTGGATTAGCCACAGCTCCAGATGCTAGCTGCTATATATTAGCAAGCTTATCTCTCCTTTCCTATCCCTCATATCTGTGAAACATTCACATTCACACTGCTGATGAGAGCATGCCTCTTTGGTCTCATGGGATTAACAATTACAGGGAATGAAAGTCAAGATGGCACACTTAAATCCTTTTCCCTCATACTACGTGTCCGTTTTTCGTTTTCCATCACTCCACGGGTCTGATTAGGGCATCTTTTCTACTCATTCATTAACAATTGATTGTATTCAGCCCTGACGTTAATCTTCACCGCAATACCTTTGCTTTTGGTTTAGCTTTTTGCCTCGGTTTTGTTGTTAGAAGGCAGTAGCAAGTCTTGCTTTAATGAACATAAGTGACTTGTGTTGTAGATGAACTTATGTCTGTGCGCCACCAGTATGGTTGGTTTACCTCTGAGAAACAAAATGGAGAATTTAAGAGGTTCTCAAGGGACTGCATCTTTGTGAAGGCAGCTTGGTGCAGCACTAACAACTGTAAGGCTCAGGTTTTTCTGTCTAGGCCTCGAGGCTAAGATGCTGTAGTCGCATCAGAGCTAAACATCACTATGGATGGATTTGAGGGGAGATTTTTATGGGAGAGAAGAATTTGAGGAAAGTGTATCCTGTTTAGATGGTAACAGCTGTTACTACCTGTTACCATATTCATTTCTATAGGCAGTACCATCAAGATATGAACAGAGATGTCCCTCAGGGCCACTGGCCTCTGCGTTAGAAAAATCTCAGTGTCAGTGGTGAGATTTCTTTCTTTTTTTAGTTCTGTTTTTTTTTTCATTCATGTTCACCTCAAACAACCTCCTCGTATTGGCAGTCTTTTGAACAAAAGACGGGATTAAACATCCTCTATTGATGTCAAAAAAGGACCATATTTGGGTAGACACCACTGAATGCCATATTTTTTATGAAGGATACACCGATATTGAAATGTAAGCTGATGCAAATGTTTGGGTTCCGGAAGAAGTCTCTTATGCTCACAAAGGCTTCATTTACACATAAAAAATAACCATAAAAAAACTAAACAAATTGACACAGTAAAATACCATTTTCCATTGAAATAGTAATATACAATTAAAAACAATGCACTCTGGGTAATATGATTTGTCATTTTCAAGAAAGTAGCCTATAGGCCTCTTTTCTTGAAATGGCAACTACTACCCAGAATGTTTTTATGGTATATTGCCGTTTCAAAGGAAATCTGGGTTTTACCCTTTAACAAGTATTTTTAACAGTATTTTACAGAGTAAATTTCTTTTGTTTTATTACAGTCATTTTTTAAAAAAATTTCTTTGATCAAAAATACAATAAAATAATAATAATGTGAAATTTAAAATGGCTGTTTTCTATTTTACTATATTTTAAAATGTTATTTATTCCTGTCAATCTTCTACGCTGTTTACGTCGTACAGACAGTGCAACCTTCCGTGTTCTACGTCAGAATGGCGACTCATTATTGGCCGGCTCCTGCATCAGCATCACACACATGCGTCGCTCACATGAACAGCGTTGGCCAATAATAAGTTTCCATTCTGATGTAGAACACAGAATCCTGCACTGTCTGTACAACATAAACAGCAGGGGACTGACAGGGGAGAGACGAAATTGTTGAATAAAGGTGTTAGTTTTGTTTTGTTTTTGCACACAAAATGTATTCTTGTCGCTTCATAATATTAAAGGTTGAACCACTGTAGTCACAGTGACTATTTGAACAATGTCTTTACTACTTTTATGGCCCTTGAATGTTGTAATTATGCTGCTTTCTATGGGGGATAAAAAAAACCCTCAAAAATATCTTAATTTGTGTTCCGAAGAACACAAGATCTTTCAGGTTTGAAAAACCACAAGGGTAATTAATGACAGAAATTGAATTTCTGAGTGAACAAATCCTTTAATATTTTTATGTAAACCATGGTACATTTTTTTTTTAGAACTTTAGACAAAGTTCAAACGAACAGCATTTGTTTGAAATGACCTGAGACTTTTGAATGGTAGTGCATACTACTTTTTTTACACTAAAAGCAAAACACTAAAAAAAAGTGAATTTAGTCATCACAACACAATAATATACAGTACAAATAATGTTCCTTCTGCAATGTGCTATAAAAAGTCGTATGAGAAAAATAAGTGCTCATAATAATAGAGGAAATACTTCTGGGATGGTTGTTAGACAGTCCCTGAAAAACTGGTTAGAGAAGAGCGCTCAGAGAGTTATAACCACCAGATCTAAAATGTTAAGTTGGGTTTACAAGAGAGTTTGTATATGTGGTCTGAGTTTGCTGCCTAACATTAGTAACATTTATAAAGGCTGTATTTTTTTTTTTTATGGCTCAATGAAATATTAACACAAACGCACAGCCCTGCATCATTACATACACACAGATACATACTAACAACAATTCAATAGTATTACCACATGTCAGTGAGAAAGAAAAAAATTCTTTGAATGGTTTTTGTTCTAAAACCATTGAAATGGTTGTAGAAGAATAGATCCCTTTTCATCATTTGCCTTTAAAGTATAGAGAAAGTTTGAGAACGCATTGTATAACAATATCACATGCTGCTTATTAAGAACCAAGAGAGAAGTAGTAAAAGAAGGAAAAAGACAAAGAGAAAGTGAGAATGTGGGGCTTTAGGGATCAGCTCAGTTACAGAGACAAGACTCATAATTACAGGAGGAGTATATGTAAGAGAGAGATCTGAGATATGATAAGACAAAGAATGTAATTAATTTCAGCTCGGTTCTCTCTCTGGCACTGGAATCATATACTTCTGTAATCCCTAATTGTTTAAGTTAAACCATGTGGGCGAGAGCCAGACGAAGCACAGAAAGAGCATGAATATAAAAAGAAGGGAGGTGGGGCAAACGTTAATCTCTATCCATCTATTATAGTTTTTCTTCTCGCCTTGTATTACAGGAAAATGTAAATCACATGCATCTGTGCGTGAGTGAGGCCTTATTGTGGTGTTTAAGATTCTATAAGATGCTGGAAATTGGGACAGCTATATAAATAACCTCATGAGGGGAACTTTATTTTCAGTGGGCAGTATCACCACAGAATTGCACTTTATTGGCGGATTGTATGCAAATATCTGCAGCATGTTAGCAAGAGATTTATTCTGTTCATGGCTTCGGCAAGAATCTGCCTTAATCTCTTCCTTGCTTTCTTGTTTCCTGAAAATGCTCCTGCATCACAGTGCCCTGGAAAAACAGAAGCTACAACAGGCTCAAAAGAACCTGTGATGAAATAAAGATGATATGTGATGGAATGCTCTATATTTGACACATGACGTGGTCTTGCATTCTACAAGACACAGCAGAGCAGAATAGAACAAAACACAGGCATGTTTTGAAAATTTGCAGTTTTTAATGTTTACAGTGCTTTGGTGACCAGATTAAATTGAAAAGTACAGTATATATATATATATATATTAGGGGTGTGACGAGATCTCGTACCATGAGATCTCGCGAGACTAAAACGTGACGAGATTTCTCGTCAAGGTGAAAAGTTGTCTCGTCGTGCTATCAGTGTGAGGGTGAAATTATTATTGAAGATGCCTCCGCCACTTTCAAATCCTTTGTGTGGAAACATTTTGGTTTTCCAGTAGAAATAATAAACGGCGAAAGAATAACACACAAGACACAAACAATATGTAAACATTGTGAGAAAACTATGCCGTACACTTCGGCCAAGGTTGTACAGACTCTTAGGGGCCGTTCACATATCGCGCACATTTTCATTCGCGCAAAATGGAAGCGACGCGGTCCCTGTGCCGCGGCGAGATGAAAACATCTCAACTTTTCAGAATGCTGCAAGCGCACCGCAGGTCATGTGACAAGAACCAACCGATCAGCTTCGACCTTTCCGTAACAAAACATGGAAATCTCAGCCGAACAGCTGATCATAGCTGTACAGGGGGGTTGTTATATCTCATCTCCATAAATATATCTAGTAGTAAAGCTAAAGCAAGGGCTAAAAATCAATTGATCCCTTGCTGAAACTTCCTCATGGTCGTGGAGAGCACAGTTCATGGTTGCATAGCAACGACAGACGCTACAGAAGCGCGAGCTCCCGAACGCTTGCAAAAGAAGGAGGAAGCGACGCGGCCGCGCTTTACACGCCTTTTTAGGCGCGATATGTGAACGGCCCCTAAAGAGGCAGAAAGCATCGCTATTACTGCTAACGGTTGGACTTCTCGGTGTACGCAGAGCTATATAACAGTTACACACAATCAATAGTGACTGGGAAATGGTGAACTTTGTACTGCAGTTAAAGTGACACTTAATGTGTTATCTGAATTTTTTATTTATATGTTTATTTTATTTATACTGTTTAATTTATGTTCAATCTGTAGAAAGAAGTTCAGTGAGATTTCTCATGTGAAATTATACAGGGCAGAAAACAATTGGTTGATTTTGTGGCAAAACATTTAGCAGTGTTTGCATGTTGTTTTACTGCAAATAATTCATTGAAATAGAAGTAAAATGACATGCATTACAAGTTGATTTCAAAGTGCACCAACATTTTTGTATTTTATGATTTTCAGTTGAATAAAAGACTATTTTCCCTTCATACGTTTCATTATTGAGGATTTCTTAAAAATACTATAAAAATCTCGTCTCGTGAACCCAATCTCATGTCTCGTCTCGTGGGATAGGGGTCTCGTCACACCCCTAATATATATATATATATGTGCTCCAAGATGTTGGAGTCAGTAAGATTTTTTTAAAGAAATTAATACTTTTATTCAGTAAGGATGCATTAAATTAATCAAAATTAAAAGTGAAAATATTTACAATCATAAAAGATTTCTATTTTGAATAAATGCTGTTCTTTTAATCTTTGCATTCATCAAAGAATTCTTTAAAAAAGTATTTTTTTCACAAAAATATTTAAGCGGCACAACTGTTTTCAACATTGATATTAATAAGAAATGTTTCTTGAGCAGCAAATCAGCATATTAGAATCCTACTTTGCCAATTCACTTTTGTTCCTTAAAAGGCTGGTTGAATATGATTTCACTTTTTTAACTTTAGTTAGTCTGTATTGTTGCTGTTTGAGCATAAACAACATCTGCAAAGTTACGACGTTCAAAGTTCAATGCAAAAGGGAGATAATTTCTTGTACAGAAATCAGTTTAAGGACTACAACAAATGGCTGGAAGGAACTGCAATGAGCTTCTTCCCGGGCTAGTGACATCACTAACCCAAAAATATGCATAAACCTTGCCCCCCCAAGAACACGCAACAAAGGGGGTGAGGCCATGTTGAGATGCTTTAGAGAAGAGGAAGAGTTGTTGAAGTAGAGTGTTGTTACCATGTAGCCATTTTACGCCGGACTGCTTCACAAACGAGGATCAACTCAACGCTGGATTTGCACAAAAGATTAACTTCACGCCACATGCTAGACAATGAGCTGAATCAACTCCACAGCAACTACATAAATTTATCCACTAACAGAAATGTCCAGATACATTCAAAAGTTGTAACTTCTTCTTGAGTCTCTCCATCAGTGTCTGACTCCAGTTTGAACAATGTAAGGCTTGAACACAGTAACTGTGAATCGTCTTTTTGGCTGCGTAAGATTCTCCAGTTTTGTTGTAGTAAGCTGTTAAAGCTCCTCCCTCTTTTGGGAAACGAGCTGGGAACACCAGCACATTTGCATTTAAAGACACAAAGAAAAACTGTGTTTTTGCTCACACCCAAATAGGTGCAAATTTGACAAGCCATAATAAATGATCTGTGGGGTATTTTGAGCTGAAACTTCACAGACACATTCTGGGGACACCAGAGACTTATATAACATATATAAGAGCCTTATAGGACCCATTTAAGGCTACAAATGGCTCTGCTGCTAGGTTCATGTGATAGCAGCAGCCAAAATCAGAGCAGTGTCAGTTTAAAATGTTTATTTATAGGAATCTAACGGAAACTCAAACCATCACAAAATTCTGCGTAAAATCGTGTTTTGCACAAACACCCCTTAATCGCTTTTTTAATAAAACGGTTTGCTTAAATGCATAAAAATGCATAAAACAACATTCAGTCAAATGCAGTAATAATCCCTATTTGTGTGCAAATGCATTTCATAACAGCACTATGGCTTCCAGCTGAGGCATTAACACAATTAAATAATTTATTTGTGTCATATGTTTGTGTATGTCAGTGCCTGTCTTTGCAGCTTAAAGCAGCACCAGTGGCCTGAGACGGACGCTAGTCCCCAGTCGCTCATTACAAGCTTCTGTGAAGCGCATCACAGCACACTGCACCACATTTAATTTCTGCACCGCAGGTTTATGCGCACATGGAGGGCTGCCACCAGGGAAAAACAAATAACGCTGGATAAACAACTGCGCCGAAGAGTGGAGGATACACAACAGTGTGACTCTGTTTCACACCTTGGCACGTACCCGTGGTGTCAAAAAGGTCCAGCCAACGCACTGACACAAAAAGCATTTCTGTGCGCTAAATAGATGCGTGGGTGTCAGGATGTGTTTTGAAGCGAGAGTGGGCTACGGTGGTGTGGGCGAACATGCAAACGCATGGGACGGTAATTTGCGGCAGCAGTTTAGCCACACCCAGACAGAAAATAAACGTGTGGTAAAATATGGTAAGAACGGAAGATGAAGTACGTAAGCAAAGAGATGCCCTACGGTTCCAAAGTCTCACTTACAGTGTTACAGTCTGTCCAATGCTCCCCTGTAGTCACGTTCCGTCTCTCTTTCTCTCTCTAATGACCTGTGGGTGGATGTCTATTTCTATCCGCACACTGACACAGACACACACACACACGCAAAGCTTTGACTGACAAAAAGCACAAATCCATTTCCAGCTTGGTTGAATGTCATTCTCTTTGCTCGCACACATAATAGGATCATGCCAAGAAAAAAAAGAACGTGGGAGAGAGAGAGAGAGAGAGAGAGAGAGAGAGAGAGAGAGAGAGAGAGAGAGAGAGAGAGAGAGAGAGAGAGAGGCATGTTCGCTCGGTTTATAAATTATTAATTTAAAATTTCCACTCACTCGCACGCAGTCATAAAAAAAAATACTCCGGCTGCATAGACCTGG
Organism: Zacco platypus; assembly: GCA_038088235.1. Lineage (NCBI taxonomy): Eukaryota > Metazoa > Chordata > Actinopteri > Cypriniformes > Xenocyprididae > Zacco > Zacco platypus. Next base: position 16,219,184 of record CM076070.1, read on the forward strand.
CATTAAAAATGTCTGAGAGACAAAACTGGCGATGACGAACGATAAAGAAGAGCAAAAAAAATGTCACGTAAAAAGACGAAGCAGAAGACTTGGATAAATTGAGAGAGGATGACAAGTGTGTGTTGGAGGAGTGGGACCATTTCTAGCTCCCAAACATTTGCCACATTCCACATGCGGAATGCTAGAGTTTTGAAAATAGAAACATCAGTTTTTATAGATACTGGCAGCAGCACAAACAGAACCACATAAACACTTACATATACACTGATGAGGAATACAGTGCTCTTACAGAGGTCAAATGGCTGCTAAATTAACATATCCCAAAAGCACTGCTTGTACAGTCAATCACACTTTTATATAAGGAAATCTATACACACACACACACTCGGGAGACTCTATTATGCATGTCAGTAATACACAGGCAGTGAAACAGTAAAGCCAGCGTTTTACTCCAAAAAACGACAGACTGGAATTCATTCATTTCCAGTGGAGAGTAGCACCAAAGTCCCTTTCAAGGAAAGTCCATTCACTCTGTGGCCATATTTGCAACACCTCTGGGCAGCTATTTCAGGCATCCAAGACCAATTCCTATCTATTTGAATGGGGGAATCCTGAAATCTTGGCAAACTTGGTAAACTCACGATTAAATGACATATTTCAAACAAGCAACAAAATCAGACATGAACTGTCCCATAAATGTTGTTTCATATGCTCAAATACCGTTAAAAAGCCTATTTTTCAGGCTAAACGAGCCAATGCGCATGTGGAGTGCGAGTCTCAGGTTTCTATGGGAACCGGAGCTTCTAATAGTAGCTACAGGGACGTATTCCACCATATTGCGTGTTGCAATTTCTCCCATACATAATTAATAGGAGTGAATAGTCCACAATATTGAACAATATTACCAATTTAACTCCAAATTGCCAATTTTACCCCAGAAATTACCACTATTTTTCCACTAAAATGCTCTTTTTTTTGTCTGTGTCAATAGCCTTGTAGGCAGCACAGCGATATATAGTGCCATTGAGTTTGTGTTCGTGCACCTTTCCCGATCCTGTTCCCCTCTCTCTCTGTCCTATGCTTCCTGTCTGCCTACTGTCCTATCATAATAAAAGCAAAAAGCAAAAATAAGTCTTTAAACACTATTTCTGTAAAATGGATGGTTATGAATAATTATTACAAAAATAATTATTTTATAACTGTTATATAAATGTTAAACTTACTCTTTAAAAGAATGAAAATGCTCAGTATAAGCTTGATTTCATAAGATAAATGGTGCTTCAAAGCACAGCAAAATCAAATTATATTTATGTCTGGGAAAATTGCTCTGTTTCAAATCTAAAATAAGACTCAAGTAATAGGCCAATTGAGGGAAGCCATACGATTATCTTCATTTCAAAAAATAGAGAGAGGAAAACAGAAGGATGATAATGTTAAATCTGAAACACTTACGCCATGCCCCTGATAAATTAAAATAGAAACTAAGCTCTCACTGCATTGTTCTGCCCCCATCTTCAAAGTACTGGCAAGGATATCATAATTGTGCCGTGCTGTTAATTCATAATTCAGAGCTGGGGAGGTGGGAATGATGGATGGAGATAGGAGGGGGCAGGCAGAGAAAGGGAGGAAGAGAAGAAAGATTCAAAGACAGGCATGATAGCATCGCTGTCATTGCCAGCTGGAATGCGGTCACCGCTTAAAATTAGTCCTTAACAAGATATCCCCATCATATAAACCATCCAGCCAATCAAAATGCTTTGTTCGCAGAGACACATAGGTGCAGATAAACACTACTCAAACCAAACTGATGTCACGGCAAACTTCCATAACATCAGATGGTCCCTTGGTTGTGAATAGGGGTGAAAATGACAACCGGAATCTTTCGGGAGAGGTGACGGAAGAGGCTCCATATGTGTGGGGCGCTAACGCAGGGTTTTTAGGGAACACAAGAGCAGCTGGGCTTAATCACTGGAGCTCTCACTTCTTCGCTCACTAGCTTTCTCTTTTTGCACAGGAAACTGTCGGGTTATCGGGAGTTGCAAGTCGTTCTGTGCAAGCTGCTCTTCCCATACCAGTGTCATCTTATACACACACAATCTTTTTATTTTTGGCTTTTTATAAAAAATACCGTAGATGCCTAAGAAATTATGGTAAGAAAGCTCATGAGTATCACAGCTGTGTCACAATGTGCCAGAGCCTCAACAGCTATTTCACACCTTCAGCCAAATTATAGTTCAGAAGTTTGAGGTCGGTAAGTTTTTTTTAAAATAAAGAAAATTTATACTTTCATTTAGCAAGGATGCCTTAAATTGATAATAAAGTCACAGAAAACATATGTATAATGTTACAATAGATTTATATTACAAATAAATGCTGTTATTTTAAACTTGTATCACAAAAAATACAAGTATAATATTATATATTTAATATTTTCAACTAAAATATTAGATAGTACATTAATAATAAGAAGAAGAAAATGTTTCTTGAGCAACAAATCTGCATATTGGAATGATTTGGACCTTGTGACCGATTGACAACTGGAGTAGTGATAAATAATAATAATAAAAAATCTTACAGACCCCAAACTTTTTAATAATAAAAGTAAAAAAATTAAATTAAATAAATTTGCAATTTGCAACTTCATCTGTTGCTTTTGACAGAGAAGACACTACAGAGAAGACCAATTACAATGGTCATGTGATCTCTGGCGGCCTCCATAGGGGGACCAACTCCATGGAAAATAAACTAGCTTTTAGGTTGCCAATATGACTGGCATTTTGTGACAGCGAAAATGATTTTAATGCATTTTTCAAGTATTCTTCTTTTATTTAAAGCTAAATCTTTTTTTAATGATGAAAAATGTGTCCCCTTTAAAAGATTATGATGTTCACCTTCAACAGTGATTTTTCTGAACAATTTGAAGTTAAAAAGGTTGGTGGAGCCATTCATTCTCAAACATTCTTTCATTCACCTCGGTCCATTTCCATTGATCTGCTTCCCGTTTTGTTTATATCCTGGTCTATTTGTGCAGGCAGTGTGAAATTTAACAGCTCATTCGTTCACTTTCTAATACTTTTGGAGATGGATGGAGTGATGAAAATATGCTGTGGGATGCATGAAAGAAAGGGATGGGGGTGAATAACTGGAGGAAAATGCTTAGCGTGACTCTTTAAGATTAGCTGAAATTTAGATCTAATGAAAGTACTGGAATTGGTTTCCCTAATAATAATCGCTCAGAAATATTGAAATATATTGCCATACAATACTTTGATGCTGACATTTCTTGCGCTTTGCACTCTCCTCAAATATGTCTCCTTCGGATCTACAAAACCACAAAGGTCTTGGAATAAATGTTCATCTTATTGGCTGCGCTGTGCTGATGGCCAGTTTCCATTAAAAATCCAGTCTCTGATTGCATATTAAATATTTTAAGTGAGAAACTGAAGGTGAATAACAAGACATTACAGGATTAAAGGGATATAATTTCATCTAGATGCACTAATCTGATGGTGAATCATGGCGCCTGAAGGCTTTCTGAATTAGAGTGAATTTAAAGCCATAGCTTATGGTGGTAGCATTAGCAGAGACATTCAAACATTATGAGCTTGGCAGGGCTTCTGTGTTCACCAGTGTATGTGTGTTTATGAAGAGAAGTGAGGTTGATGAAGTGGTACAAGAACTTGTTTTTCAACAAGAAAACAAGCTGCAAAATGCTAATCAGTGCTGTCACTATCCGGAGAAAAGATTTGCTTCATTTAATCTCTATTTCCCCATCTTAGGAAAAAAATGACAAAGATGGTGTGTCTCCAGTTGAGCCGTCAGAGAAAAAGCTTACATGTTTCATCCTATGGCAATAGAAATTGTCGTTTATTAAACCACAAACATGTTTGTTCACATGAATACACTAATGCATGTTCTTGCATGTGAGCATGTTTGCAGTTCACTGTGCAACCGCATATAGAAATCTTAAAGGGATAGTTCTCCCAAAAATGTCACCATTTACTCACCCTCATGTCATTCTAAACTTGTATGACTTCTCTTGCATACACAAATCAAAATGTGCAAGTAGCTCTTTTATTTTTCCAATTGCCATGGCTCATGTGAGACACAGATTCATTCAAGAATGGCATGAAGTACACAATCATTCAGTATATTTTACCACACATTCAGTACTCAGTGCAGTAGGTGTCAGTAATACAAGCAAAGCCAAATTTTTAGCATCATTACTCCAGTTTTCAGTGTCACACGATCCTTCAGAAATCATTCAAATATGTTGATTTGATGCTCAAGAAACATTTCTTATTATTATCAGTGTTGAAAAAGCATATTTGTTTCTTTCAACATCAACAGCTAGAACAATAACAATAATTTACAGAAAGCTGTATAGTTGATTGTCTTTTAAAATACCAGTCAATTAACCGATTAAATGTTAACATTAATACCAGAAAACACGTGGAAGACTCAAAATAATTAATTTACTTTTTGTGGAGGAACTAACCCTTGAAAATGAAAATTCTGTCATTAATTACTCACCCGTGTCATTCCAAACACATAAGACCTGCGTTCATCTTCAGAACACAAATGAAGATATTTTTGATGAAATGAGATAGCTATCTGACTCTTCCATAGACACCAATTTAACCACCACTTTCGAGGTAAATACTGAGGTAAATACAGGTTCTGATGTAGAACCTGGAAGCGCTCAATGTAAACAGCATAGGAGAATGACACAGAAGAGAAGATATTGTTGAATAAAGTTGTTATTTTTGTTTTGTTTTTGCACACAAACAGTATTCTCATCACTTCATAAAGTTAAGGTTGAACCACTTCAGTCACATGGACTATTTTAACGATGTCTTTACTACCTTTCTGGACGCTGAAAGTGGTAGTTAAATTGATGTCTATAGCCCTATTCGCATGGGACTAGTATTATCTAGGGACCTCTTGTCATTTGTAATAATTCCGAAGGTTGTCTGTGATCTTAATCCCATGCAAATCGGATTGACTGTTATTTGTAAAGTAAAAATTTCCCCACAAATGACTTACCATATTTCACCAACCACTGAGGTCCTATGATAATATTAGTCTTGTGCGAATCAGCATCTCTGTGATTTGGCGGGGTGGTATGTAATTTTTTCCAAGTTTTTTGTTTCCTGTGTGCCTTTTTATCCATATTTCACGAAGAATGGAGTCTGAGTTGGAGTGTTATGATAGTATTTTTGGGTGCTGGGTCATATAGCTATACACCATACAACTATACAATTTGCAGAAAGAGAAAGCTGAAAACCATCAGAAGAGCGAAAACAAAAAGAATGATTAGATGGAAATGAATGGCATGTAAGGATGTTTTTATACATCATACACCTAGACCTATAACGACAAGACAATTCCAAGTAATAGCCTATTCAAAATAGTGCACAATCAAGTGAGGGGTTCACATCATAACTCGAGGTTAATGTGTTCCAAATAAATCAAGCATGAAGCTTAAACTATTAGATTTTCCCCTGGTGAAATGTAAATGATATCATATCCAGGAGATAAGTCAGTAAATTCTAGTAACATCACAGGCTTCACTTATAATACTAATCCCGTGCGAATAGGGCTTATGGAGGAGTCAGATGCCTCTCAGATTTCATTAAATATATCCTACTTTCTGTTCGAAAATGGACAAAGGTCTTTCAGGTTTGGAACGACATGAGGGTGAGTAATTAATGACAGAATTCTCATTTTTGGGTGAACTAACCCTTTAAATACATATACACTCCAAGAACGTGAGTATTTCCTTTTTAAATAAATTTTCAGTACACCGTATTTTAATGAATTTATCTTCAGTATTAATTTAATTTACCATTGTTTATTAGAAATATTAATAATACAACAGACCTTTTCCTGGTGCCCCTCTACTTTCATTGAATGGAAAAGAGCAGCTTGGACATTCAGGCAAATATCTTATTTGTTCAGCAGAAGTTGGGCAGGATATTCATTTTGTCTTTAAGCATTTTCTAAATTATTATTAAAATTGATTAAAATAAATAAATTAAACTCACAAAGTTATGTAGCAGTCAATTTGTTAGGATGATGATGATACATTACAGAATCTGTTTTTAAATATAGTTCTAAGGCTTCCCCACATGCTTAAATCAGAGGGAATATTCAGCATGCAGATTGTTTGTGTCTGGAGGCTGGGTCACTATCGATTCGTCACACCCCACAAACTCTCAGAGCTGACAGATCCCGCTCATATTGATTCGCTCTTTTCTTTACTCATGCAGATCATCATGTAAGCCTCTGCCGTGTGCATGTTTCCTGCTTGTTCTGAGAGCAACGCTTATATAAGCGCACTCATAGCCCACTTCACACCGCTTCAACTCAATTTTCTTTGGCATGGATTCTCATCTTCATATGAGAATAGAAGAACAAACAGGAAAATAACACAGGCAGTCACATAAACACACAGTGGGTGCGGAGGAGATGGTGAACCGATCATCCTGCAATTTGTGCTAAGGTTGCTGGGAGTGTTTAAAATTCTCTCTATATGTCATTGTTCTCTAATGGGAAAAATGCACTCTTGAATTTCAGCCCAATCCTTACGGATCGTCATTAGTTACTTTAAATGCTGGACCCCTTTACAATCGTTCTCACACACATGTACTAAGAATCCCCTGGTCTGCTGCTGTCGGGTGTCAGCTCTTTGAAATTGTGACTGGAGTGGGAATAAGAGTTAAGCTTCTGTTGTGCTGTTTGGCAGAGGCGGTTCAGCTGTCTGGTCAGCAGAAATCCACTAACAAACAGACTCATATCCACATGCAAATGCACACAAATGCATACAGACATACACGAATTCAAAGCAAGCAAAAAAGCAATAGATGAAATTCAAACCCCCTAAAAACAGACGCTCACATGCATTTTGTTGCCCACACATGTGCAAACAAGCTTTGAGCATGAACGCAAGAAACTGAAATATATATGTACAAACTAAGAGACTCATATCTGGAGTCAGATTCACTCATCCACCCACACAGACACTATACACAATTCCACACCACCTCCAACATGCTCTCATGAGTGATCACACATATCTAGGGATGGAAATTGTAAGGAATTTAATGTTCTGATTCCACTGAACGATTTTGGTTTCTTAAAGTTACATTAATGTTTGAGTATTTAATTTTAAATTCATTTACACAAAATAGCACAGAACTTTAATAACGGACATTCATCGGTTACATAGGGATAGAGACTGCAACTAAAATGATGTATAATTTAAAGTCGAGATGTCACATATAGTGTTAGGTCCTATTTTCTGTATGGTAATGGCCATAGATTATATATCACCAGGTAGAAATCTGTATTTCATCAGAAGATCATATTAAGATCATATAAATATTATGAAACGTATCAGAAAACAGACAAGGTGAATTTACAATTCATGCCAACTTTGAACTCTAGTCAGGCAAAAAGGATTCAAGAAATGGCCCTGGACTGCGAGTTAGCAGCTTGAATCAGACTTAGCCAGTGAATTTTTCAGAACTATTACGGAGTTCACAGTTATGGCTTATTTGAAATTAATTGTTAAAGTGAAACTTTGGGTGACATATACACTATAATACAATTAATTATATTAAATTATCAGTTTATCGGTCAGGATTTTAATAAAAATGATTGAAATCATGAAAAACGGTTGGTCCTCAGTTCTTAGTTTCCAACTCTGAACATATGAAAAAGCTTGTATATGCGATACATGGTCATTCACCCACCTCCAAAAATACACACACCCTTCAAAATCAACATACACTCACACAGGTCAGGTCTTTTCATGATAGACAACACTTTTAGTATGACACATTTCATGTAAAAACACACACACACACGCACACACACACACACTCCTACATGGTGCTTGACTTCTGTAACCCTCTCTAGTTGCTCAACACACTGAACAGTATGAGTGAACTGTTCAAACAAATCACTCTCATCTCTTCATGCCTCCCTCGTTTTACCTTCCTTTCCGCCCGCGCACCTGCCTCTCACCTCTTCTCTTTCTCGTTCTTTCTCTCTCTTCTCCTCTGTGAATTGTAGCTTGTGCTTTATCATCACATCACGGTTTTATTCGGTCCATCCCACGATGCCTTGCACACCATTATGCCTCTCTTCATTTCGCTCCTCTCTCACTTTTTCACCTAATAACTTCGATCAATGCATCTATGTGTCCCTGCTCTCATTTCTCATTCATTCTGCTCCACTTCCATCATTTCATATTGTTCCCAGTCCAATCTTACAAACCAGAGGAATCACGGGCGTCATGTGCGTATTGTTTTGGAGGGAGCACCAGCGGCAGCCCTAACTCACTTTGTGCCTTTGGCGAGATAAGCCCAGAGCATGGAACATGATGAAATATCAATATAATATTCAGATGTGGCCAAAAAGGATAGAATAATGCAACATTTCTATCTGGAAAGTGTTAAGATTTTTTTTGCCATCCTCAAATGCATTTCTTTGGTTTGCAGTTGACAAAAAACAAAACAACGCTGTGAAATTTTGACATTTGAACTGACATTTTGCAGTATAAAGACTCATAAAATGTCCTGGAAAACATTACTGGCACCAGTTAAAGATGCATTTTGGTCGACTGGATCACAAATGGATGAGGGATGAGGGAGACACATACCCATTTTCCCTGTCTCCTTTGTCCACTTTCAAACATTTCTGTCCTGATTTCTTCGAGGGGAGGGTCTATGGGCAGGTAAATGGGTTTTTTCAGATCTTTCGATCCAATGGACAAAATAAGCTTGAGCAAAACAACGGAAAAACATGTGGAGAGCATCAGCTTTCATTTCTGCTCCGCTCTGATAGCCCCACAACACCACGCCGAACACTGTAGAGAAATCAGGAATGGTGAGAGAACGTTGTGCTTGGTGCGTTTTTCGTTTCCAAATCAAACTTGGGTCTTTAGCTGAAAAAGTTTATATCCCATCTGGCTAGTGCACTTCCCATAATGTTTAAGCGTTAGGTCAGCAGGCGGAGATTAGGTGGTCTTTAGTGGCTGTTCGAACACATTCAACCACATGAATGTTTCCACTACGAAGGCAATACGGTCAAATGCATTTTTGTCTACCTCTGGAAGTGGTCAAAAGTGGACAAGCTCAAAGCATTTTCCACCTGTATTTAGCGTTGTTCACTCGACCTGCTCGACCAAAACGCATCCTAATACCAAGTGGAAATGGGGCCTTGGTTTTGACAAGAGTGATCCTGGGTTTATCAGAAATAGGGGTGCATTTGTTTGCAATTCTAGAACATTTCAAGCCAATTTAACCCTTGTTTACAGGAAATAATTGCATTGTAATGACATTCAAAGCAGACTATTGTCCTCTAATTAGTATCTTTTAATTACTCACTCAGCTAGTTTAAATGGTGAGAAGTACTTCCTGTTGTGACCGAAGTGGAAAAGTACCAATATTTTTGTAGATATTTATTTGACATTTCTGTATACATTGATTTTATAGATTTTTAAAAAGAAATTGATTAATTAATCAAGGATGCATTAAATAAATATGACAGTGAAGACAATTTAATTCCTAAACTAAGTACTAGTGTTGTCAAAAGTACAAACCGCGATTCCAAGTTGGTACTGAAATTTAAAAAATATGACGCTTTGAACACTGTTGAGCAGATGCGTAAACACCTCTGATTGACCATTGTGTTAACACACTCATCAGATATGTCCGTGATTGGCTATAATGATCAACGTTTCAAAAAGATGTTGTAAATAGATGCTTACACATATACACATGGGAGCATTTGAAAGCAGGCGTCTATCAGCAGACCGGTCCGATGATAGATACCTACTTTCAAACCCTCCTGCTTTCAAATTAAAACACTTCCATGTGCTTTCAAACACTCCTGTGATCATTGTAGCCAATCACAGACATATATGTTGAGCGTGTGAACACAAAGGCCAATCAGAGGTGTTTTAGAATCCGCTCAACAGTGCTCAAAGCATCATATTTTTCAAAATCCAGTACCGACTTAGTGTTGTCAAAAGAACAGACCACGATAATAAGTACTAAATGACTACTGTTCTTCAAACCTTCCACACTTCATTAAGCAGCACAACATATTTCAACTAATAATAATAATTAGAAATATTATAGATCTGTGGATTTTAAATACAATTTCCAAAATTATTTTCTTATTTGAAATGTGAGTTTCTGATTATTCTAAGAAAATCTTTGGTTCGTTCAAAAAAGTAGATATAAATTATACCACCACAATATCCTGTCTTACACTTTTTTTTGGAAGTTGCATTCAGTGAATATGTCAGTTTAGCTTGCCGCTTATCATTGGAACTTCTCCATCTTGGAATGCATGAGCTTTTGTCTCATGTCAACGCAGTCCATCCGTGAGTCACACTGCCACATTCAGCCTAACGCCTACTTAAGTTGTTTACCTATAACCTGACAAGCGGGTTCACAACAACTGCCTCACTCTCTCTAATGCCAGTATGTTCTTTTCTACAGTTGACCTGCTCACCTCAGATCTGCAGCGGCGCAGTGTGCTTGATGTGCAGGTCAGTATCGATTTTCAAGATTGAGAGAAAACTCAGCAGCTCTATCATTCTCCATCTCCTTCTCTCTGGCTTTCTTCCAGACTTCACACATCTCTTCAACTTTATCCCTTGTTCATCCGTTTTCATGTGAGGCGTAAAGATTTCTTTCTGCCTTGCTCTTATCTATTTGTGTTTCTTTTTTTAGTGCAGGGGCCTGTAATCCATGCATACTGAGATCATACCAAGTCATCAGGGTACATTTTTAACTACAAATATGTGGTGGAAACATGGATCTATATGCAATCTACAAATAAAAATCTTAAGATATGGTCTGGATCCCAATTTGCATTTGTCATTGACACTGTGATGCATTTGAAATGAAGAGCCACATTACCCAAAGTTTGGGCTTTTAATGTAAATTCATGTTCCAGTTTCATTTGATGCTTACATGGTTTCTGTGTTAATGAAACACCATTAAACTTGCACTTTAAACAAGCAACCAATAGGCCTGTTATTATATTTTTGTACATTTACATTATCATAATATTTATCAAAACAGTCACAACATTTATAGTTTTGGTAGCACTTTATTTTACTGTCTTGTTCCGTACATGTACATACTATGTCCTTACTATAGCAATTACAATAACTGAGTAAAAGCTAGGTACTAACCCTGGACACCTGAACCTAACCTTAACCCATGTAGTTACATTATATTACAAGTACTTTCTTGGGTAAGTACATGTACTGTAAAATAAAGTGTAACCATAGTTTTTTTTTTTTGGGGGGGAATTTTGGTCCCAGTTTATTTTCACTCAAAAATGAAAATTCTATCATTAATTACTTACCCTCATATTGTTCCAAACCCATAAGACTTTCGTTCATTCAGAACACAAATTAAGACATTTTAAATAAATCGAATTGATTTGTGTCCCTCCATTGACAGCAACATAATTACCACTTTGACACTTCAAAAGGTTAATTAAGAAATCATAAAACTAATCCATATGATTTGAGTGGTTTAGTCCAAATGTTCTGAAGTGATAGCTTTATATAATGAACTGAATTTAGGCTTTTATTAATGACAGAATTTTCATTTTTGGGTGAACTAATCCTTTAATTGATTAATTGTTACCCAAGTTATGACGTTACTTAACCACCTGCTTAACCATCACAAAATAGGTGATGTTTTAAAGCTTAGAAGCTTGAATGTAGGGAATATGACCATCACAAGTGCTTTTAAGTTTGATGATATATCAGATGTGCTCTATTTTCATAGCGTGAAAAAATAACTGCTTTACCTGAAAATGTGGTCTTTAAAATCATCATACATAACAGATGGACTTGTGTCATATATTGATGAAAGGTCTCAACTAGCAGAATACAACAAGCATATTTGTTTCAGTTAGAGACCAAACTATACCAAGTATCTGTATGAAAAAGACAATTAATCGTTTGTCGATTAATTGTAAGCATCCCTACTTGTGAAAATAATAGTCACCGCTCATATACGGTTTCCTCTAAGGTGACTATTCATTCGCATTTCATTATTGTATGCCAAAACACAATTTTAAGATACAGTAGTTTGTCCCAGATCTAAAATACTGTCTTATAAATACTTAAAAGTATATACTTTCCCATCTCTAGTGAGTATAATTCTGCAAATTCGGATGCAGCCATGAGCTAAACTTTTAATGACAAGGATGGCTTGATTCATTCTTGCCTATTCGAGGACACAAACATATGTTCTCTCCAAACATCTGCTTCAATCAATGTTGGCAGTGACAAAGAGCATCTTGTTTCATTGAAATTCTCCTGTGCACACTTAATAAATTATTAGTAAAACATATTCAGGGTTGTAAGTCCTGAAAAAATTTGTAACTTACATGGTCTCATCATTGAGGAACTCCAGTTTGCCAGCCACCTCTTCATAGTCTTCTCCAGCTTTGGCGGTACCCTCTGTAGTGTGGAACGGTACTGCCACCTTCCCCCTCGCTCCAGATGTTCTGTGGACCTTCACCTGCATGATGCCCACGCTTTCACTCACTCGTGTGGAATTGCTCTCGAACGTGAAGATACCTGCGTGATCATCATCATAAATGGTCACCGTGGCAGAGTGCGCGTTACCCAAGGCAGCTTTGGGAGGAACGTGGCTGGACCCTATCATGCTGCTGCCTGGAGACACCGCATTAGGGTCAAGGATGGAAACCTCGGCACGGTGGACAACTCGAGGGTTGCTGAGATGTACGTAGAAATGTTCATCTTCCTCGAATATGTCATCGTCAATCACGCCGACTGTCAGCTCCTTCACTGTCTCACCCGGTTTAAAGACTAGAGTGCCCTCGGCAAATTCATAGTCCGATCCTGCGTTAGCGGTGCCATCCTCTGTGCGGTAGTCAACCTAAATACAAGAACAGTTGTCATACAGCTAAAGTGCTGAGGAAGCAATGTTATTTTTATATTCAGAAAAGTTACAGTGAGTGTATGGAAAAAATAATAATTCTTATATATAGAGTCTGTTATAATGTAACTTTTTGGAGAGGATGTGTGAAAATTTCCACATATTACAACAACAATAATAAATCATTATTAATCATTTATTAACATAATACACACATATATTTTGTAAATTATTTACAACAATAATAATGATAAAAAAAACTATTATTATAAATCACATCACATAACAACATAATATACATTTTATTTTTTAATTATGATGTCTTTTATAATTAAAGGGTTAGTTCAACCCAAAATGAAATTTGTTTGATTAATTACTCACCCTCATGTTGTTCTAAACCTGTAAGACCTTCGTTCATCTTTAGAACACAAATTAAGATATTTTTGATGAAATTCAAGATTTTTTTATCCCCCATAGAAAGCTGTGTAATTACTGTCATTCAAGGTACAGAAAAGTAGTAAAGAGGTTAAAACAGTCAACGTGACTACAGCGGTTCAACCCTAATGTTATGAAGTGATGAGAAATCTTGTTGTGAGCAAAAACAAAACAACAAAACAACTTTATCCAACAATATTTTCTCTACCTTGTAAGACTCGTATGCAGTTGACACAGTGATCATAGTTCAGCGCTTCAGTGTTTATGTCTGACCACTGGCTCAATATTGGCCGGCTACTGCTTCAGCATCAAATGCATGCATAGTGCTGCTCATGTGAACATACGTTGGGCAATATTGAGTTAGCACCCTGACGTAGAACCTGGAAGTGCTGCAACGAAAGGAGCGTAAAAGCCTGACAGGGGAGAAAGGAATTTGTTGAATAAAGTCATTATGTTTGTTTTATTTCTGCGCACGAAGAAGTATTTTCGTCGCTTCATAACATTAAGTTTGAACCATTGCAGTCACGTCGACTATTTTAATGATGATTTTACTAGTATTATGGACCTTGAATGTGGTCATTTCATTGCTTTCTATTAAGGATAAAAAAAAAACTCTTGGATCTCATCAAATACATCTTAATTTGTGTTCCAAAGATAAACAAAGGTCTTACGGGTGTGGAATGACATGAGGCTGAGTAATTAATGACAGAAATTTCATTTTTGGGTGAACTAACCCTTTAATATTTAACGATAGTATATATTACTATTATTAATGACATAACAAAATAATAACAATCATTTTATATTTAAAATAATTATTATGTATTATTAATATTATAGCGTATTTTGACCTCTTATCAAAATCACTTAAAATAATGGAATATATTTTCCTGTTTTGAACTTCACAATTGAAAGGTTTATATAATAAAATGAGTTAATCTGAAGCCTGCTAAAATAGTGTCATTAAAATTGCTTGTCTCCTAAGTGCTGTAATTATTTAAAATAGCTCTGAGAGTACATCCTCGCTCCTGGGACTCATGTAGGTTTCTGGCCTCAAAATTATATCACATCCATATAATTAAAGTACAATCACAGCAATGTAATCACAGTACTGTTGTGTATAGACAGTGGAATCATTACCTTAACAGTGCAGCCACTGTCTCCGCCATGTCGGGTCACGGAGAGCTTTAAGGAGCCGCAGTTTTCAAAACATTGATAATGGGAGGGCTCAAACTCCAGGTAGATGGTGTGAGGGTCTTCTTCCTGAGGATTAGCCTCATGGCAGCTCACCACCTTCCTGGCCTGGTCTGCAGCATGCTTCTTCAGGATGTTCCCCGCTCCAATCATCATGCGAGTGGCCTGGATGCGATAGAAAGCTCGGCTCTTCTGCTGTTGCACCAGCACTTGATAGTTTGCCATCTCGATCAGCTGCTCCATGTCCTTCTCCGGGTGTCTCTGTTTGAGATCCTTCAGCGTACGAGCCATCTCCCTCCTGGCCTCTTCTTCCTCCCCTCCACCTCCTCCACCACCTCCTTCCTCCACACCAGCCAGCATGCCATCAAGTGCCTCCTTGTGGTGGGAATTGGCACCTTGGCCATCCATCTCCATATCCATCTTGCTGAACATGCCGTCACCCTCCGTCTCAATGATGATACCACGGTGTTTGTCAGCACGGTAGCGCTTGTGGACATATTTGTAAAAGAGCAACCGACGGTCGGCAATCCAGGCCTGAACCACACAGAGTGGAAAGAAGAGAAATGTAAGGACGGCCTCCCAGACTTCCACCACACCGGGAGAGATGACAGACAAGATCAAGTACAGCCAAATGTAGGCGAACACGCTCCAGGCTGCCGTCACAAAGAAGACCCTCAAGTGCTTGATTTTTCGCACCTCGCCGTCTGGGACCACGTAAACACAAATGGCGATGATTATGAACATGTTGAAGGCAGCACTGCCTACAATTGTGCTTGGGCCCAGGTTACCAGCCTCAAATTTGTGTCCACAGACCTCGATCACGGATAACAGGATCTCAGGGGCCGACGATCCCAAAGCCATGAGGGTCAAGTTGGACACGGTCTCGTTCCAGATGCGCACGGTTGCTGTGGTGGTTTCGCCGTTGGGTTTCTTGATTGTTATCTCTTTCTCTTGAGACGTAATCACCTCGATAGACGACATGAACCGGTCTGCAATGATGGACATGCCTAAGAACATGTAGATGAGGGCCACAAAGTAAACAATGGCACGTGCCACCTTGTCGCCCACAGAGGGGTTCTGGGGGTTCCACACCGGCAGGACAACCCCCTCGGAGCAGCTGTCCTCCCCTGAACAGTTTCCTGGGGTGCTGTGGGATGTGTCACCACTGGCCTCAGAGAGATGAGTGAGGCCTGAGAGGAAGATCAGGAGGAAGAGAGAGGAAAGGCAAGGAGTGAAGGAGAAAGGGGTTGACGGAAGGCGCAAATGAAGCATGGTTGCAGTGTAGTGATAACTATGTCCACCAGTTGCAGAGTTAACAATAGATGATCCTCTGAAACACACAAAAGAAACTTTTGGTGACCTCAATGTAACGTATTAAAAAAAGCTTCAATGATTTAAGCATAACCTAACACACAGACATAGTTCAATAATTAGTAATTAATAACAACAATAATTCACTACATTTAAAGCACGCTTTTACATATGGAAGGAGGGAATCTCCTCAACCACCACCAATGTGCAGCATCCAGCTGGATGATGGGTTGCCAGCCATATTGTGCTAGAATGCCCACCACAGCTTATTGGTGGAGAGGGGACCAATCGGTAGACATGTAGGGATGATTAGGAGGCCATGACGATGGACAGAGGACAATGGGCAAATATTCCCAGGATGCTGGGGTTACATCCCTATACGTTTTCAAAGCACATTCTGGGATTTTAATGACTACAGCGAGTCAGGTTCATTTAGGGAGAATGAGGTTGCTGGTGATTGCAAACAGAGTTTCTGACAGCACAAGACAGCTTGCATCATGGTGAACTCCTAGAGAGTGTCTTAGAGAGCAAAAGCTAGTCAACTTTATAAACAATATGATCATTCCTGACAAACTGTACACATCTGATTATTACAAGAATGGAAAACATACAAAAACATATCATGTAGAAATCAGACCTCATCTATTTTGCTTACTCATTCTTTGAGTTTGTTTAGCAGATGAGAGTCACATGAGAAATATATGTGATCAGTTTCCCGGGTAAAAATAAATGTTGTTGACCTGTTATATCAAAACATTCACAATGAATATTTTCAATGAATGTTTAGATTCTTTTAGATTTAAATCTTCTCTCCTTTTCTATATTTTGCCTATTGACATGCTCTCGTTCTCCCATTCAATGATCAAGGCCACCACTTCAATGATCATATATAGACATTCCCACACCCTTGAGACATACACCAAGCAAAAAAGCTGTTTGCGTGCTTTATTGAAAAAAGGCATTTGACTCAGTCTAGCATGAAGAGATTTTCTATAGACTCCTAAAGAAAGCTACTAAATAATCAAACCAAAGAAATTATATTACAGAAAAAACTATATATCATGAATACTGATGTCTTTTCAATCTAGACATACAGCACAATGAAAATTTGACAACATAAATATATCAACTTTAATATGTGGCAAAATATTTGAAAGTGTAATCGTCAATGTAGATCTGTATCGAAATTAAATATGGGGACCATTTAGTCAGCAAGAATCTACAAAATAGGGGAAAAAATTAATTTGTTGCATTTATTTGATCAAATATATAGTAAAAATCAAACATAGCATTCTGGCAGGTAACATCAGTCAAGCTCGTATCAGCTGACTCTCAGCTGATCCTAGGGCTGTCACGGTTAGGAAATTTCCCATGCAGTTATTATGGGTGGCTTAATAGCTTGATAATCGGTATTACCGTGGTGGTTTTTTTTTGTTTTTGTTTTTTTTACAAACCTTAATTTTCCTGATTTTACTGCATACAAAGCTCTATTGTTGAGTTAGCATATGTTGTTGCTTTTTAACTGACGGAGAGAGACACGTTTTAAAACATTTTTGTTCATTGTTAAATGCCAAACAGCAATAAGAACATGCCTTTTCCAATTTAAAAAACGAAAGAAATCAAAAAATTCTAAAGTATCACATGAAAAAAAGCTGTAAGAAAATCCTTTTTCCAATTTGAAAAACGAAAGAATTCTAAAGTATCACATGAAAACAAAGTGTTGGCCTAAGTGAAAATACAGAGAATAAACGAAATATTACTTAAGCGTTAACAATTGTGATTTAGACCTGGGGTATCATGTCCTTGTTTCGCGCTGGAAAACTAACATATTAACCTTATGTGGTTTCAGGGAGGATCGCATGGGGGTAACAATATTCCCGGCGGCACTTAAAACCCTTTCTGACGGTGTTCTCGTTGCACAAATAAACATGTATTTACGCGCGACTTTGGACAGCAGCGGAAATCTAGACTTATTATCGCGCCACCAGGACAGTGGATTCGCGTTGGAGTCTATGCACTCCTCCTGCAGGTAGCGTGTGAGCTCATTGATAAATCAACGAAAGCCCGGATATGATACAAACAGTTCGCGGAAAAATGAAACTCGTATTACTCTAGTATCATTATTTTATTTATCATTTTTATTTTATTTATTTTACATTCAATGCACAGTGATGAATTGTAAAACAAGGCCACACCCTCATGAAAAAAAACAACAAAAAAAAACGTGAGCACTGCCTTTGCCGTGGTTGCTTTCCTTCCTCCGTGGATGGCTAGTCAATAGCGCGGTATTATAATATTGCGGTTATCGCGACAGCCCTAGCTGATCCACATCTACTTAAAGGAATACGATGTCAATCACAGCCATATAGTGTATAAGGTCCATCAGTATTATCAGCAGCTATCGCATTGCTCAGGAGCTAATTACCCTCCTCCATCCCCAGCTCCTCCTCTCGTCCAGTCAGGATTTGGCCTTCTGATTCCCTTTTGAATCAGACTAAGTTCTCAAATTATGTTGTACATTCAATTATTGAACATTAATGAATTATGCAATACATTTATGTTGGTTCTGATACGTTTACCCTGGTGGGTTATTGCTGCTCTCCTCGCTCTTATCCATGCTAGGCTGCACGGATACGCAGGGAGTTCTTGCCCAGAACAGATCCATACCATCAGTCCGAACTGTATGCTAACTGTCAATCATCTTTGACAATAGTGGTCCAGACAGAAACAGCAACATTGTAAAATAGTATTACAATTTAAAGTAATACTTTTCTTTATTAATATATTTTAAAAAGTAATTTATTTCTGCGATAGCAATATCAAGTCCCGTCATAAATTTATTCTTGTTCAAGAAGCTATTTTACTTAATTATACGTCACAACAGGGAAGAAAAGCCTATCGCAACTTCTTTTTCATGATGAATTTAACATTAACTCTGATTCTAAACAAATCATAAGTATGAAATGGTGACAGTCACAGGAGCACATCCTACCCTCTCTTCGTGAATGCCTGTACAGGCAAGTTTATGTAAGAGACGGAATCACACATGCGTGACTTCTGCATTTGGTCACACATGCACACACATCTCTGGCTGCTTGGAGCTGCAGAGAAATATGAGATCATCCATGATGATGCCAGGGCTGTCAATCCAAGTCCAGCTCACATCCAGGTCATTAATGTGACAGGATAATCTTTGTTAGCTTATGTGTGAGGAAGGTCAGACCCCACATTTCCCCTTTGAAAATGCAGACATGCATGCCTCAAACTAGAGCTGTCTTTTTAAGTTAATTTTTAGATTTTCAGATTAAAAAAATGAACAGAATTAATCATGCCCCCTGACACATGCATAAATTACAAATATATTTAAATAGAAAAAGTTATTTTAAATTGTAAAAATATTTCAAAATATTACTATTTTTACTGTTTATTTGTTTTTTTAAATAAATGCAGCATTGGTGCAGCCTTTTTGACTTCTCGTAAAAACATTTTAAAAAAAATTACCGACCCCAGTCTTTTGAACAACAGTGTAAAATTTTACTGCATAAATAAATTCATAACGCAAATATAATATACACCATTGAAAAAGGTGTTTACATTTCTAAAGCTATGTATATGTAGGCCTAAATACATTTCATATGCTGTCAGTACTTCCATATTTTATGTTCAAAGCATATCCAAACATACAAAATTATAAACACTGAACTCAAATACCTATAGAGATCAAACTGTAAAAACAAATTAAACAAATTATACAAATTAAAAAATAAAACAGTGTGACTGGCCCCAAGTCTAAAGGTATACAATAAAATATATAATATAAGATATAAGATATAATATAATATATATATATATATATATATATATAAGAGATCTAAAGCCACTATATGTCTTTTTAATGCTTCCCTCAACCACAATAATGTAACCATTTATCTCAGCAAACATTGTTATATGTGATTAACCGAGCTATATGCTACATACTATATACTGCTATATATAAATTGCCATATCACATATTCAACTGAAATGTTTAATCATTTAATAGCTCCAATATTACTCTTGTGACACTTCTCAGAACTGCCTTAACGCTTTGATGACATTAGCGTGTTCACCAACCCTTCCCTGGGCACAAATCTTGCACTTGGCATCAGGCACGCTCCCCCGCTATTGCCACACACGATGCCAAGGCTATAAATAGCACAGAGGCTGTTCCCTGAGTTCTTAGCGTGAGCTCTCAGCCAATGGTGCCCATCAAGAGTGAGGGCTTATATCACACACCATTTAAACTGTATCTTATTCATTTCCCATGACAAAGCATACAAGCAAGCAAATAAATTTGCAGCCGGAGTGAAAGGCAGAACAGAACAGAGCGCTGCATGCCATCAGTGTGGCTCCGGTTTCGATCCTGCAGGCAGAGTGTTAGAAAGATCTACAATTAATGGACACATCAATCAAGAGGCTGATTGCATTAATTGGCATATGCAGAGCATCCACACCACAGCAGAATGGCTTGCGGCGGGGCACAAGGAAAACGGAGCAGAGTGCAGCACTACAAAGCCATCAGATATGTGAGCAAGCCTGAGGAAAAGGAACACACAACCCAGTATGAGCTACTGTTGACAGCCTACAGGATTCGTGCACATTCAGAGGAAAAGAGCACACATGGACTATGATAGCATGATAATGTTTGGTTTCTGATGCTGCAGGAGATGGACATTTAATCAGGTTTCTGGCTTCAAAGTGTTTTTTGTTTTGGGTGCTGGTCCACAGATTTGGCTAAATTAAGGAGCAAGACCTTCCGAGTCAGCCGGATTTATAAGAAAGAGCATAATGATCATAGTTTTGCCTGTGAACAGCTGGTCTCATGAAAACTTATAATAATTGGTGTGTTTATTATGAATAAAATGACCTCAAGTTGGGTTGTAGAACATATAACCTAAACCTAACCATGACTGTCATAAGAAAAAAAAATATTAAAGGATGCACATTTTTCATCCAATTGAAGTCATACAATATAGTGTGATTTCGTCATTTCATATGAGTTATTACAAGTTATCATAAGAGTGTGTTAGTTATTCTGGTCAGCCAGCAGTGGTCTATATAATAAGATTCTTTTGCATACTAACATAAACAATACAATTCAAATGTAAAAAACATCAAGCTAACTAATAGTTCTTGGCAAAAAAAAAAAAGTCATCAAATGTCCATGCAAAAATCTGGATCATTTCAAAGACATCTGTCAGGATGTTGTTTTGAGTGTATGTAGCCCAGTCTGATGTAAAAATGCAGTGTTTAGTTCTCTGATTTTTATGATCTGTTGTGCGCAGTCTACTGGGGATTCCACCTGTGAATCTAGCTGTGGCCAACTCCCATAATAACAACACAGAGCTCTCCATATGTCTGCCCTGACACTCTATCTGCACTCGAACACACAAATGCACACACTTGTGGACAGTTATAAATGACTAAAGCTCATCTGGGTCTTTCAGCTCATGATTTATCAATATGACATGTGCAAGACTATTGTACTGAATGTCAACACTGCTGAGATACAGCCACAGGTAATCACTGATATTTAGACCACCATTGCGATAGCAAGTGTGATAACGCTTTTTATACAATAATTCAATAAACAATAAGTTAACACATAACCGTGTTAAGAATAATACGAAACAGCAGAAACAACTGTCATGTCTCTGGGCAATATGCGGTCACTTGATTCTTTCGTGAATAAAACAGTGTTTTGAACAAATGGGCTGACTAAATGATTCAATAACTCATTTGTAAAAACAGTCACTCGATTCTTTAATGAATCAGTCTGTTTGAACAAATCAGTAGGGTAAATGATTTAATGATTCGCCTATAAACAACAGTAACATGATTAGTTCCTAAATGAATCGGTGTGTTTGAACAAATTGGTTGTGTAAATGATTCAATGACTTCCTTATAAAGAGGGTTATTTGTCCCAACCTACTGACGCACTGACTGAGTCACTGAAAAAACCCAACTAAAAATGCTCATATTTTTTAAGTTAAAATTTAACTTAATAAAGCATAAATGAAGAATAATTCATGGCTTATAAATATTCAGGAATACCTTCATGCATTCTTTTTTATCAACACTTGAATGTGGGTAAGATTTATTTAAAAAAACATTTTGAACAAAAGGCTGAGAAAATTGCATTTTTATCTACAATGTCAATAGGCAATATTTCTATCACTTGTTTCTGCTTCTTTTTTCCCCTGTGTTTTGATCTGGAGATTCTGTACTCTTTAGGGTGATGCATAATACACCCCCAATGTATAACAATGAAAACATGGATTACCGGAAAATTCTGTGAATGGCGGGAAAGGGTTGTGTCATAAATTACTGCGGGAAAAAGTTAATGTTAACCTAGATCAATTAATACTATAAAAAAATTGTTGATCATTGTACGTTCATGACACTCAATGCATTAACTAATGCTAACTTTATTGTGAAGTGTTATCAATAAAGCATACAGAATAACTGTCCTCAGTCTGACAGTGTTGCCCAAAGAATCAGTGAGTCTGAAAATTGTGTTTTGTTTGAGCTCACGACAGACACCAAAAAATATGTTCTTCCCTCAGTGTTTTCAAAAAAAATTCTCAGCACAGTTTTATGTTGTACACATCCTGTAAAATAAGCCATATCAATGCAATGTCAACTATAAGTAGTTTCATAAAACAACACGAATACTCCAGCTATGCAATAGTAAGTAAGACTGTAATAGTGCCTCTACTAAGACAAAACAGCACACATATATAAAAGTTAATACAATAGAGTTGTTTTAAATATGGTGAGTGATTTTAGCAGACTGTTAAATCCTTAATCTCGCTTAAGGCTTTTAGAGGTGTTAAAATATGAATGCTTTAGTCCCCGAGAGTAAAAGCAGATTTAACTTTGAGAGAGAGGACAGGTTCAGTCTCCTGAGGTGAAGGGTGTAGAGACGAAAAAAGAAAAAGAGAAAGACTGTTTAGTTGGAATAGGAGAGAACGGTACACAGACTGACAGGTAGCAAAGCTTGAGCGTCAGAACGGAAAGTAGGAAGAAGACATACGAAAAGGGAACAAAGAAATAACAGACATTAAGTTTGAACACAGTGTTGGTTAAGGTACAGGAGGTAAAAACCTTTTCTAGCTAGTCTTCAATCAAGCAATGTCAAAATTTCAGTACTGATGGATTCACTATC
Organism: Zacco platypus; assembly: GCA_038088235.1. NCBI lineage: Eukaryota > Metazoa > Chordata > Actinopteri > Cypriniformes > Xenocyprididae > Zacco > Zacco platypus. Next base: position 16,242,278 of record CM076070.1, read on the forward strand.
CACTCACCCCATATATCTTAATATCTACGCTCACATGATTCTTTAAGGCTCTCATTAATCGTTCCCTATTTCACTCTAGCCTTTTGTGATGGCTCATATGATGAAAGAATAGCTCATATGTAACAATTTCACTGACAATGAACTCATCATAATGCAAAACATCTCATAAGGACTTAAAACAGGCTTCTGTTTCTTTAAGAAAAAATAACTTCCTGTTTATTCCTTGTGATTTTATGATCAGGACATGTTGTTGGCAGGTTTCAGGTGAGATTCACCCATAAAGATCTCTATATTTCTCAGTTTGAGATGAATATTAACAGATTTGTCAATATTTGTTGCTCTATCCTCCTCCTTTTCCTTCCACAGCAGTCAATATTTACCAGACATCCCTCCATCTTAATTTAGCTTCCTCATAGGAATCTCCTCCTGAAATCTTCTCATTTGAGTGCAGAAATGGAAAATGTAACACTAGTGTATGTGAGGTGGGGCTACATTTATAATAAACACAGTATCAATGAGGACAGCTGCTCAAAGAATCATTACGGCTACTCATTTAGACCTCTAAGTCAATGTGCCGAGCAGTTTGGTGCTTTATCCAGCTGGAATGAAGTCTTTTCTGAAGTGACTAAAAGCTGCTAAGCCACATTAAGAAAGTAAGAATTAATGTGTTTTCTCCATAATGACAAGTTTACAAATGCCAGTATGTGCAGCCATAACAAAGACATAACAATGATGATCAATTAGGGCCAGTGATGGCAGGTGGTCATGTTGCACTTCAGAGAGGTGAGAGAGAGCACAACACACACACAAACACACACACAAACACACACACACACACACACACACACACACGGCCCAGCATGGGGAATCTGTGTCTCACTAGCAAACTAGACCCAATTAGGAAACAAACTGAGAAAAGCAGCAGGTCAGCTCGATGTTTAACAACACAACCACTGCTTGTTCGTCATCATTACCGAGATCGGCCTTTGAAAGTCTTTCATTTCCATGCTCTCCTCTTTCATCTGTTCCTTTTCTCCTCTATGTTGCAGGCCATTTCATACTCCTTCGACAGGGCCTGTCATAATTGGCAGGAAATTAAGCCGGTCTTCTCTAAAGATGTTTTAATGTCACTGGTGTCACATTTCATCATTAAGCAAGTGCTCATTTGACTGGCTGAGGGCGGAATGGGGACATCCTGTACTCCCACATCATCTTTCTTATCTCTTCAGGATGAAATGAGATAGAGTCCTATGGACAATAATGGCATAAACTAACTGCATGTTTTCATAAAAAACTTCTGTGGAGACAACCTGCTAATAAGCTAATAATGTGCAATTATATAACATCAACAATATCAATTAAAAAAAAAATCAAATTCAATTCAATTTCTGAGTTTGAATTGAGGTTACAAAAAGGATGACAAATTGTCATTTGAATAAAATTTTAATCAAAATAAATAAAAATTTAAAGAAATTCACAAAGCCTAGCAATAATTTTTTCAACGAAACATCCGAATAGAGAGAGATACAGACAGAAAACACTGACTGAAAGAACTGCTGTTTTAACTTAAAAAAGTAAGTTACATGGTTGCCCTAAAATTTGAGTTCATTGAAATTAAAAATTTGAGTTAATACAATGAAGGTGATTGATTTAATCAACAGAAACTCAAAATATTATGTTATCTGAACTGAATTAATTATCTAAGTTGATTTGACAAAAGAAAAAATGTTGTGATAAAGCAGGAAAATAATTTTTTACAGAATAGACAGACACAGATCGATAGATAAATATATAGATACACTGTAAACCCCAACGCTGAAAATAATTCATTAGTTTGAGTAGGGAAAACTTAAATTAAACTAATTAGTTGTCAAATGAACTTTGATGTGTATTTATTTTAGCACTTTCAAGTAAGTGTGGGGTTTTTTTCTGCAAGATTAGTGTTAAGTCGGAGATTTAGTAGTGATTAATGTTTTGTTATGCTAATTTAGAAGAGTTTACGTTAATGTGGGTTTTTGGGGAGTTACCATCATAGTGACAAGTGGTGAATGCGGCTTAGATTGAGAGCAAGTATGTTAAATACTTTATATTGCTGCACTCAATCAGCAAAAGCTATACCATGCTATTATTAACATGTTAGTAAAGTGGAATGTTAGCATTTTTCTGAATTAGCTCGTTATAGCTAGCTAAGTTTACACTAATAAAAATCTTTATATGAAGGTTATATGATAATTTTAAGTTAAATGTATGCATTAGTGTAACATTTTAAGTTAAGTACAATTAAAAATCTATGAGTACAATATAAAAATCTGCCAGTTCTGCTTGCTTAAACTTTGAATGTTTTAACTTAAAAGATATTGAGGCAACTGATTGGCTCAATTTGTTTGATTTTTGCCAACTTATTTGGGTTTACAGACAGATAGAAAAAAAATCTATTTCTGTTTTAATTCTTCTATTATGACTATTTATTAAGACATATGCTTTCTTCGCACTCATCACAAATATAACTTCAAGTCTAAAAGACTCGTGCAGTACAGATAAAAACCAATTCAGTTTCTCAAATTAAACACTCAATGAGAAAGATTAGCATGAGTCATTTGGTTAACTGCTACTTCATGAGCATCACTGCACACAGAGATTCACAGACTCAGTCATTTGCTCAGTCCGTGGACTGATCCAAATACCACCTTCTTTCATTCTCTGAACATCTCTTTAATCAGAGAACATGTTGCTTTTTATATGAGGTGCGTAGTGAGATGCGAATAATGGAAAATAGAAGATAAAGAAGAGGAAGCAGAAAGGATAGAGAGAGAAAACGAGGAAGTGACAGCATAAGATGGATGGGGAGAGATCTTAGTGAAATCTCAAGCTTTGAAGCTCCTCGTACTGGAGGGCAGAGATAGGGGAGGGTGAGCAGTGCAGTCAAAGAACTTACGGCTCTAATGAAAGAAACGACTTCAGTATCCAAACACTTAAAAAAAAGCACAGAAGCCTGTAATTATGAAATAACCTGATTATACAAGACAAAAAGAGCACATTTATTCAAAAACACACAACATTTACATAATCACGTGAACCCCACAGCTCTACCATTCCTCGCATATTACGAAGTCTAATTTTATGCTATCATTCTCCATATGTTTGTTGGAAACAGATCTCATCAGTGCCTCGGCTCAGAGTGCCCACGTTTCCTTTTCCTGACACAGTCTAGTACTTTTCCTGCTATTTCACCCTATTGTGAGGCACCACACGCGTCGAATCTGCCATTTAAATGGGTCAGCCTCCTCTCCTGTGTACTGCAAAAAACCATGAAGCTTCTCCCGCCCTCAGATCCCTGCATATTAACAACTGTGATGTAGCGCTCTCACGATACGCCGCCCGCATGTCCGCCGTACGCATCAATATTCAGGAAACATGCAACATTGCTCAGGCGACCTCTGTAATCTGTAACGATGGACTGCCAAATAAACACGGCATATATGTGAGTGGATATTTTGCTCTGCAGGTTTATCCAGATCTCAGTAGTTCAAGTAGCCTCTCGCTCTCCATAAAGCATTCATCGCTCTCCTGGTGGCTTTGACAGGAGGGAAGTCGACGGGCCTAAACCAGCAGGGAGTCATCCAGTGCTTTAGATACATAATAAGCAGGGCTGTAGCAGAGTAAGCAGGAGCTCTGAAGGGGTTGTGAGAATGACTGACGTGCACCTCAGTGTGGGGAACAATATAGATCTTTTGTTAATGGTATGGTGTGAATATGCAAATATGCCTCATAGCAGGATAGTTTGTTATTGGCGAGACAAAGGAGGCCTAAAATTACCTACAGGAATTCAATGTTTAGGGTTGTCGTTTATCTCAGTAACAGCTGCATGGCTAGGAAGGACATCCCAGATACGCAAACTGCCATGTTTGCACATGAGCGCTCAGTTCTGCAGTCAGACATTTTTAAGCCAATCAGCTGAGCTGTAAATGTCATGTGACTAATCACTTAGGAGCCATAGGACAATGACATCACAACAATGCTGATACAGTGTTGATGGCACCACAAGAAGGTACACATTCCAAAACAGCGCGATTTTCGTTATTAAAAACTGCAATGAAATCTAAATAAACTGAATCTAGAAATCTGAGGAAAAAAATAATAGACTAAACCTAACTATGATTACGTTAAAAAAATAAATTAAACTAAACAACATTGAGAAGACATTAAAATCAAACAAAATAAATGTAAAAAATAATATAAAAATCTAAACAAAATAAACTGCGACATGAAAATTGATTGTGAAAAAAGGGAGTTTAAGTCGATTTCACACTTTTAAAGAGTTAGTTCTCCCAAAAATGAAAATTCTGTCATTAATTACTCACCCTCATGTTGTTCCACACCTGTAAGACCTTTGTTCATTTTTGAAACAAATTAAGATATTTTTAATAAAATCAGAGAGCTTTCTGATTTTACAATAGACAGCAATTTAGCCACCACTTTCAAGGTCCAGAAAGGTACTAAAGACATCGTTAAAATAGTCCATGTGACTGTCTTTAGTACCTACAAATTAAGATATTTCATCACATTTCATCAAAAATATCTTAATTTGTGTTCTGAAGATGAACGAAGGTGTAGAACGACATGAGGGAGAGTCATTAATAACAGAATTTTCATTTTTGGATGAACTAACCCTTTAAAAGGATGAAATTTCTTCGATTTATTTTGCTACTTTAAAAGGTCAGTCAATGGAAAAGGATGTACTTCATGTCTAGGTGGTGTAGTTACAGCATCTGACAGCAGAGGCTAACTGGGATGATGCCAACCAGCAAAACCTCAACCTCTTCGGGCGAGATGCATTAAAAGTTAGGCTAGGCCAGATGAAGTTTATAGTGATTTTTAACGACGCGTGTGCCTAAGGATATTCAGAGCCAGATCCGTCAACAAAGCAATGAATGGTCAATGGACTTTTTCATTATGTTGCCTTTTGTTGTCGTGTATTATTGCTATTGATGAGCCATTGGCAAATCAATGTCTTCCTCAAGTTAGTCTAACATGACCGGTCTGTCTGATAAGAGTCAGAACCTGTGGATGGCATTGTCTGCTGGGTGAATAGTTAGATTCTCGTTAAAACCAATTTCCTCTGCCTGTCATCTTTCTCATTGCAACCACAGACACTCTGCAAAGGTCGCCTACTGTGGACCCTCAACAGGCAGCATATGGTATTTGCCAGCCAAAAATAACACCTGTGTCTCTTTATTCCTCCAGTCTTCGCTCCTTTCCACATAGTGACATTTGCCCCAGGCACCCTCTCTGCTTGTCTCATGGTGTGACAGTGAAGATGAGACCGTATACCCATAAGCCCCCACAAGGCGACCCTTTCTCCGTTCATAATCAATCATTTCCACATATACACACACGTAAACCAACATGCCATAATTTGCTGCCAAATCTCCCGATGACAACATTCACACAGTTTGAATGTGATTCTCTTTTTTTTCATTTCCTGTAATAGGTTAATCGTGCAATTACACATCACTAGAGCTAGTATGAGCTCATTCACACATGGCCAAGCATTTCGACTGGCCTTGTTTTCAGAAACTTTGTAAAATTGTGTCAGGAAGAATTTGTTCATGCATTAAGACAGACTGGCATTTTCTCATCTGCAGTGATTTATATTTATATTATCAACAGTTCTCAAATTGGGCCAGGTGGTGTGATATTTAGTCCAACAGAACTGGGACTTTTCACTGTTTATATCACGCCGTTTGTCTGTGTTTGTTCCAGACAGACTGTCAGTCTGTTTATAAGTGGTGGGGATTTTCTTTCTGTAGGTTACACTGTTACACCAGTAGGTGACTGATTTTATGAGTGAGTGTATGAATCATTTACTCAACTGATTTGTTTGATACATTAAGGAATGAGGTAAGAAACAGAATATGAAGAGAGTATAAATTCAAGTATTTAAGTATTCATAAAACAGTAGGCAAAAAGTACCTGGATTATTAGAGATTCCAAACTGCACATTCAATGGACACTTTACTATCTGATGAATGTAAATGAAGCAAAACAACTGATGCTTGTAGGTCACATGACAATGACAACATGATGAATGTATTACATCTGGATTTCATTCATGCTATGTACACTCATACAACATAGAACATACTTTTTTCACAGTCACAAAGTAAATAACTTATTCCAAAGAGGTACCGAATCAGAGAGCATGCCATTTGAAAAGCAGCCAGTCTTTATTTGTAAATGACCAAATCGATTCATTCAAAAGACAGGCAAGAGTTAATTCTTCACTTTGAAGTATTATTAGAAATGGAGCAAAAACAGACAAATGAGCATAAGTGGCAATAGTGTGTCTAAAATGTACGCTCCTCATTATCTTTGTATAGGTTGTATAAAAGTCAGTTATTCATAAGTGGTTAATAAGCAATAATAACACTTGCAATAGTGCTGTAATCACTGATATTTGTAACAACAGCACTCTTGTTGTTCGTATATTGCTTTATCATATATTTTTATAATGAAAACAAACATATTTGAAAATTAAACCTGATTGTCTGATTTCACACCAGAGGTGTAATTTTTGAAACATGCACAATAGGTATTTACACTGAACAGGGTTTGTCCAAGAAATTGTTTCACAATAAAATGGTTTGTCATGTGAAGTCTTCTGTCTAAAGTAGTTATCAGGAACTGTGAGAAAACCAATTGAAGTTGCCTCGTCAAGTGTGAAAATTTTCCCATCATTCCAGCACAACTGACCATGACAGAAGAAAAGAAAAAGGGTGCAAAAACCGTCAACATGTTCCACCTTCTAATTTATATTCATGCTGTGGAATAGACAGGGGAGCAGGAAAGCCCCATATTCCATCTGGAACCCTTTAGCATGCCATCATGGGGATAGAGAGGAGGAAAGAATGAAAATGAAGTGACAGAAAACAATATCACAGCGCTTATTCTTTGAAGAATTCAGATTTAATTTGCACTCATTAATCTGGAGGTAGGAATCACTGGGCTCCTCAATTCCCATGTTCCCACGACCCAGTGTAAAATCACAGGTTTGCAGACAGTATTTCGACTGACGTGTCTCATATGAGGTATTTACCTATCATTCAAACTGATCCGTATCAGCCTATTGCAACAGTTACACAAAGCCCAAAGACCAAATCGCCTCACACAACCTTCAATACAGAAGAGCAAAACCAAGCAATAACGTCGGCAAATCTGCAAGAATTTCCTTTGAGAAACTTATTTTCACTCTTGAGCAACATAAACTAATTATAATGAGAAATGTTTCAGGATAATTTCACCATATTAAAGGGTTCACCCAAAAATTTAAATTCTGTCATTAATTACTTAACTTCATTCCAAACACGTAAGACTTTCGTTCATGTTCGGAACACAAATGAAGATCTTCAAACCCTATAAAAGTAGTACAGTCGTGGCCAAAAGTTTTGAGAATTACATAAATATTGGAAATTGGAAAAGTTGCTGCTTAAGTTTTTATAATAGCAATTTGCATATACTCCAGAATGTTATGAAGAGTGATCAGATGAATTGCATAGTCCTTCTTTGCCATGAAAATTAACTTAATCCCAAAAAAACCTTTCCACTGCATTTCATTGCTGTCATTAAAGGACCTGCTGAGATCATTTCAGTAATCGTCTTGTTAACTCAGGTGAGAATGTTGACGAGCACAAGGCTGGAGATCATTATGTCAGGCTGATTGGGTTAGAATGGCAGACTTGACATGTTAAAAGGAGGGTGATGCTTGAAATCATTGTTCTTCCATTGTTAACTATGGTGACCTGCAAAGAAACATGTGCAGCCATCATTGTGTTGCATAAAAATGGCTTCACAGGCAAGGATATTGTGGCTACTAAGATTGCACCTAAATCAACAATTTATAGGATCATCAGCAACTTCAAGGAAAGAGGTTCAATTCTTGTAAAGAAGGCTTCAGGGCGTCCAAGAAATTCCAGCAAGTGCCAGGATCGTCTCCTAAAGAGGATTCAGCTGTGGGATCGGAGTGCCACCAGTGCAGAGCTTGCTCAGGAATGGCAGCAGGCAGGTGTGAGCGCATCTGCACGCACAGTGAGGCGAAGACTTTTGGAAGATGGCCTGGTGTCAAGAAGGACAGCAAAGAAGCCACTTCTCTACAAAAAAACATCAGGGACAGATTGATCTTGTGCAGAAAGTATCGTGAATGGACTGCTGAGGACTGGGGCAAAGTCATATTCTCCGATGAAGCCCCTTTCCGATTGTTTGGGGCATCTGGAAAAAGGCTTGTCAGGAGAAGAAAAGGTGAGCGCTACCATCAGTCCTGTGTCATGCCAACAGTAAAGCATCCTGAGACCATTCATGTGTGGGGTTGCTTCTCATCCAAGGGAGTGGGCTCACTCACAATTCTGCCCCAAAACACAGCCATGAATAAAGAATGGTACCAAAACACCCTCCAACAGCAACTTCTTCCAACAATCCAACAACAGTTTGGTGAAGAACAATGCATTTTCCAGCACGATGGAGCACCGTGCCATAAGGCAAAAGTGATAACTAAGTGGCTCGGGGACCAGAACGTTGAAATTTTGGGTCCATGGCCTGGAAACTCCCCAGATCTTAATCCCATTGAGAACTTGTGGTCAATCCTCAAGAGGCGGGTGGACAAACAAAAACCCACTAATTCTGACAAACTCCAAGAAGTGATTATGAAAGAATGGGTTGCTATCAGTCAGGATTTGGCCCAGAAGTTGATTGAGAGCATGCCCAGTCGAATTGCAGAGGTCCTGAAAAAGAACGGCCAACACTTCAAAAAACTGAGGTTAGACCACAGGAGTAACATAAATTACTTTTATGATGTCTTTACTACCTTTCTGTGGCGTGAAAGCAGTAGTTGCATAGGCTATCTATGGAAGGATTGAAAGATTTCATTCAAATAAAATATTTATCAGATTTTATTAAAAAGATCATCTGTGTTCCAAAGAGTCTTACAGGTTTGGAATGACATGAGGGTGAGTAACTAATGACAATTTTTTTTCAGTTTTCATTCAACTAACCCTTTAATGTAGATTCAGCACCCTGGACAGCAACTAGAGCACCAGATCTTCTTACAATTTACCACTGACATACAGCTCTGGAAAAAATTAAGAGACCACTGCAAAATTATCACTTTCTCTGGGTTTACTATTTATAGGTATGTGTTTGGGTAAAATTAACATTTTTGTTTTATTCTATAAACTACTGACATTTTTCCAAATTCCAAATAAAAATATTGTAATTTAGAGCATTTATTTGCCAAAAGCAACAACTGGTCAAAATAACAAAAAATATGCAGTGGTCTCTTAATTTTTTCCAGAGCTGTATATTACAAAACATATTGTATATAATACTTTTTATATGCGTGTAAGTGTCAACTAAACTATTCTAACTATACCGGAATATTTTTTCACCATTTCTCCTGATAGTGAAATGAAAGTATGGGCCTAGTGTAAAACTGGCCAACATGAATATAGCAGGTTAGAAAGGTAAATACTCTAAAAGCTGAATAATAAAAGGGCAAAGTAGATATAAATAGTGTTTGCAGTAGAGGAGCAAAAGGAAAGTCACGCATTTGATTTTTGTAAAAATCCAATTGGCTAGTGAGTCTTTGATGAATGGGGTGCAATAATTAGTTCACAATTACAGGAGCGCTTTCTGGAATGTTTATTTTTGGTAATTCCCAAATAAATGTATTTGATTAATGTTATTATATAATTAGCCAGTTTTAGCATTCATTACAGGATGTACAAACACAAACGTCACAGTCAAGCAACAGAAAATAGGTTTGCTTAAAATATGCACTCAGAATCATGATTATAAACAGAAGATGGCAAGGAGTAGGAAGGAAGGATAAAGGGGAAGCAGGAGATAAAGGAGGAGAGAGGATAAGCCTCATGAAGCAACAACAAAATGCAAATAAATAGATGAAACCTGTGGAGCCATCAGTGTCTCTGCAGAGACACCCTACATCCCCATTCCCTGCATCACAAATGCTACAAGCAAAACAGCATGTTGATATTAAATCTAAATTGAAGTTCCTGGATGAGGGCTTGCTCCTTGAAATCAAAAAGGTAGATCAAAGGCATTTTCCTCACATCCAGAATTATCTGGCTACATTAGCCGAGACAACTACAAACAGCAATTATTAATAGTGGTGGAGGTCTTGATGGTTGTATAAGGCTGATCATCTCAGTGAACCAATTTGAGGTTTCTTGCATGAGCTGAGAATATATAAACACCACACAACTAACAGTGTTGATATGAGCATTTCAGTTAAAGGGATAGCTCACCCAAAAATGAAATTATCCCATGATTTACTCAGCACCAAGCCATAGGTGTATATGATTTCTTCCTTCAGACAAACACAATTTGAGCTATATTAAAAAAATATCCTTGCTCTTTCAAGCTTTATAATGGTAGTGAATGGGGTGTTGTATTTTGAAGCCCAAAAAATGCATCTATCCATCATAAAAGTAATCCACACAGCTCAAGGGGGTTAATAAAGGCCTTCTGAAATGAAGCAATGGGTTTTTCTAAGAAAAATATTCACATTTAAAACTTTATAAACTATAATATCTAGATTTCAAGAGAACGGCCGCAAGTCAAGTTACGGTGAATGAGTAACCTCTGACCCGACACATGACGTATCGAAGAATGCAGAAGTGCAGAGGATAGAGCAAAACAAAAATTTTAAAGAGAAATATCAGAGGATTTCAATACAAGAGAAGATGATATTAAGTTTGTTGCACAGCCCTATTTGTTTGAACTGCAAGAGGCATCTAAGCTTACGCTACTCCTACATCATACATCAAGTCAGAGGTTACTCTTTTGCCGTAATTCGACTTGCGCAAGGCTGTTTGTCGGAAGCTAGATATTATAGTTTTAAATTTGGATAGTTTTCTCACAAAAACCCATCGCTCCGCTTCAGAAGACCTTTATTAACCCTCTGGAGCCGTGTGGATTACTTTTGTGATGGATGGATGCACTTGTTTTGAGCTTCAAAATACAACAACCCATTCACTACCATTATAAAGCTGGGAAGAGCCAGGATATTTTGTAATATAACTCTAATTCTGTTCGTTTGAAAGAATATATACACCTAGGATGGCTTGAGGGTGAGTAAATCATCGGGATAATTTAAATTTTTGGGTGAACTATCCTTTTAATGTAAATAAAAATTCTTGTATTATATTACATCATTTATATACTATTAAGTGTATAATATACATTAAAATAATATAATATAATAAACATATTAAAAAACATATTAATATAAATATATAATATTGAAAGTTGTATTATTTTATTTTTATAATGTATGTAAAGTGTTAACAGATAAGCAGATAAATGTATAATATATTAAAATAATATATATAATTAATATAAAAGAGTTTACTTTTTCCTGTTTTTGCAACTTCTTTGTATTGTTGCTGTAGTTATTTTAATGGTGAATGGTGTTTTGTAATCTTCATTTTCTAACTGGCCACAGATCCTTAGCAATGGCTTTACTCTTCATAGCTTCTTTAGCATCAACTCCTTCTCTGGGGTGCGCAGACATTTCTTTTGCTCATGGCATGAGTCCTACTATGAAGAGACACTCCTAAACAGTGAAAGGAACATATTTTACATTCATTGAACAGGAAAGGGACACAGCACTCTAAACTGTCTGTAATCAACCTGCCATATGGCCAGATAACCCACTGCGGTTATTTGGCTACAGAGGAAGTATTTTATGGCGCCGTGTGAATGTTGTTCCAAAAGATAAACATCTTAATTTCGAGACTTTGTATTAAGAGCACTTTGTAATAATTTCAAATTAAGTTTAAAGTTTTACTTTAAAGTACATTTGAATCATTATGCTTTAATAATCTTGTCATGCTATAAAGTAGTGAATTCTCATGTGTGTAGACTAACATACAAGTTTCAATAAAAATGACATTAAAGTTTAGATTAGTTTCCCATATATGCATGTCAGTACATTTGGTTGAACACTTAGACAACAGAAGTAATTATGAAATTACATCTAAAGATGTACTTAAATCCCCCTTGTAGTCAATACTTTTATCCTATAAAACTCATCTTTGATCACCAAAATGACATATTTAAATGTTTTTTCCTGTGAAAAAAAAATCCATGCTTTAAAATAGCTTGAATGTAACTCTACGCCCTTGCCTCATTTAAAATACGCGGATCAATGAAGATGCAAATTATCCCCAGCTCCACACGATCAGAGATCCACTCGGTCAACTTACTGAGGTAAACGCAGCACAACGGTATCGCTCTTTACAACATTGGACACATAACGATAATTAATATGATTAGCCTTTTGCTTGACTAACCCTAACCCCAAGCTAATAATGTGTTGTTAATGTTACACAAACCATGTTCACGTTCGCCATGTCAGAGTCAGATAGCTGCCTTCTAACAATCAGTATACTTACAAGCGCTTTGAGTTCATCATAACATTGTAATATATATTATACACTCGGCCATATTGCTAAATCGACACAATGATTTTTCATAACAGAAAAATATACCAGGATAATCTGGCTTCTCTCGAGACTCCCCTTCTAGTTTGCTGTTAATGATATGCTAAAGCCTGATGGCACATTGACATGATTGGTTACAAGTCAGTTTGTGATGTCACGGACATCAGCGATTTCAAACCGCGAGTTTGAGACTGTCTTTTTTTCACTGAAGTTAAGGAGAAAATACTCAGCAATGGTGTTGAAATATGAATTTGCACATGGTTTGTCTTAAAGCATATTAAAAACACAACATAGTCATATAAACAACATTAAAACTTTATTTTCACCACTGGGGGTTTTAAGTCCAAATTAAAGGGATAGTTCACCCAAAATGAAAATTCTGTCATCATTTACTACCATAGTAGGAAAAATAAAAACTATAGTAGTAAATCGAATATGAGATCTGTTTGGTTATTGGCATTCCTCCAAATTTCTTCCTTTGTGTACAGCAGAACAAAGACATTTATACAGGTTTGGAACAACCTGAGGATGAGTAAATGATGACAGAATTGTCATTTTTGGGTGAACTATCCCTTTAAGTGTGTTCAACTACAGATCAAAACTTTTTAGAACACATTTACACCTGTAGTTAGTATAGCTCACTTGTGAAGAAGCTCACTACATTAGTACATTTGAGAACAGATCTTTAGGCAAACAAATAATTCTTACTCTAAAACATGGGTGTCCAAAACTGCTCCAGGAGGGCCACTGTACTGCAGAGTTTATCCCCGGTTTCCCTCAACAAACCTGCCTGGAAGTCTCTAGGATGCCTAGTAAGACCTTGATTAGCTAGTTCAGAGGGGATGGAGTTAACTCTACAAGACAGTGGCTCTCCAAGACCAGGGTTGGACCACCCTGCTCTAAAAAGATTGAGGAAAATGCTATAGACAAAAATATCTCATATTAAAGCCACATATTTATATTATTTTTAACACGGTTTGACAGAACTTGCTTACTTCAGGTGTGCAGAGACTAGAGAAGATACTTTAATGGTTAATGGGTTAATGGATATTTTAATGGAAAGAGATTTTAATGGTTCGCTTGACTGGATTTTACAGTGCTAATCATTTGTAAGGGCAGGCAAGCTGTGGACCGGGGTTGAAAAACGAAGGCTTTAGAACTGGGCCCCTGGCTCTACTTTAATAACGGTGGTTGAGCTGCAAGTGGAAGCGAGAAGAACGCCATTTGGAGGCTTTGAATTCTCACTGAGGAGGGTGATACTAAAAGGATCACACATAAATGACCGGCAGACATAAACACAAGTGCACTGAAGGAACCTCAGATTTAGAACAGAACTTTAAGCCTGGACACACACACACACACACAAAGGTTTAAACATCCAATTTTCTGGATATGTTGCACACAGTTACACACAATTCTTGTGTCACATATGGAGCTAACTGGACACACTTGCAGGCTTTACAATCCAATGGAAACTCATGCTTGCAACAAAATTGGGCTTCTAAATCTTGGCCGACATAATTCACGTCTTCCGGAGCTTTCAGAGTAAGAGGATGTACAAATATTCAGACACGGCACATAATGAAAGGAGCAGCAGCAGTAAAAAACAAACCACTTTTTGAATTCCGCCTTTAGCAAGAGTAGGATTATTTTCAGTTCGCCAGAAACATTAAGATTAGCTCAAGCTGTGAGTAATGGTTCCAGGCATTAGGGGAAAGGAAATAATGCCATTGAAACCAAGAGCTCCAACAGGAGAACACATAGTGGTTTACAACTAGAGAAAAAATTAGCCAGACCAGACTCGAGCTAAATCAAGCTATCAGCAAAAAAGCATAATATATATATATAGCACTAATGATTGCATGGTGCTTGTACCACAGGCATTGCTATTGACACACTTTAAGATTCTGGCATAAAAATACATATTTCAGACTATTGCATGCCATCAACCTAAATGAAAATGGACAGGGCTGATTTGAAATACAAGCTGCAGGAGTATCATTTGCCTACAGTCTGTTTCATTGCAGCATAATTGTATAACAAAAGAAATTAAAGGCGTAATTGATTTCCCTTGTGAAGACGTATGGCATTTTGTGTGTCATATGAGAGCAGGTCTGTCAAATGTGTCTTCTCTTCCGTTTGTCAAAATTACCATCTGTTATATTTGCTTATATGTTAAAAGGATTCTTCACCCAAAAATAAAAATTCTGTCATCATCCACTCAACCGTATGTCGTTCCAAACTTGCATTTGTTTCTTCCATCTTCTGAACACAAAAGAGGAATTTTTGAAGAATGTTTTTGCCCATTCAAATAACATCAATAGTGTCCAAAAAACTGTTTTTTATATGGAAAAAAATATCTTTTTTATGTGTTCTGCAGGAGAAAGAAAGTTGGGAACAAAATGACGATGAGTAAAGAATGACAGAAAAGGGATAGTTCACACAAAAATGAACATTTTGTCTTCACTTACTCACCCTTAAGTTATTTCAAACTGGTATGAGTGTCTTTTAAAGAAGATATTTTAAAGAATATTGGTAATCAAACAGTTTCTAGTAGCCATTGACTTCCCTACTATGGACGTCAATGGCTACCGTCAACTGTTCGATTACCAATATTCTTTAAAATATCTTCTTTTGTGTTCAACACAAGAAAGAAACTCATACAGGTTTGAAACAACTTGAGGGTGAGGAAGAGATGACAAAAATTTCATTTTTGGGTGAACTATCCCTTTAAGTTGAATAAAACAAAGTGCAAAAAAACAGCACATTCTTGTCCAAAAGAGAGGAAAAACATGCCAAAATCAGCCAGAGGTTTCTTGCGCGTCACAAAAACACTGTGAGAGAAATAAACCTGCCAAATGTAAAGGGGGGAAAAAATACATTTACATGTGTCTTTTCTATGTAGACGCTGGGTATAATTTTTTGACCTCAAATCCATGCATGTGGCGACTGAGGGTTTCCCTACATAGCACAGCATCCTGTATCACATTGTATGTATCTCTGAAACAGGTGGGCTGCCTCTGTAGTGAGAGTAGGAGAGCGTTTCCATGAGAACTGTGACTGCTAAGTATTCACAGCCAGCATGAAAACTATGTGGCGCTTACTACTAGTTATGAGGGGCCAGAACAAAACATCTAAGAGAAAATGGTAGCTACATGCGCAGTGAATAGTAACTCAATATACCTAGTTTCGTACAATAGTAAAGTCAATCTTACCTGCTCTGACAGAAAGACGTACGTTAACCGAGGTTCATTTTGTTGGGTAGCTCTTGTATAGGCTGTGCGAAAAATGACAAGCAAGTTTGTACCTGAAAAAATAATGTTGTCTTGAATAAATATGAGATATTTGAACGTGGGTGTTTCGTTTCATAGAATCGTCTATTTCATTCTAAGCTGAAAACATGGAGGATGCAGTCTATTACTCATTTCTTGCAATCAGTTCGCTTGCTTTGTGTATATTAAACCTACCGTCAGGTTTCTAACAGCAAATAATACTGTATTAGTAGCATTGTAATGTGGTGTGGTGAGCAAATTTGTTGTACTTACAAAGACGTTGTGTGGATTCCGGTGGACACCGGCTGTTGACTTGCTGTAGTTCGGTTTAATTCACAGTGAATGAGCTCGGTGCGCGCGGCTCATTTCTCCATGGAGTAGCGGTGATGCGCGCGAGCTTCACGGCGGTGCAGTTCTTGATTTGACAGTTCAAACAATAAAAACAACAAACACAAATCCAATCAAGTTGTAGACTCGAGGCGAGACTGGTTTTAAGAAACGACTCACGTTCAAGACGAGACGTGAATGAAAACTGCGATTCGAATTAAAAAGTGATCGACGAAAGATCTTCGAGATGTTTGTTCACACCAACTGCAGCCCATTCACATAATTCCAAACACTAGAGAAAACATAAGAAACCTGACTCCAGAATTTGGTATTTTAGGGGGGGAATATGTTTTCTATAAAAAGCGGAGACTATATTATACACTGGGGGGACAGAGAGAGAGGAAAGAATGAAGAATGATCAGAGCCGCACATGGACGTGTGGCGCCAGAGGGAGTGAATGAGAAGATGTTAACAGCGCGCTCGCATCAGCATCAGAGGAGACGGGCGGAGTTTGTTGGAAAAGGTAATATGGAAATGAACTGTTTCTCTTTTTGATTCTGCAGAAAGCTGAGACGGTGCGAAAAGCGGCGTGTTTTGGCGTGGACTGCAGAAAGAGGGGAGGTGACATTTTCCTATACAGCACGTGCAGCTTTTCCGGAGTGTCGCTGGCAGGCATGGCGAGCCAACATCGGACGATAATTCATCAAATTGGCACTGATGTAGCACAGACAGACATATTAGCAATGCTAATTATCTTGGCTAGAGTGTAAAAGCACGTGCACTTCCGAGAGGCTAAATCAGTTTTGTACCATCAATGTAGTAGCCTCTGACCCCTCTACTGGTGACACCGATTCAGGAATGACACTCACCAAGCAGTAACTAATGTGGTTCATAGCTGAACAGCTGTATCGGTGAATCTCGTCAGGTTTAGTAAAAGTTAGCCTCTAGTACATTTTCTCAAGGGTATTTTCAACTCAGAATGTTTTATTCAAAATATCCTCCTCTATAATATAGATAAAGAATGATTAGAACTCTCTACTGTACTACTCTTTTGGTACTAGAAAACCTCTTCTTTGTGGACCTAAATGGCCCTGCTGAGAAAAAAAAAAATCATCATAAAAGTTTAGTTCACCCCAAAATGAAAATTCTGTCGTTAATCACTCGACTCACCCTTGTGTCGTTCCACGCCTGTAAGACCTTCGTTCATCTTAGGAACACAAATTAAGATATTTTTAATGAAATTCGAGAGATACGGTGCATCTGGAAAGTATTCACAGCATTTCACTTTTTCCACATTTTGTTATGTTACAGCCTTATTCCAAAAGGAATTAAATTCATTATTTTCCTCAAAATTCTAAACAATAACCGATAATGTCAATGTGAAAGAAGTTTGTTTGATATCTGTACAAATTTATTTAAAAAAAACCGCATGTACGTAAGTATTCACAGCCTTTGCCATGACCCTCGAAATTAAGTTCAGGTGCATCCTGTTTCCACAGATAATCCTTGAGATCTTTCTACAACTGGTAAATCTTTCTGGTAAATTCAGTTGATTGGATATGATTTAGAAAGGCCTGTCTATTAAGGTCCCACAGTTAACAGTGCATGTCAGAACACAAACTGGGAGACTAGTCAGGATTGAGGGAAAGATGAATGCAGCAATGTAAAAAACCTGTTCCAGAGCGCTCTGGACCTCAGACTGGGGCGAAGGTTCATCTTCTAACAGGACAACAACCCTAAGCACTCCAAGATAACAAAGGTTTGGCTACTGGACAACTCTGTGAATGTCCTTGAGTGGCCCAGTCAGAGCCCAGACTCTCTTGAACTCGATTGAACATCTCTGGAGAGATCTGAAATGGCTGTGCACTGACACTCCTCATCCAACCTGATGGAGCTTGAGAGGTTCTGCAAAGAACAATGGGAGAAACTGCCCACAAATAGGTGTGCCAAGCTTGTAGCATCATCCTCAAACACTTGAGGCTGTAATTGAGGCCAAAGGTGCTTCAACAAAATATTGAGCAAAGGCTGTGAATACTTGTGCATATAATTTTTTTTTTGTTTTTTAATTTGCAAAGATTTCAAACAAACTTCTTTCACGTTGTCATTATGGACATTGTTTGTAGAATTTTGAGGAAAACAATTATTTGTATCCCTTTTGGAATAAGGCTGTAACATAACAAAATGAGGAAAAAGTGAAGCGCTGTGAATACTTTCTGGATGGATTGAATATGACTCGTCCATAGACAGCAATTTTTCAACAATTTAATCTTAACTTTCAAGGTACACAAAGGTACTAAAGATATTGTTAAAACGGTCTACGTGACTTTTTGTTTTTGTGCACAAAAAGTGTTCTCATGGCTTCATAAAACTGATGTTGAACCACTGCAGTCACGACGACTGTTTTAACGATGTCTCAATGTCTTTAGTACCTTTCTGGACCTTGACAGTGGTGGTTAGATTGGACGAGTCATATACCTGCAGATTTCATCAAATATCTTAATTTGCATTCCAAAGATGAACAAAGGTCTTGCAGGTGTGGAATGACACGAGGGTGAGTAATTGATGACAGAATTTTCATTTTTGGGTGAACTAACCCTTTAAATTAGCCTAAACTGGTTTGCTGGTCCTAGATGGTCTCTCAGTCACCCTGTTGGCTGGTTTTAGAACTTTTAAGCCACCCATAGACCAGCTTGGTAAGGCTTGGAGAACATCTCAAACCAGCTAAGGCCAGCAAACGTGGTTTAAGATGGTGCTTTTATTATTTTTTATTATCACTTTTTTTTAAAAATTTTATTATTATTATTATTATTATTATTATTATTAACAACAAAAAAACTTAAATGATATCAGTATAAACAGTAGTGGGACCCTTTATTTATACTCTGCTGTAACCAAACCAGTGTGTCTCCATGATACTGTCAAAGAGGAATTATGTTTGCCATCTAAATATTTAACCAGTTCTAATACATTATCTGTCTTTGTCTGTCAAGTTTATTGCTATGTTGAATCCCCAAATTCAATTGGTTCGGCTACATATTTAGTTATATACATTTTTTTACGTATTTACGTGAAAATGAAAAAGAGGAACTACATGTGTACAAAGAGCACAGACATGCTGCAGTGTTGTGGTCAGACCTAACAAAGATTATATCAAAATATCTACATATGCAGAAATCTACACAATAACGGGTCCGATTAACTTGTATATTTCTGTTCTGCAGGCATGAGTCATAAGGAAAGAAATGACCGACTTCTTCTAATGACTCAACACAGATCTCTCCTGCCATCTACAGTTCGAACTGAGAAAATGCGCATTACATGACCACAGTTCTTGAACAGAAATAGCTAAATATGTTCTCTTGGCTTTGAATATTATTGGAATTAAATCAGTATACTGTACAGCAAACCATTCAAGGTAAGGCGAATTATAGATACGTCAAAAACTTTACATAATAAATAAAACATAACTGAGCAAAGCATAAACTATACTTGTGACTGATATTGCAAGGAGAGCCACCAGAATTACACTGTTTTGAATTGCACTCAAAAGCAAACAAAGTTAAACGGTGCATTTCTCTTGCAAATTCTCTCGCGGCAGCGTCCTCAGAGAGCG
The DNA here is from genome assembly GCA_038088235.1 of Zacco platypus. NCBI lineage: Eukaryota > Metazoa > Chordata > Actinopteri > Cypriniformes > Xenocyprididae > Zacco > Zacco platypus. The sequence goes on from CM076070.1 coordinate 16,262,005, forward strand.
TACGATGTAAATCTTCCCACGCTTCCGCGAGACTGGGGCCCGTATGAGGTAAACAAGTCACGGGGCAGCAAAGGCTCGAGAACCCCTATCGCAACAGTGACGTTGCAATAAGAGAGCGCGCAAAACACCCTAGCAGCGGGCTGTGATTGGCTTTTACAACAAGCCGAGCGCCGTTTGATTGGCTGAGAGCGGAGCACTACTGTAAACGACGACGGACAACAACAATATTCGAGCCGAAATGAGATCATACACACTGTAGAGATAACAACAACCGGACTGGAAATTTGGCACGCTACTCCTTGCGGCGAGAAGACAATCACTCTGACTAAATGTCACGAAAAACGGGATATTTTTTCCATTATTTTTGGCCGACTACGTTTTCAGATAAGCGTCTCTCAACCTTAGAAATATGAAACTTATATAAGTACCAATTGCATTTATTGTTGTTGATTGGGTGTGTCACATGCCATGAGGCAATCAATATATGTTGAGAACTGGAGAAGCTACTCGTAATCGTACCGGAGATAAAACGGAATAACATTTAGTGCCACAACCAACTGAGTTCCGTAGAGACTAACATTCAGATCTATTGTCCTGGAATTCGTCCAGATCCACAGGTATGTATTTAGGAAAACCAGTGAATGTTTAACTTCACGTTAATAAATTCATTTGATCATTGAAAGCCTTGTGTTATTAAGTGTTCTTTATATCATTCAATACGTATGAGATCATTAATTGTTTGAACACCTTGAAATTTCTATATTAATGTGCTACTACTGTTCCCCAGCTCTCACAATGGATAACACGTTGCATGACCATCAAGATGATTCCAGCGCCTTGGATGGCAACAAGAAATCACATCTGGAAGAGACAATCAAGAACCATGGGCAACATCAGGATCAAACCTTGCCAAACATTTCTCCTCAAAGTGAGAACTTCAAACAACCACACTCGCCATTAAGAATCAGGAAATGTGTCATAGGTTGACCTAGATTTTACAAAAAAAATTATTACCATGTAATCGCATGCTTTTGCAGGGCGTGTGCGGCTCTATTCAGAGTCTCAGGTGTATACGGTCAGCCGCTGGCAGGACGCGGAGCCCCAGGATGGAGCATCGCTGGAGGAGAACGGAGGAGCCGGAGATGGGCTTCCGTTCAGAGGTCGTTCTCAATCCGCTCCTGCTGCGCTGTGGAAAGCAAAGAAGTATGGGCGACAGCTGAGGAGAATGAGCGATGAATTTGATACGTGGCTCGACAAAGGGGTGAGCCAGCTATATGGCACACTTAATGCATTTCTATTTGATAGGTTGTCTGCTTGTGGTCCTACATATGTGAACCCTTACATATCAAGTGTTTTTTTTATTGTTTCTAGGAGGTGAAAAGAGTGAAACAGACGTACAGAGGATGGTTCTCATTCTTCTGGAGTCCCAAAGAAGAGGAGGGCAGAGAATGAAGTTGTCATGCTTTAACAATGCTCTATAAGAACAGTTACCAGAGAGCTGCTCTCAGATGAAGGCTGGTCTGATCACCATCATGGCCTTTTTGTAATCAAATGTGCTCAAGCTACTGCAAAACCAATCTGAGAACGGTAGAAGTGCTGTATCGCGTTTTACCACTGCAATAACGTACGTTTAATAAAAGGAATTGTCAGTATAACTTCAATTTGACAATCTTAAAAGGGACAATCTCTCCGAAAATACAATTCATTGGACAATCTTTCTATATACTGATTTTAAAAAAAATGAAACCTCTATTTAAAAACTATTTATTGATATGTATTGTTCATATTTGGCAAAGAATTGTGTTCTATGATGTATTTTATAGATCGATATACAGACGTGCGTTTTTGTTGTACTTTGGCTGGAGCGGTTGCTTGCAAAATGTAAATATATTTCAAGGACTGTGACACCGGATAAAGTTGTAAGGTTAGTGACGGTAACAATAATACGGGTAAAGTTATTTCAGTTAATTTGTTGATATATGTTACATCTCAGGTTTGTTTGTTTGTTAATGCCAAACCATTGTGGTGAATAACTAGTAAGAGTGGATGAAATCAGTTGTTCCGCTATCTTTTTTATGCCGAATATACTTGGATATGTCACCAGGAAAACTGAACAATTTATTTAAAATATAATTTCATAGCTTTGCAATTCATCACTGCCTATCATGTACATATTTATTGATTGTAAAGTTGTTTGTTGTCTCTATTGATTTTTTTTCCCTTTTATATTCCATCTGCTGGTCTTGTATGTAAAACAATATTCAGTTTCTGCCAAACTTGAGGGGAAGCAAATATATGCAGATGGACAACAAGTGCCATTTCTGTACTATCAGTCTTGCTGTGCTTTACATGCTCCAATCTTTTTTAAGATCCTTGTACATATTTATAGCTGTTAACATAGATTGAATAATGGATGAACCGTTTAAATACTTTTTAAAACAATCAAGTTTTTATCTTTTTTCTATAATTTTCTGGTCAAAATAAATGATTTTCTGGGTGAAGGTAGTGTTATGTTCTTGGCTCAAACTGAAAATAATTCAGTTTTAAACTAGTGTTCCAAGCTGTAGAAATTTACTCTTTTTTTGTATTGATCTTGGTTTCATATGGTTTAGAAAAACTTTTCTGACATTTTCAGGAAAAGTCCCAATTTAAATAACATATATATCGATTAAAATGATCGTATTTTCCTTGCACCTTCAATATATGTGACTGTGTACATCTTAAAGTAAAACTTTTGATTTTCAGATATGAATTCAAAATTATTTTTTAGTGAGTCAAACCACATTATACAATCTGAACTAAGCTTTCATCAAAGCAATAAGGTCAATTACATACACATACATCCAGTTGTACCACCCTTAAACTTTTGACTTTCAATTTAAAGCTGTAGTCTGTAAGTTTTGCCTCTTTGTCGCCATCTCTGTGAAACCTGCAATAACAGTTATTTGCCGAATTATCTTTACATGGGTTGTGCATTGGCACGGCTCAGCACGGATGAATGTGTGGCTGTCAGTCACCGCACCGGTGGATACTGTACTTCGGAATCACAGATTGTAGTCTTGGAAGTATGACCAAAATAGTAATTTTCACCAAAAAATGTCATCTGAACGAGTAATAAATCTGCCACTTTTGTTCTGACCAACAGAGAAAAAGCATTAAATAAGTTGCGCGACCAATGGTGATTAAATCTAACAATCACTAGCTCATATCACATCAAACCATACAAATTATTATTGTTATACTTCGTTCTCAAATTGTTAATGTTAATATCAGCATTGCATGACTACCTGTATTTAGTGTGTATTAGCGTAACCTGTAGATTTCAATTTCTGTACAGTCCAATCTCTAATTGTCCATTTGTCCCACCATACAATCCGCCATCAAAATGATAAGTTTAATTATTCCACCTACAGCATCCTCACATGATATAGCTCGCTCTTTATGTAAACAGACTTGATGTAATGACGCAAAGACGAACTGTGCCATGCTCAATTTCCCCACGGAAACCCACCAGTAGCACTCAAATTAGAACACATTATTACAAGCTTACCATTGTGAATCGGGCTAAGGTAAGGAGATAGTTTTGAACACTGGCTGGTTATGTACTTGCTCAAAAATTGATTTTGGATAGTTTTTAACCGAAAAAAGTTACAGACAGCAGCTTTAAAAAAAAAAAAAAAAAAAAAGATTCAGAAATGAAAAGCATGCTCATCATTGGTGTCTTCAAGTTCATGTTTTATTTGATCTACTACAACATGCATCACATCATTGAGTCCATTTACTATGAAAATGTTTATATTTTTAATCATTTTGCTCTGATTTTAATAAAGAAATTGTCAAATCAGCGCTTAAGCTATTTTGCTAGAATCTCGTTTACAAAACCTTGTTCCACAATTCAGGGCATCCAGCCTCATTATATCCATCTCGCTCAGCTCAAAGTCAAACACCTGCGCATTCTCCTGCACTCTGCATGGCTGTGAGGACCGAGGCAGAACTGAGATGCCTTGCTGCACAGCCCACCTGAGGAGAACTTGGGCAGGGGTCCTACCACAGCTTCTCACTATATCCATTACCTCTGGCTCCCTAAGGAGAGCTCCTTTACCCAGAGAAGAGTAGGCCTGGAAGTGAATGCCTGTCTCCATACATAAATCCCTCAATTCCCTCTGGATCAGCTTCGGTTGACACTCTACCTGAAGGACCGCTGGAGGCACACGGCAACTCATGAGCAGCTCCCTAATGTGCTTTGAGGTGTAGTTTGAAACCCCTATGGCCTTGAATTGCCCTCTGATATAGAACTCCTCTAGGGTTGCCCAGCTCTGTGCCCGATACTCTGAATGGCGAGAATCCCCTGGGTCAAGACCCTCCATCCCAGGCCAGTGCACCAAATAGAGGTCGATGTATTCACAGTCTAGTTGCTCCAGACTCCTCAGGCAGCCTTCCTTTGCCCTCGGCCCATGGTCTAATGGAGCAAGCTTGCTGATGATGAACACATCTTCACGGCTTAGACCATACTTGGGCAACAGCTCTTTGAGGACTTGCCCTAGATGTGTCTCATTTCCATAGACCGCACCCGTGTCAAAGGCTCGGTATCCCGCTTGAAGAGCAGAGCTGACAGACCATTTCAGCTGCTCATGGTCCTGTAGCTTGTATGTGCCTAAACCCAAAAGTGGCATCTGCACTCCTGACATTAGCGTTACTGATGGTACTATCATTTTTATAATATTGCAAAAATTCAGCCCTGAAAAACATTGAAAATAAGAAAATAGTGTTTTTATTTAAAGAAATTTGGCAACTGTTACAGCAACATTAAAGCTAACAAAGCTTGTATGGAAACTCGTATCTGTCACTGAATACAAAACGTATTGTAACGGCAACTTTTTTCTCGCAACTCCTTGCAACTAATGTCAGAATTGAGAGAAAAAAGTTAGAATTCTGAGATAAAAACTCAGAATTGTGGGGGAAAGGTTTATAATTTTGACATTAAGAATTTAACTCGCAAATTGAGTTTATTTCTTGCAATTCTAACATGACAAACATATCTCACAATTCTGAGGAAAAAAAGTCAGAACTGAGAAGAAAAGTTTTAATTTTTCTATTTTGTGGCAAAAACAAGCTTCCATAGAGTCTGTCATTTCAAAAGATGGGAGTTATGTTTTAATTAAAAATTAAAAGGTCCAAAAAATATGCAAGGATGAACCCTAACATGCTTTTACAACAGATGGGGGAATTTATTTCAAACAAACATTCTGAGGAAGATTTACATTCTTTGGATCTTTAGCTTGATGAAGTTTAAACTTAAGTTAATGTTTTTAAATTTGATAAGCTTTAAAGACCTTGACTATACTGCTTCAGTCATGAACGTTAATAACCAACCGCATAGCCTAATCTTGACATTATGCTCATTATGCTAAGAATGCAACTAACTAAACTATTACCATAAAGACTTAGTAGTTTCATATTAAAAATGACAACGGATCATGTGAAAGTAATATCAGAATCTTAGAAATGCGACCAATTAGTTTTGCATATTGCTATATGTACACAAGTAATTTGTGTTTTAAGTTTTCTCTTTATACTCACGCATGTAAAGCGACCTGAACGTCAGAAAGCTGTACGAACTCAAACAGAAAGCGCGCCAAAAAGCCAAAAGACCCACGTGCTCCTACAGCACGTTACGTCATAAATTCGCTGCAGCTGTTTCCTAAAATTGGATGCAGGGTTCGTTTTCGGTCAGCGGAGGGCGTATTTTGACGCTGTGGTGATTTGCATGGTCACTCTTTTGTGTGCGTGCTCGCGGAAATTGGGGCAGAGGTGACTACAGAAAGAAGCTGTGCAATGAGGCAAACAAATCCACGACACAGGAAAATGATTAAATAACCATCTTTTTGCCTTTATTCAAAAACAGATATTCTCAAAAGATGTGAGAAATTGGCATTAGTGAGCATTAAAGAGAAATATTAAACATTCCATCAAAATGATCTGCATAAAAGCTACATTTATTGCACTCACACAAGGCAAAGATTGTGGAAAACCATCACACAGTGAAATTGAGACAATGAAGCGTTAAATCAGATCGGATCCTTTATTTTTGCCTAGTGCTCTTGTGTTAGACCAGACCCTAACCTCTCAATTCACATTTGATGTGCTGCCAGGAAATCCTCCCAGCAAATGATTCACTCTCTATTGTCTGTATGAAATTCTTTATTGGAATCAAAGTATCCTAGCGTTCATTTTTATATGGGTCATTCTCAGGAAACTGTACCATGTGTGCTATAAATGTTTTACCTCGTAGCCACCATAAAGCCACCCCTGAATCACACTATTCAAATTATCGATTAATAAAAACAGGTTTTCAGTTGCAGTTTTGACCACTACCCTAGTTATAAACTGGTGGTTATAGCCTTGCAAAGCACCAGAAGTTAAACTAAATGAATGCACCATTTCAACCCAAAATAATTGTTTGGAATTTATCGAGGTCTACTCATGAAGATCACTTAAATCATTTTTAAATTTTACAACAGCAGAAGTGAAGACTTTTAAAGAAATCATTGTATAAAACTCTAGACAGTAAAAACATTTTAATTTAAATAATTATTTCTTTTAATTCTAAATAACTCATTAAAACAATATGGTGAAACTGAAAATTTAGGTGAGTCAAAATCAATAATATGAACAAGTTCAGTATCTAATTAAACCAATATTAAATCAAACTCAGCACACAAATGGTAGAGTTACCAGAAAAGTACCCTACTGTCCACACAGCCATAGTACACCTTAATTACATTTAACCATTTCATAACCTTAAAACGCTGACATTCAATTGAATTTGTTCATTACCTCATTTTGGTTATGAAAAATGGCAAGGAAAAGGCAACTAACAAAACTGTGCAAATAAGCAACTTTCGATTCCCCAATCTAATGGTAAACGGCAAGTGAACACTAATAAATGGACAGTGTATGTTTTTCATTCCCATTAAAAACACTTGTCTGAGAGTTTAGAAGCTGATGGCTGGGCTATTTTAAGTCCTGTACTGTGATGGATTTTGTTTTCCCCCCGAGAAAACCACAGAAGCATTTAGTTCAGCAAGGACTTTAATTTTTTTTTTTACTTCATTTATTTTGAAAATGGTATGACCTTGTATTGAACTAATGGCATTAAACTGAAGAAGCTTAAAACTAGAGGGAAAAAAATAGCAGTAACAAATGCAGTAACAATAAACAGAAGTAGTTTATCAAGTGTAAAACTGTTCCTCCTCTTGAAAGAGCTGATGATAGAGAACTTTAAACTGTATAAACGTGTTTGGCTGTTCACACTCATAGCCACTTGACGGACATCACCAGCACTGACAATCGGAATGAAGCGTTTATCGAACAGGATGACCATTCTGATATCACCAATGACAAAACAAAAACCAAAACAAGTCAAACAGGCTCTGCTAGTACACAAATACATTCAATAACGTGCAACATGTCTAAGAGAAACAAACAATCTAGCTTGAATTACTACTTACCTTCACTTTTAACTCACCCATCCTGATGAACCACAAAAAGCTTCTACAGTCATTCAAGCAGAGCATTAAACATTCATTCATCTTGGCCAGGGGTCATTGTTGAACAAAAAGACAGTGGCTGTATTTACTGAGGTTCATATCAATGCCTTCGGTCATTTGTATGAAGGGTTCAAGCGGAAAGTGCAGTTTTAAAACGAATCTATTAGGCACTTTACTTCACCCATGAGATCAAGTCAAAGGACATTTGTGTTACACGAATAATAACGTGACCGAGTGAGACATGAGGTAGAAATTAAAGAGACTCAATTAAAAACGAGTGACATGAAATGCGTTGCGTCTAAATCAGTCGAAATTTTATTCAGGCGGCAAGATGACAGCGACTGGTAGAACATGAATCTGCTTTCATAGGTTTAAATCAAAACAAGCATAAGTTTCGAACCTGCTCGAGTGGACAATATGATAAAGAGAGCGGTTTCGGATAAACAGTCGAAAAAAACAGGCTTTTTACAAACGTACATTTTAAACAGAGGTGTACGCTAACAATAAGCAAACAGCAGTAGTACAAGTAGGACAGGAAACAATATTGAGAATTCAGTAATATTTTCAATCACAAAACACGTCCATTGTAATGTGATGCCAAAATAAGTCTCAAATCTTTAAAAACTTTCTGAGTCTGCGGAGTCGGCAAATCAGCTATTTGTCTAATACAACGTGTTTTTGAAATACAGTGTAGGATTGATTCTGCGTTGTTTTTAATTTATTAGGCGGTCGGCGGCTGGTCGGTCATTCGTTTCCTTTGACCGATGGTCCTAGGATGCGGCAGCGGATCCGAAAGTTGAGCGGCTGGTGGATGCGATGTACTCGGTTAGCCGGTAGGATGGGATTGGTTCATCAGTCAGTTAGCATAGAGCTCCGCCCACAACCACCTCTTTACCCATTTTCCTCTCTGTTCCTTCCCACTGGTCTCACTTACATCCAACATCTAACAACACCATAGCAAGTTAATTTGCCTACATAAAGGTAGTCCAAAGAAGAAACTCAATTTAAAAAGAAACAAAAAAACAAATTATAAAATCGAAAAAAAAGAAGAAAAAAAACATTAAAATAATTTAACTACGAAGACCAATGATGAAAATTCAAAATATTTCCAAATTAACTTGTCCAACTCATGTAAAACATAGTGACAAAACTGGAATATTTCTAAACTTCAGAGAGAGAGAACAAAAAACAAACAAAAAAACCCCCAAAAAAAAACAGGTAAACATTCAACACGACCAATTTCCTGTTAGGGTAGGCTATGCAAGTTGAAATATTAAAGCAAAAAAATATATATTTTCAAGCAATCTTTTGTATTTAGTGCATGCCAGAGTAAAATGAATAAAAAAAATGTGAGATCTGATTGTACAAAAAAAAAAAAAAAAAAGTTAATTTAAGAAAATACTCAAACCGATATGGCTGGCAAATATGGTACATCATAACATGCTATAAAACTCGGGTGTATTTAACTCCTATTTGCCATTCCTTCATCGGGCGGAGGTAAATCTATTAGTTAAATGAGTACAGTATTAGCTGATTGACCCGTTATCTAAAATAGCTACAACTATCACAGAATATTACCCCAAAAAGGAAAAACAAAAAACATATCACCCCTAACTCCCTGAAGTTATATCCCTCTTAGATTACTTGGCTCCTCAATAATAAAAAAGGGACGGACAAACTTCAATGCTTAGTAGCTACGGCTGAAGCCATTGCTGTACTTGTCTTCCATATAATCATCCTTATCAAAGCCTGAGCCGAGAGAGTATCGCTGATAGTGGGAGGAAGGAGCGGCGGCAGGAGGGGGTGCAGAGCTAGCGCCATTGCGGGCGAAACCGCGGGCAAAGCCGGCAGAAGAGGGTGGAGGGGGAGGCGGAGGCAGGAGAGAGCGGCGACCACCGAGAGGGCTGCGCTCACGGTAGTAGCGCCCGGCGAGAGGCGGCGTGACTGGTCGCTGAGGGGGCGGAAGTCGTCGCTCATATGGATCCCGATCGTAAAAACGTGGGGATGGGGCAGCGTACGGGTCGGGGCGAAGGCCCCTCTCATACACATCGCGCTCGTAGTAGGCGCGGGGCGGCGGCGGTGGGAGAGGAGGGGGTGGAAGTCGACCACGGGGCGGATAGTAGTCACGGGGCGGCGGGCGTGGGGGGAGAAAGTGAGGATGATGGTGTGGGTGAGGTGGATAGTGATGTGGGGGAGGAGGATAATAGTCCTCCCCTCGGCCGTTTCTGGATGGGTTACTGCGTGAGAGGGACACAAAGATCTTTTGGCCCTCCAATTTGGAGTGGTTAAGCTCTGAAATGGCCTCCAGAGCCTCGCTTTCCCTCTGCATGTGAACGAATGCATAATTCTTCACGATATCGCACTCCACCACCTTGCCGAACGGCTGGAAGAGCTCCTTGATTTTGGCGGCGGTGACTCCTTCGGGAACATTGCCCACGTAGATCTTGGTGGCATTGCGTACCTTGGTGGTGGCATACTCAACAGTGATGCGGGAACCATTGACCTCGTGCTTGTGCAAAGCGGAGACGGCCTTCTGCGCCGCCTCTTCCTCATCCATGTGCACGAAGCCATAGTTTTTCAGAATATCACAGTCAGACACAGCACCATACTTCTCGAACAAAGCACGGAGCTCGTCTTCGGTGGTCGCTGAAGCTACATTGCCAACAAAAATCTTCACCATTTTGGACGGGAAGAACAGCAAAGTGATTTGGGATCAGTCTTTGGTTGATTTGCACGTGCGAGGTCTCAAACAATGAAGTTCCTAAGAAAACAAAAAGTCAAAAACAGTAAAAAAAAAACCTGTAACATTCATATCAACTTTAGTTCAAGCATGTATTACGAATAAATAATGGGTTTATTTTACAATATCGGCCGTCTAACTCTACCTTAGTTATCACATTTATTGTATGGATGTTTAAATGAATGGATATAAAATGTTAATGAGTATAAGTTAATAGTTTTTTTCTATTTAGTAACAATACAAAAGGACAAAATATCAACAATGTAATTTGCAGCAATGACTGGCTGCGTGTATATTACGACGCACAGCTACTCAGCAAATTGAGTAATGAATAAAAGATGAAATATTAACAATAAAATTAAATTATGTAAAAATTAAATATTACAAAATTATTACATAGCCCTATCCGAAATGACAAGGTTTAGCTGGCACGCTGAACAGCTAAACGCCACAGACTGACCAGAATCAAGTATTTCAGACCGGGCAGAGCATCAACATAATGGTTTCACTTTCAGGCTTTCTAAAATTAGTCGATTTCAAACTCAGTTCACTGTCTATTTTGATCTCGATTATGTGGTCAACATGAATTTAGCTTAATGTCCTATGAAAACTGTATCTTCAATCTTAGTCAGTCCAACTGATCAACTGCATCTCAATCATGTACTGCTATCGTGCTAACGCTATTAGCTCCAGACTAAGGAAGTAGGTGAAAAATTCCAGTAACGTTAAAGCAAAACTGTACAGTCATTGCGAACCAGTAGCTGTAGCAAAAATAAAGAGTCTCGCGTTGTAAAATAAAGTCAGTGCGATTAAACTACGATATTCTCGGTTCACATGAGGACGACGCTCAGTATTACAGAGAATTTCAGACAACGGCGTGAATATATTCTCTGAATTGTCGTCAATTAAACGGTCTTGGCGCACTTCTAATACACTCGCCTTGTGAAATGCCTTAGAACATTATTATAAGTCTCTATTTAAGTGTAACCTTTAAAACTCACCTTCAAAGCGCAACTATACCGAAGACATGAGCTAGCTCACTGATAATGGATGATGACGGAATCAACGCCTCGTTTGAGGTTGGGGGAGGGTTACATGGGCCGCAAGCCGTCTAGAGTTGGCGCCTCCTACCGGTTGACCCCTGTTAGTGATGGGAAGTCCGTTGATATCAAAATACCGTGAGAGCGTTTGGAGAGCATTTGACTTCTTATGCTTTTGAATCACTCTCGCGGTACTTTGATCTCAGACGCCGATCCAGTCCGTCTGCGCAGCGCCGACGCACCTCAAACAAGCCATTTGCTTTATCACGTCGTCCCTGTCATATCTATGGAGGACCAGGAGTGACACATAAAAATAAAACGAAGAATCAATTAATTCATTTATCAATTCACACATAAAAATGTATATAAATAAATCACTTTTATATAGGCAAATAAATAGACACATTTAAAGTTGTTTATTTAATTCCTGTTTTTAAACGTAGATTAATAGAACAATAAAAAAATACATTTGTAAATCATTTTAAATGGCTTTTTAAATCGCTTTTTAAAAAAAGATTTGCCAAATGCTTTTCTTTATCCATTTGTCAATTGAGTGCTAACATGCCATTGGACAGTACACACGTGGGAGCAACCAATCAGCTTTCGCCTCAATTTGAAGAGTCGACTCTCTAAAGATATTTGCAACGGAATGAATCAATAATATATAGAATAAGCTGCACAATGACACCATTTTCTTATTAATGTAAAGCTGCTTTGCCACAATTTGCATTGTAAAAAGCGCTATATAAATAAAGATGACTTGACTTGACTTAAAGACAGTTCGAGCAACGCGATCACGCAAAATGTCAGGCGAAGCTAAACGTGTTTTTAGAAGTATTGTAGATGATTTGTTAGCTTTAGCTGATTTTTGCGAAAGAAATTCTCCTTTCGATTATGATTTTATTTGTAAAAGAGTTTATCAGTTGAGGGAAGACGCGGCTAACGCAGCGGATAATTGTGGTTGTACAATAAATGGACGGATTTGGGTTCAGTTTGAGGTCATTCAGTGACTCCGCAGCGTCACGCTATGGTTGAACTTCCAAGCATTCTCGAACAACACTAGTCGTTGGATGTACCGGCAGAAGAGACAGCAGGATGTATTGTTGTGTCGCTAAGGACAGTCCGATGAAAACCATTATAAGTTATAACCTCTCCAAACACGTTCAGATTCGCCTGACATTTTGCGTGATCGCGTTGCTCGAACTCTTCTAGAGAGAGTCGGCTCTTCAAATTGAGGCGAAAACTGATTGGTTGCTCCCACGTGTGTGCTGTCCAATGGCATGTTAGCACTCGATTGACAAATGGATAAAGAAAAGCTTTTGGCAAATCCTTTTTTAAAAAGCCATTTAAAAAGCTTTACAAATGTATTTTTTATTGTTCTATTAATCTACGTTAGCAGGAATTAAATAAACAACTTTAAATATGTCTATTTATTTGATTCTTCGTTTTATTTTTATGTGTCCCTCCTGGTCCTCCATACATATCTGCATGGTCTATTATTATATTAATCTCAGTAGGTTACTTTTGTCTTTGTAACGTTTCTCTTTTACTCGAAAAGCACTTGGACCGATTTAGTGAGCAAATCGTACGTTTTCTAATCTGACTCGGGAAATTGCACATCACTATCCCAGTTGTGCACATGACATGTGTTGCATCCGGAGTCATATTTCTTTCTTTCCTTCCTAGGATTGTTGAGCTCAGTTTACAACAAAATTTCCAAGTTTTTGAACTAGACCTCTGTGTCCAAATTTATCTTAAAACTTTGTTACTTTTCTATCCCCTTAGAGCCCTGTCATTTTCACATTTTTATATATCCGTTCATTCAATATAATATAAATATCAATATAAATATTCTATATAATTACTGCATTCAATTAATAAGGAAGGCTGAAAAATTTATAAATGTGGATTAAATCTGGTGTTGGGTTAATTGTCTTTTTTTCCTAACTTAAATCTTTTTTCAACAAATGAAAGGAATAATATCATAAACCAAAAATAACTCACTTGATAATTAAAAATTAGGCTATATTTTAACATCTGTAATTAACATGCATTTAAATTAAAATATGTAAAGACATCAGATTAATATCATCTATTTAAAGTTCATTATCTGTAAAGCATTGAATGATGTTAAATTTAATTGTTATTAATGAAAATGTTACCCTACAAAAAGGTCACTTTAATTAGTAAGAGGCTTTTCCGAAGTTCCTTTCCAAATGTGCTCTCAGGTGGAAATGTTTTAGAAAGTAAATAGTTTTATTTGTATTGCACGTTCTTTAAATCAATTAAAAGAACAAAAGCATATTTCAAATGTTGCTCGAGGGTGAAAAAAGGAAATCAAACAATACACTAAAATAAAAAAAATATTGTTCATAAACAACTGAACACAAATCATCCAACATCTGGTTTATTCATATAATAATATCAATAATTATCTTCTCCAGAGAAAGGCAACGAAACACATACTTATTCCAGTGCAGCAGATTGGATCCAACCAGCAAGTCTTAATTACACTACAATCCACCAATAATTACTTAATTGGCCCTTAATTAGTTTCAGATATATAACCCCTGCAATAGAGGGGAGGAAAAAACAAACAAACAAAAAACTAATTGTCCGGGCATTGAGTGCTAAGAGGTGATTCACCTCCAGCGCACCGAGGGTTTAAGTCAACATTTCCATTTCAGCTCGAATAAGACACTGTACTGTGATGTAGAAATGGGGCAGAAGTTATGGATTAGCATTGGCTAGATCAGAACCGATCAGAGCATGAGTGACTTCGAAAATTCAAATTATGGCTCTACTGAATGGTGCCTAGCCATTTGGGTCTCGATTTTTTTGGACATTCAGAGCATCAAACTAAATCTTCCCATCTCTGCTCATCACAGTTAACCTGGAATTGGAAGTAAGATCAAGTAATGTGGTTTAGTTTACCATTGTTTGGGGATGAACAAGGAATAAGGACCAGGGTATGGGAGGAGATAGCTACAGCTTTCCATGACAGTAGCTGGTTTGCGTTCGTAGAAAAAAAAAAAAAAAAAAAAAAAAAAAAAGATTCACTGGCAAACAATTCCAGTTTATTAACCCCAACCTCTCCTTGCGCTCTATGTACTCTTTCTGAACTGAGGACAATTGTGAGGTCAAGAGAAACCACAACATTTGAATGAAACTGCCAAAAATAAAGATGACAACACAAAATATTCGAGGAGGGTGAGAAAGGAAAACCCAAACCAAGACAGAACACCTCCCCAAAAAAATAAGCCCCCTGAAAAATGTCTATATGCACAAATGTCCCCCATGAACCTGTCTTACACCTTTCCCCCTTTTCAGCCTCAAGACTCTTCATTGCTGCCGTAGATCTCACAACTCCAATGATTTTCCTCACAGTGCCTTCTCATACCCAACATAAGGGCTCCAGCCATTCCTCAAGATCTTTTCCACAGAAATGATCGACTTCCTCACAGTTTTAGCTCATTGGCGATCTTCGAGGCGATGTTCTTGAAGGCGATGGATGATCCGGAGATCCTCTTGAAGCGAACCCCATTGAGAGAGAGGCGAGGTAGCTTGCACACCTCCATCTCCCACTGGACGAAGTCGTCATGCGCAGGGATGCCCGAAACGCAGAGGAGCATGAAGCGCTCACGCAGCTCGTACTCGCAGCTGTTGGAGTCCAGAACTTTCCGGATCTCCTTCATCATTTCGTTGGGCTCCATGGAGGAGGTGGTCTTCATGCTCCAGGTGAAGCGGAGGGAGCGTGGCTTGGTGTCCTTGGAGGCCTGGGTGGATGAGGGTGTGCTTGATGCTGGAGAAGAGGAAGAAAAGGAGTCCTTGTTTTCGTCACCGGGAAGTCCCTGGGTACCTTTCTCCATCTTGTCTGCTGTGCTCAACATGGGTCTATGTTGAAAACGATGAGAAGAGAGAGGCACAAACAGGAAATTGAAGGTGAACATGAGGAAGACAAGGAAACAGACAGAATGATAAACAGAAAAAGCTTGGTTGATTCAAGTTGGAGCAACATACTATTTCTTCTGCTTCAAATTTAAAATTTTAAAAATCAACATGATTAAATGTTTTTTATCATCAACAAAAAATCACCAACATGGTGCCATGGTGGAAGACTACAATGCAGTCAAAATAAAAGGCATCTGCTAACTAATCAGACATCTGTAAGATGCTTGGGTGAGTTTTATATATATATATATATATAAAAAAAAACACTAACTAGGTTAGAACTGTAGACCTATTTTCCAATTCCTGAATTCTTGTTTGTACATTAA
Organism: Zacco platypus; assembly: GCA_038088235.1. NCBI lineage: Eukaryota > Metazoa > Chordata > Actinopteri > Cypriniformes > Xenocyprididae > Zacco > Zacco platypus. The sequence continues at coordinate 16,277,612 of CM076070.1, forward strand.
AGTAATAAACTAGTAAAAGTTTGGTGTCAGTAAGATTTTTATACTTTTATTCAGCAAGGATGCATTCAATTGTTCAAAGGTAACAAAGACATTTGTGATGTTACAAAAGATTTCTACGTAAACAGATTTTTTTTCAGGATTTTTTGGTGAACCTAAAGTTCAAAAGAACAAATTAAATTTTCAAAATGACCACAAGCTTTACTCGCCCTCAAGCCATCCTAGGTGTATATGACTTTCTTCCTTCTGATGAGCGCAATTGGAGATATATTAATAAATATCCTGAAGCATCCAAGCTTTGCAATGGTAGTGAACAGGACCAATGAGTATGAAGTGCATCCATCCATTATAAACATACTCCACGCGGCTCCGGGTGGTTAATAAAGGCCATATGAAGTGACAGACCACCTTCCATATTCAACTTACGAAAAAAGTATTCCATAATTTGAATACAGAAGGCATAGGACGCATTTTGAACTGTGAGTTTTACACTTTCTTCGTAAGTTGAATATGGAAGGCGGTCTGCAAGTCGCTAGATATTATACTTAACTTGTTAACTATGGATATTTTTCTTACACAAATACATCTTTTCACTTCAGTAGGCCTTTATTAACCCCCTGAAGTCGTGTGGAGTACGTTTATGATGGATGGATGTACTTTCTTGAGCTTCTTACTTGTTGGTCTCATTTCACTGCCATCATAAAGTCTAGATGCGTCAGGATATTTATTAATATAACTCAAATTGCATTCATCAGAAAGAAAGTCATATGCACATACATATACACTAGAATGGCTTGAGAGTGAGTAAAGCTTGTGGTCATTTTCATTTTTAAGTGAACTAATCCTTTAAGCAGCACAACAAGCTTTCGACTTTGATAAGAAATCTTTCTTCAGGATTTCTGAAGTATCATATGACACTAAATACTAGAGTAATGCTAAAAATTCAGCTTTGCCATCATATGAATAAATTACACTTTAAAATCTATTGAAATAGAAACATTTTATTGTTTTAAATTGTTAAAACATTTCATAATGTTACTGTTTTACTGTATTTTTGATTAAATAAATGCAGCCTTGGTGAGTATGAGACTTTAAAAAGCATAAAAAAACGACCTCAAACTTTTGAACAGTAGTGTTAATTTGATTGTTTAAGTTGTAAGTCATCCAATGATTAAAAAAAATACACATTTTAAGCTTTAAATGACTCCACGAAACATGTATCATTCTTTAAAAATAAATAAATAAAAAGTCTCAGTAAGTAATGATTCATTGATTCGAGCAGTACACTGGGAGATTTTTTTATTAGTCGTAGTCCTCACCTGCTGGCCTCATCTCGACCCTCTCCCTCATACGGACTCCTCAAAGAAAACCAACAAGTTTAGTCCCTCAATTCAAGTTTTTATTGGTGCTAGCTAAGTATTAGTTCTGTTTATGTAGATTTAATTATCAATAACTTAACTGTGTTCACATAACTTCACTTTAGAATATCATATCCCGTTTCCATCAACAAAATGACAACAACAAAAAAATCTTTTAACAATCCCTTCACCAACTTCTGGACAAAATTTTCCTTTTTAAACTCTGAACCTTAGGATCAACACACACTCACATAAGCCACTCTGTACTTAGCATAAACGTGCACAAATGAGCAGACAACAGCTAGTAGATCAACATAAGGATAAAGCTATGGACAGAAAATATCTGATGTGGCAAACTGTTTAAGTGCAAGTTCGGGTTCCTTTGCGTACATTCTGAAGTCTGGTTATGCAAGCGTATTATTTAAAAAGAAAAGAAAAAAATTTAAATTGTTAATAGCCAACTTCAAAACTACTAGGGGTCCTTCTAAACTTTAATCTGAAGCTTGTCAGTAAAAAATTAACTGTTGAATGTATTATCTATGGCTGACACTTTGTGGATCCTAGCCCAGTAATTGTCTTCTCGTGTGTTTTGTACAGCTGAACAAGTGACTTTAGTGAGGTGTGTGTTGAAAGACAAAGTCAGACAGGGAGACCAGCCACCTCCGAAATAGCGCAGTATGAGTACGAAGGGACAAAAGCAGCACGTCTGTTTTAGTGCAGCCATATAAGAATAAGCAGTAGACCGTAAGAGGAGAGAAGCAGGAGTCACCCTATACCACCCTCAACATGAAAACACGACTGACGTCCTCCATTTACCCTGCCAGGCTCTCTGCAAACTATGACCTTACCAGACCCATTAAAAAAAATCAGATGTCAAGCTCTGAGTGAGTTAAGTTCCCATCTACAGAAATTAAATTACAAATAATTCGGTTCCTAGTACTTCTACATGCTGTTAGATATGAATATTTCACATCTTCTGTCAGAGAGGACTACAAAATATATGAGAAAAATGAATTTAACAATTCTTTGTCCGAGTTCACTTAGCTAAACCTACTCAAGACAATATTATTTTTGATAATAGCATTGTACCTTTATTAACAATAATAAAGTACTAAAGCATTTATAATGACACTAGGTTTTTAAAACACTTTGATTAACAACCAGTCAGACATTACACTAATTCAAATCTCACAACTCTTAAAAGGATAGTTCACCCAAAAAGTCATCTACTTAACCTCAAGTTTTTCCAAACACATAATCTCTAAAACACAAAGATAGTTTAAATGAAAACTGAAAATGTCCATTGAAAGTCAAACCAACCAAAACTTAAAGTTCACAAAGTGAACATAAAAAGTAATTCATGTAAATCATTTGGTTAAATGCAAGTTCATTTTATATGAACAGATTGAATTTAGGATTTTATTCATATATGAATATTGATCAATGCACAAAGCAGACCATAAAAGTTTTAGTGTAATGGACTTTCAATGGAGGAACTGAAATCTTTCAAGTTTCATTAATTCCTTCACTTGTGTTTTGAAGATGAACGAAAGTTATGTTGGTTTAGAAAGACTTGAGGGTGAGTAACAGTTCTCTGTTCATTTCGAGTTTGATTGACAAATCAGCTTGCTTTTCAGTAAGTCAAAAACAGCCAAGTCCATTCTAATGCAGCCTTTCTAACAGATTCATTAAATTGAATCCCTTCATAAGCAATTTGTTCTTAAATCAAACTACAATTGTTTCACTGTGTATTTGTTGTGGACATTGTAATATAAATATGTGTTTTGTCTGTTTTCTGTGTCATCACATTAAATTTAGAATTCAAGCTCACAATTTTTTGTAGTTGTTTTTAACAAAGCACTGTAGATTTAGCTGCACATTTTTAGTAAATATGCTAGAACCATTAAAGGGTTAGTTCATCCAAAAATGAAATTTCTGCCATTAATTACTCACCCTCATGTCGTTCCAAACCTGTAAGACCTTCATTTATCTTCGGAACAAAAATTAAGCTATTTTGAAATATCTGAAATCCGAGTGCTCTCCGCCTCCTCCATAGACAGCAATTTAACCACCACTTTCAAGTTCCAGAAAGGCACTAAAGACATCGTTAAATAGTCCACGTAACTGCAGTCGTTCAACTTCAGTTTTGTGAAGCTTACGAGAATACTTTGTGCGCAAAACCAAATTAAAAAGAATGACTTCATTCAACAATCTCTTCTGTGTCATTCTCCTGCACTGTTTACATTCAGCGCTTCCAGGTTCTATGTCAGAAAGCCAACAGTATTGGCCAACACTAACACCTGAGCAGCACGACGCATGTGTGTGCCCTGAATGTATATAGCGTATGAGAATGACACAGAAGAGAAAATAATGTAGAATAAAGTCTTTATTTTTGTTTTGGCGCACAAGAAGTATTCTCATCGCTTCATATAATTAAGGTTGAACCACTGCAGTCACGTCCACTATTTTAAAGATGTCTTTAGTACCTTTCTGGACCTTGAAAGTGGTGGTTAAATTGCTGTCTATTGAGGAGTCCGATACCACAGATTTCATCAAAAATGTCTTAATTTGTGTTCCAAAGATGAACGAAGGTCTTACGGGTTTGGAAGGACATGAGGGTGAGAAATTAATGACAGAATTTTCAATTTTTGGGTGAACTAACCCTTTAAATGAACTGAAGATCATGAATAACATTCTGTTTCAGAAAAGTCCCCGTACAATGGTCTAATTTGAAACAATCTACAAACATCTGGCAAATTTGGAGAGTGTATCACAATATTATTTAACTGCATTGTAGGATTGTAGTCATGTTGCATGATGACAGTACAGACGAGGGCACAGGGGGACCATTCACAAGATCTGCGGCACAATGTACATGACCGGACTCCAAGAGTTCATATGAGAGAGGAGCGGGATGTGATGCAATTGAAAGCGGGATATGTTTTTCATCGAGGGAAGAGGAGGAGGAAAAAAGTGCTGGCGGAGGAGTGAGTCAGGCAATGGACGCAGAGCATTAGTAAAGAATAATACCATGAAAAGATATGCATATGGAACAAAAAAATAAATGTTGACAAGACATTACAGAAAGAATAGAGCACAGGGAAAAAGACATTGTCTTGAGAAAACGCAAGTGTAGCATTATTGCCTACCTTCTGGGAAATCTGAATGAGAGATTTCTACAAAAAATTAGAGAAAAAAAGGGAAAATAAAGTGTTTCTCACATGTGCATGAACCATTGAAATAGCTCTCAAACAAGGATTAAATACTTCCTGTTTGGCTGATAGGGGAGTTTAAAAAAAAAAGGGTTCTTTATGAAACCTATGAAAGGTACTTCTGAGCATTAGTGTTAGCTGGGGGGCGCTAAAAGGGCTCCGGTGAAGTCAGATTAAAGAATGGGAATTTTACTTTATTAAGTTACAACAGGGCCATTTAGGATCGCTGAAGAAATAGTTAATAGTAAATGCATTGCATGAATGATGGATGTTAGATTAGGGTCCGGTTTGCAGGGTTCCCACAACTTTTGGCCAATAAATTGAGGACTTTCCAAATCATTTTTGATTACCAAAGAAAACTTTATAGATAAATAGCTATGTTTAGGCAACTAAATTAGCACAACTATGAAAACAGAATAAGATACAATGGATCTCCATGACTTTTCTAGTCATGGAAATCACTCCCTGATTTTTCTAGGTTTTCCCTGACCATGGGAACCCTGGATTTAATGTTAGTTATCCATCAGTTAGCATCTCTCACTCTTAAAACCATCTCTGCTCCAGAAGCCCTTTGTTTCAGAGTTCATGATCTTAGCGATAAAAAACAGTGCCAGTCCATAAACCATCTCGTCCTGAAAGAGGGGAGCACTGGTGAAGTCATGAGAATGTGTGCATGTGTATTGCTGAACACAATAATTCGCAAACGCAAGTAACAGTGTCACCATGTGGACCGACATAAACTCACCTGCGTACAAATTTAGAAGTAAACTTGCTGAAGATACCCGTCCCGGGACGGCGCACCTGGCTGTTGCCATGGGACAGTGAGGGAGAGGCTGAGGGGTCGTTGTACGCTGAGGCTTGCTGGTCTCGTGTGGCTCTCTGTTGGCCGGCGTGGAAAGTGCTTCTGCTCGTCACCCCTCTGGGGAAGTTGGTACGGTCAGCCATTGAGGAAATGTTTATGTTCTGAGCTGAGGGGGACACAACCGGTGCTCTCTGGTTGGCTGTGCTGTTTTTTGACAAAGAAGTTTGCAAAGGTGAAAAGAGAATCGATTAATACTTTATTCAACTCTAGTTTAGCAGCCATTAAAATATGAAAAGGCACAATAAATTTAAGCCACTTGATTTTAACATGCAGCTTCAATAATCAGGCACTAAAGTACAAACAGGCCATTTCATTACACTAAAAACTGAAGCTGTAGCAGCTAATGCATTAATGGCAGACAAATTATCCTTGTGGAAATGAGCCAACATTTAATTTGAGATTGATTTTAAAATGTGATGGATTTCACATGCAAGTGCATGCATGGATTTTATTCCAAGTATAATTCTACCAACAGCCAGACATGTGACAGTTCACAGGCTTAAAACGGATGAGGACCACACAATGTTTTCTTTTAAAGGTTACAAAAACCACACAATAGGTAACAGTTAAAAGTGAATCCTAATTTCTTGACAAAAACGTCAAATAAAGTGGACTTCGAACTTTGAGTGAGGATCACAGTTATATTCTCTATGTAATTTCTGTATCACCATATCGTGTATTTGCTATTATACACAATATTAGCAGATCTACATTACTCACCCTCATGTCATTTCCAGGTTATACGTCAAAACACAAACTCATTATTGGCCGACTCCTGCGTCAGCATCACACACATGCATTGTGCTGCTCATGCGTACAGCGTCAGCCAATACTGAGCTGAAGTTCCGACGTAAAACCCGGAAGCGCTGAACGTAAACAACATAAAATTGTTGAAAAGTGCATTGTTTTTGTGCACAAAAAGTATTCTTCTTGATTCATAAAATTAAGGTTAAACCACTGTAGTCACATGGACTATTTAAACAATGTTTTTACTACCTTTCTGGACCTTGACAGTGGTGGTTATATTGCTGTCAGTGGAGGAGTCAGAGAGCTCTTGGATTTCATCAAAAATATCATATCTTAATTTATGTTCCAAAGACGAATGAAGGTATAACAGGTTTGGAACGACACGAGGGCAAGTAATTAATGACAGAATTTTCATTCTTGGGTGAACTAACTCTTTAAGCACCAAAACGTACACTATTTAAGGATAGTAAGATTTTTTTTTTTTTATAGTAATGAAAACTTATTCACCCATAAAATTTATCATCAAAAGTGACTAAATATATTTGTTTCAAAAGATTTCTATTTTAAATCAATGGTGCTCTTTTGAACTTTCTATTCAAATAATCTTACATTACAATTATAAAAAAAAAAAAAAAATTGTGTGACAGTTTCTACAAAATCATTCATTTTCAGACGTGATAAGAAATGTTTCCTGAGCAGGAACTTAGCATAGAATGAGGATTTCTAAAAGATCATGTGACACTGAAGACTGGAGTAATAATGCTGAAAATTCAGCTTTGCGTGACAGAAATAAACAACATTTTTTACTATATTAATAAAAAGTAGATCAATGGTAGTTCTTATTTGGTATTGGACAGAATTTTTATATTAATAAATTGGAAATTACATATTAGGGATACAACGTCTTGTATTTTAAAGTAAAATCATGCTTATACTTATAGTTGTCTATCCACATTGAACTGGGGACAATCATTTTAACATGGGGAAAAAGAAATTACAAACGTCACCATGCAGCCATTACCAACAAAAAACGAGACTCAAACAGCAACAGAAAACAACAAAAAAACTCTTCAGGAGACAAAACCATTGTTAGCATGCATTCAACCTTCTGTGACAAGTGTTTAACGCTTCAGAATGGTACAAACATCTTTATTAAAGTCACGCAAGCAGTGAGACCGGTTTTAGAGGATATTAGTGCAGTTTAGTTTGTCTGCAGAAAAGAAGGGGTGGAGACGGATGGAACAGCAGACCTAAAGACTGCAGTACGACAGCAAGCAACGTGACAACACATGCATAAGAAAAGAAAGCTGAGTTAAAAGCATGCAAGTGAATTTTGGGTTAGAAAGGAACATGTTGGCAGATATGTGATGTAGACAACGTGTGTTTACATGGGGAAAGTGGGACGGCGAGTGAGATGGTTGTATTATTAGTTTGACAATGAGTAAGAGAAAAGTAGACAAGGGTTTTAAAAAAAAAATCAGGGCCTCGCCATCTTGACGAATTCGGTCTACGGATCTTATGCATCCCAAACTCAACTCAAAAAAAAAAGTTTCTGCCTAAAAATCAATCAATTACACGACTTGACTTGTCACTAGTTCTTGAAGTCGAATCCCCCATCGGAATAGTTTCGAGTTCGGCTGCCACTTGCCTGGGGCGATGTGCATGGAGGTCTGGGGGACTGGGGTGGGCGGAGGTGGACAAGGACTTGTGGTGGCGGGTGCGGGAAGAGGCGGCGAGCACCGCGGCTGCTGATGCGGTGGAGGCGCGGGACCCTGGAGTGCTCAGGCTGGGGGAAAGACGAATAATAACAGCCCCCACGTACGAACACCCCCACAGACAGAGTGGAGGGAGGTATGGGTGAGAATGTAAAGCAGATTCAGCAAAGATGGGATGAGGGTTGAGAAAGTGATGGAATAAGATGAAAGCACACACCAGAAGATAAAAATATAACACTATGTTGTGATAATGCAGGTTTGGGCTCTATTTTGGTCCATTTTTAGATCTATACAGATCAAACTAGTCAAAGTTGAATCAAACTTGCATTATCGCTGGAAAGCTTGCTCTACCTCTGTGTATTGAATGAGAATCTGAAATCGGATGCAGTGATGATCAAAAGCGTCTGACAGCACAAGCCTCATCGGCATGATGTGCATTTAAAATCTACTCACATCAGCTTAATTATTGAATAACGTTCATCAAACAGATCATAATACATGCAGAATAAAAGCAGATGAAAGACATCTGATGTATTTATGAGGGTTATGTGGTGGCAGGTGTTCCGTCAGTGCCATAATTTTACTTTTTTTGCTGCTCTGGAACTTGACCTCACGCACACATATAAACTCTTTCGGTGTCAGCATTCTGACTGTTCTGCCGCTTGACATCTCAAGTAAAATTAAACATCCATATAATAAAGGCTGCTGATTTCCATTTCCCACATCTCTTCTCTCAGATAATCTCACCTGATTATCTGGGTTGGGAAAAATCACTAATTCCAGATTAAGGGAGGACTACATATCAATCAGTGGGAATGCATCAGTGTGTCAGTATATATTCAGTAATATTCAGTTGATGCACCAATAGCATGATTCTCTATAGTGTTTCCACAATGGGAAAAAAGCATAAGAGCATGCTCCTTTATTTACAAAGCTACATATTAGATATTTCAATTAATTTTCGATAAACTATGATTTTTAAAAATTCTATTCCATTACTGATACCTAAAAATCCATTGAAATATTTCTCAGTATTGCATGGTTTATAGTGGGAACCGTGACATTGACATAATAAATTCATTTGTAATTCTCTACACAAGTGGTCAATAAATTCAAAGTAAGTAGTCAATAAATTCAAAGTAGTATGTGGTACTCTTTTCAGTCTGCTGATCTGATAAATATTAGCATAATAGGCAGCACGACTAGATACCATAATGAAACTGATCATAATTTTTTTTTTTTTAGTATCAATTTGGTACTAAAATACCTCCCTAATGATGTATTCCTGCAATCGTCACAGTAGATATTTATTGGAACCTTTATAGGAACGGCTCTAGGATTAGAGTAAATTTCCAGGTAGTTTTCAAAATAGGCTTTAATCGACAGCATCTGTTGATTACTACAGACAATAATTCTCACTTGTCCAGGAGTGTGTAAAAAATGAACTAACACAGTTACAATAGTTGGCATGCTGCCCAGAGGGTTCAAGAGAACATGTGCAGTTTGTATTTCAGTAAAAATCAGTTTTATTGTAACTTGAATTACACTATACAGCTATCCAAATCATCTTTTTGGAGAAGAACTACTTTTCTAGGTGGATGAAAATCTAGTTTATCAACATAATTTCAGTGGGTGTAGCAAAACATGTTCGTTTACTGAGAGCAAGTAACCAGATTTACTGTTTAGTTGATCATATTATGAATAGACCAATATAAAGATGTAATTTTAGACAGGCATGGCCTTTTTTAAAAATACTATCATTTACGCTTGGGGGTCAGTAAAAACTATTTTTTTTTTCTTTTTTTTTTTTAGGAATGTTATACTTGTTTATCAATCAAAAGTGTCAGTGAATGAAGACTTCAAAGAAATCATAATGAATTCATGAAGATGTAATAATGTTACAAAAAAAAAAAAAATTCAAACCAATTCTGAATCTTCTGGAAGTTCCCATCAAAGAAACTTTAAAAATGTATCAAGGTTTCCAAAAAAACATTAAGCAGCACAACTGTTTTAAATGTTAATAAATATTGATAAATGTTTGAGCAACATATCGGCATATTAGAATATCAGCTTTACCATCACAGGCATAAATTACAGAAAAAAAGTTATTTTAAACTGTGATAATTTTTCACAATAACATTGTTTTAATTTATTTTTAGTGCATCAAATAAATGCAGCCTTGGTGAGCATAAGATATAAAAAATAAAAATAGTATTGACCACTCTTGACATTATGATTTTTTTTTTATGCATCGATTTATTGTAGCTGTAAATGAGTTTCCCCGAATCAGTCAAAATTATTGCCTGTGCTAATGTTATTACACCACCGACAGACATCAAGATGAAAATAACCTGAAATATTATTTTACTGTATTAAAAGGAACCCAAGCTGTCAGCCTTTTAATCATTACTCTCTTTTAATCCTTGGACTAATTCTAAGTTCCTGAAGGCGTCGCAAATCTAGCTGAACAGATTTCAGCTTCGTGCTGCGCTCAAATGTGTGCGATTGTCAATGTGTGAATGTATGTGTGTGCATAACAGGATTATGTTTCCCATGCTGGCAGGGCAACAGCCTGACAAAATGAGTCGAGAGCAGAGAAGCTTTCCAAGTCTAAATATACACATACGTGCATACACTACTTTTAACACCAGTCCACTTTGCAGAAAGAGTTTGATAGGCTCTTCCATGTGATGGAAAGAGGAATGTGGCAGTACCTGTCCTTGCCGTTCTGTACTCCCAGAGTAGCTCTCTCAGTGATTGGAGAGTTCCTGCTGCGGCTGGTGCCTGAGGACAGGATGCTGTTCTATACGGCACATGGAGAGCAGACAAAAATCAGTGACGTGATATCACAACTCTGCTGCCCATCAGTCATCAGCTCCTCATGGGGGTCTGTACTCACAGTGGAAGGGGTAGGAGTTTTCTTATGGTCTCCGGAGATCAGTGGGCTGGGAGGGACTTTACTGGAGCTGCTTGAACTGGCGATGTGCTTACTGTCGCCCTGAGGACGCTTGGTGGAAACGGAGGAGCCTGTGGTGGTGAGAGAAAACATTGGAGACCTACAAACCAACCGAGCACATGCTTATTGTGGCTACTGACAAGCAGAATGACGCTTTACTTTGGTCTGTGGATCTGCGGGACTTCTGATTGGAGGAGCTGCGTTGTCCCTTGTGAGAAGGTGATTGGGCGTTGTTTGTGAGGTCAGTGCTTAGGCGGGGCTTTATTGATAGTTCATCCAGCTAGGAGGGAGAGGGGAAAAAAGGGTATTACAAGACAGCAAGCATTTAACATTTATGTGCTCATTGCTTCAAATCTGCATAATTGAACTACTATGTATTATATACATTAAAAAACAGGAACCATTCAATTCAGTACATATTTGTTCCATGGTTTAGCTTATGTTTAATGAAGCCTCAAAAAATAAAATCATAAATATGAATTAGAGAAACATGATTAATCGTTAAAAGATCACCATCTTGATTCAAACACCCACGCAATCGTATTGTATCGGTATTATAAACCTAGGATGGCTTGAAGGTGAGTAAAGCTTGGGGTAATTTTGATTTTAAAGTGAACTAATCCTTTAATATAGCAGTTTTAGTAAATAAAAATAAAACAAAAAACAAAATAACCAAACAAAAGAAAAATAATAAAGAACCAAAAACATAGAACAGAACATGGGACGAAACAGAAAATAGCAAAAAAAAGGGCAAAATACACAAACCAAAAAAAAACTACTACAGCCCTACAAATTACATTCACAAACACAGATATTAATATGATCTTTAGAGTAACAAACCTCCGAGTTCCTATAGTCCAGCAATAAGTATGTTGCCATGACATCATTGTATTTTTGGTTGATAAGGGAGTCTTGTATCTCGTCTAAAGAGTATCCCATTCGTAGCATAATATCTGGGGACACAGACCAAAGGGTTAAATAAGTAGGAAAAACAACTTACAAGTTTGACAACAACATGCTAAATTAGTTTTAATATTTAGTGTTTCCTCAAACATAGATAGCCCTAACCCCAAGTATAAATAAAACAAATAAACATATCGATTTAAAAATATACTCTATTAAAATAAGCAACCACGCACAAACCATAAGAGACAAGAAAACAGAAAATTTGAAAGCGTTTAAAAACAGGAAAATCATCGTTGCTTTAACTCACAAATAAAGATGCTCAGATGAGCTGCTGTAAGGAATTCAGATCCAGTCCCATCACCAAGATTTATTACCCAATCATAACCCATCTCGGTCTCAAATCCCACCCACCACCAAAGCCCCGGGCCACGTCTGCCCCACCTCTCTTCCAACCCCCTGCACAGCTGGGGTGCTGACCTGTCCTCTTGGGGTCCTTGTAGTCAGGTTGGGGTTCGATGTAGGGCTTCAACTCGTCATCCTCATGGCCTACGTTCATCCACCGGTCCTTCATGATCTGCTGCTGAGCATAAGCCGAAAGAAAGTGTACAAAGTGTTGAGATCATATGAGGTGGGGAGTAACGTAATACAAAAAGATTTGGCCTTTAAGAAAGGGGTTCACAGATCAACACAAATCACATCACAGTGCTGAAAAGCTGAATCACTCCATCAAAAACATATCAATGTGCAAACAGTTGTTCATGCCTAAGATTATACGCCCACAAAGCCTTCATGAACAATCTGGTGATTTTAGCTTGCTTTTGCTATTTTTATCAGACATGAATGGCTGGCTTTTATGTAATTTCCAGGAATCATGGTTTAAATCAGTCCATTGTGTGAACCAGGTAGCTGCACAAGAACAACTAGATTTACCACAGTACTCATTGGCATTGAATCTTACATAGGATATTAAAAAGGCAGTAGTTTATGTATATTCAATTTATAAGTACACAAATCTTTGTGGGAAAAAAAAAAAAAAAAAAAACTTTTAGGGTCTAAATTGATAATTGGTAGAAATGACATAAGGGGCTTTCACATTGGGTAGTTCTAGGAACTAGCCACCAGGGTGGTTCCCAAAGAACTAATTTCTCACCCGGGCCATCTTTCTGATTGCATTCGCACTGGAAATAGGAACTCTGAAGCAGCCGACAGCGGCGTCTTTAGGCGCGCCATTTACACGCTAAAAACCAGTGGATGGAGGATGCTGTGATCAGAGCTCTGTTTGTTGAGTGTCATGGGTTTCATGATAATGGAGATGGAATGTAATTTATGTGACTGAAAGAGAAAAAAGTGGGGCTAAGAGATGAAATCTCCTATGAAATCTTTTAGTGTTCCATATTATTGAGACAACAACCATATAGAAAACGGGTACATGCAGTTATCGCTGTTTTCCATGTTCATCAAGTAAATATGTTTACATAGCTTTTTTTAAAATGCCGGGTACCGGTGTTTGACATGAGTTTGATCAATCAACGTACACTCACGTCACTGATAGTTCCTATAGTGCTGGTTTAGACAATATCCACATACTTCAGCCAATAGTTCTAGTAACTATGAAAAGGTTCCTCTGGTGCGAAAGCCCCTATATATTGACTCCCCCATAGCGCCACCCAGTGCATTTAGTTACAACTGTGTTTTAGTTTGCATGCTTGGAATTTATCATGGATTCACTGCATTTACGGCAAGCAAAGCAACATGCAGTAAATTTGGAAAAGTATGCACCCCTAATTAGTGCACACCCCTAATTTATGCATATACAAACCTCAAGGCTCCCTCTCTTGGTTGGGTTGAGTATGAGGAATTTCTTCAGTAAGTTCTCACAGTCGGTCGACATATAGAAGGGAATCCTGTACTTGCCCCTCAAAACGCGTTCTCGCAGCTCCTAAAAACACCCGAAAACAAAGAGTCAGAATATAATGCAAAGCTGTCGACATTTACTCCTATTTTTCTGTGCTCACCTTTAGGTTCTGTCCATCGAACGGCAAAGAACCGCTGACCAGTGTATATAGTATGACCCCGAGACTCCAGACATCCACCTCCGGCCCGTCGTACTTCTTCCCCTGAAAGAGCTCGGGGGCAGCATATGGAGGGCTGCCACAAAAAGTATCCAGCTTGTTGCCCAGTGTGAACTCGTTACTAAAGCCGAAATCTGCAATTTTTATGTTCATGTCTGCATCCAGTAGCAGGTTTTCTGCCTGTAAGTAAGGGAGTATTTAGGGATGAAACTGAACCTGCATCAGTAGAAGACTATACTCACAAAGGCAGAGGCAAAGACATAGAAAACAAAGTGTAAAAAAAAATATATCTTGAGTACCTTCAGGTCTCTGTGGACTATGCACTTCTGGTGACAGTACTGCACTGCTGACACAATCTGTACGCGCACACACACACACACACACACACACACACACAAAGCTGGTACTACTATAATAAACAATAGCTTATATGCAAACTGACTGATAAAACGATTTGATCAATGATTTTAAACTTTACCAACTTAAGCATCGTTTGCGCATATTGTCATCAACATTAGCACTTACAAATGTGTCTCCTTGAATGACCACCTCAAAAAGAGGATTAATCTAACAGACTCCATTTACACTATTACATCATGTGAACAGGGTGTTAAATTTTAAAATTAGAGAAGAAAGTTTCAGCAAAATCAGACAAACCCGAACACCACTGATGTGTTTACAGCCCTATGGTGCTTTGTATTCATGGAACAGCGATATCAAATATGCACAAGTGAGTGAATAAAAAACAAATGCGCAGCCTCTCACCTGTCTGAATTTGGCTCGGGCCTCTTTCTCTTTCATTCTGCCGTGGGCTACGAGGTAATCAAACACCTCACCTGCAATCCAAGAACAGGAACAACAGTCACATTTAGAAAAGAAACAGATGCACAAATTGGGATGGTAAGCAAGGGTCTGGCTTTGGCAATACAATATAAATCAATACCGTGGGAAAGAAATTGGTGACTGATGTAATGAAACTAGAGCGTCAATTAATTAAATATTGGCAATTCATAATGTGTACGTGTTGGGGTCAGCAATTTGTTTGCATGACATACAAAGTTTAGCGTCTACGCCAATAGTAGTCTCTCTATGTTTATCCCAAGGTTTGCCGTAGTCTGCCAGATCCAGGTCACATCCAGATGAGATGAAGGACCTGCGCCTAGACACTACGACAATGCAGCCCTGAAGTGTCAACTAAACTATCCCCTGTGAAGGCCTCTTTCCCTTTCCCTATGTATAGATAAAACATTATCAAAATTATTCCAGTTCGCAAGGATCCGCGGACACAACTTTTATTTTTCTGTCACTTTCTAAAAGAGACTAAGCGTCTGTGCACATTGAAATGCGTAAACCTACAGACTAAACCCGTGAATGAATGGCAAGAATGCATTAAAGGTCTTCGGTTTTCAGTTGGAAAGGGGCTTCTTAAATGACACCTAAGTTAATAATTAATTTCTACAATTGATTCAATCAAAAACCTATTTTAGCTCAATAATAATATTTTCTTAGAGTGGCTGTAAAGCCAAAACAATCTCTGTCCATTAATTTTCCTATTATCATCTGTATTGTGAAAAGCGATAAATGAAGAGGACTTGACAAAGTTTAATTTGTGGGTGTCAGTGTTTCCTATGGAATGCTGTCTCTGCTAGAATGTTTATGCAGCTGTCGTCTGATGGTCTTCTCAATCTTTGTAAAAAAAAAAAAATTATATTTCATACTTAGAGATAGTTCACCAAAAAATGAAAATTTACCAAGCTTTACTCACCCTCAAGCCATCCTAGGTGTATATGTATATCTTCTTTCAGACGAACATGGAGATATATTCAAAAATATCCTGGCTCTTCAAAGCGTTATAATGTTAGTGAATGGGGGCAAGATTTTGAAGCCGCAAAAAATGCATCCATGCACCATAAAAATAATCCATAGTTCTCCAGGGGGTTAATAAAGGCCTTCTGAACCAATGCAATTGGTTTTTGTAAGAAAAATATCCATATTTAAAACTTTTAAATAAAGTAAAATAACAAACGGTCGTAGTCGACTAACGCCACAAGAGGAACCCCTGACGAAATATATGACGTAGAATGTAGGAGTAGTGTAAGCTTAGACACCTCTCGTGGTTTAAACAAATAGGGCTGTGCAACAAACTCAAGATCCTCTTCTCTTATATGGAAATCCTCTGACATTCCTCTTTAAAATTTCTTGCTTTAGACTTCTAATTTGTGACCAGTGTTTTTTTTTTGCTCTATCCTTTGTGCTTCCGCGTTCTTCATTGCATCATGCGTCTGGTCACAGGTCACTCTTGAGCCGCAAATTGATGCGCACGGCCGTCTGCTGGAAGCTAGTTATTATAGTTAATAAAGTTTAATTATTTTTCTTACAAAAACCCATTGTTTCACTTCGGAAAGTGTTTTCACTTCTTTATTAAAGGTCTAATGTGTAATATTTCTGAGAATCTATTGACAGAAATGCAATATAACATACATAACTATGTTTTCGGTGGTGTATAAAGACCATACATTGAACCGTTATGTTTTAATTACCTTGGAATGAGCCATTACGATCTACATACACCCCTTACATGTTAAATCGCCATTTTGCGCCGGCATGTTTCTACAGTTCTACAAACAGATCTACACAGTGCGTTTGCTTGATTGGCTACTCTCTGCGGTCTCAGACGAAGACATCTTTGTCCAGTGTCGGCCGCCGTAGCCTCTCTATATTGAGGCTCACTCCCATTCACAACCATTATAAAGCTTGGAAGAGACAGGATATTTTTAAATATATCTCTGATTGTTTTAGTCTAAAAGAAGATAGTCATATAAAGTCTAGGATGGCTTGGGGGTGAGTAAATCATGGGATCATTTTTGGGTGAACTATCCCTGTAAATTGTGCCATAGAAACAGTGCAAAAATCCCAAAATTTTGTTAACATGCCAGTAAGACTTTATTTAGATTCATTATAGAATGCTTTTAAAGAATCTCATGCTTAGATGCATTCATTTTTACATGTTACACTGCCTAAATCACTGAACCGTGCTGAATAGGAGCGCATTTTCATCTGGGTCAGGCTCTGAAATTTGAAGAATAAGAAAATAGTACCATTGTAAATTTTGGTATTTAATGGGGACATTGATCAGACATGAGACGCGTCCTGTCTACAGTGAACTAGAGGCATTTACATAACAGTTGAGAATTCATAATGCATCAGAGAGAAAGAAACGACATGGGATGTAACAGGGTGAACAAAATGAGGTTAAAATGGGTTCGGAAGAGCTCTGACCTCCGCTGGCATATTCCATCACCAGGTAAAGCGTCTTCTCTGTCTCAATCACTTCAAATAACTTCACTACATGAAGACAGAAGAGGGAAAAAGAGGAATGTAAGAAAAGTCAACTCACAGACACAATTTGCTTTAGTTAAATGCAATATTCAGCATGCTGGATGCAGACTAAAAATCATTTTGATTTGGGTTATTCCCAAGAGGTTTTACGCTCACCAAATCCAGTTGCACAGAAAAACACTGACATTTGGACATGGATTAATGAACCCAAAAAAGGGGGGAAAAAAACATTGGGTAATGCCAAAACTGGAACACTGGAGACTCAAGCTGTGAGACTTTAGGGCGATTTGTCTGTCAGTTAAGCTCACCGATATTTGGGTGATTCAAGAGCTTCATGATCCTCACTTCCCGAAATAGCTGAAAATGGAGACAGAAGATGTCAATGTGCTGCAAACAGATGATGTGTTTGTCCTTCACAGAGCATAAATATTTCAAGCTTGTGCACACGAGTAAGATGTGGTTAAGAACCCCCCCAACCCCAAGAAAACCAACCAACCCTTTACTTCAGGAAGTATTTGAGCCTAATTTCCTATAATTAGCTGCCATGGGCCCTACAGAGAAATCCCTTTGCATTTTCAAAGTCGCAAGGCAAAAGGAAGTGACAACTTAACAGGGGTGGGAGAGTTAAAAAAACAAAACAACACAAATTACCAGTAAACTTCTGAAATTGAATTCTGACTGCATTGAACTTAAGAAAGTAAGGATCACACTCACCTTTTGGAGACTGGAGGAATTGAGCTGAGTTTTGTCTATGATTTTCACCGCTACCTGATTGAGAGTGTAAAGAGTTCAGTTAGAACAAGCGCAAAGAAAAGCCCTGAGGCTGAAGGCACAAATCAGCTTTGGTCTGCATTTATACAGATCACAATCTCACATCATCAGGAAACAATTCACCCCGGCACATTGAGATTACAGCATGCTGCTCCTGTGGTGAATACACACACTTGCAAACCCACAGTTTTCATCTTTGTCCCCCTCTTTTCTATCAAGCCCGTTATCGGTGTCTCAGACACCATGCAGTTCAATATCAGCAGGGATCCAAAAACAAACAAATTTAAAAAAAAAGCGCAAAAGGTTTCAAATTCACATGGTATTTGTCCAATATAATAGAGATGAACCAATGTATTAATATTATTAAAAACAGATTAGAGCTGATTATGTCTTGTCATACTAAACACCAGTTTTTTGCACAATTTCTGTATCTCAGCTGGTCTCTATTTTATGTTGAAAAATGGAGTAATAAAAAGCTCATGTCGTCCCAAACCTATAACACTTCAGTTCATCTTCGTAACACAAATGGATATATTTAATGAAACTTTTTGAAGAATCAAAGTGTCAGTCGCAAAGCTCTCAATGGAGGGACAGAAAGCTCTCAGATTTCATCAAAAATATTGTCATTTGTGTTTCAAAGATGAATAAAAGTCTCATGGGTTTGGAACGACAATTGATGACAGAATTTTTGGGTGAACTATCTTTTTAAAGTTGTGATGCAACAGAAGTAGCGACAGACTTTTCTTCCACATTGTGACGTACGACCAAGTGAAAAGTATTAAAAAGAAAAACAAATATAGGGCAGACACTTGGTTCAATTCACTGGTTGTTTATTAGATGGTGGCAGAAGTGAATGTGAGCTTGCAGTTGATTGTAAGAAAGATGCAGAGTTTATGCAGACACAACTATTGGAGAAATCTGGCATATGTCACCTAAGACTGTTGAGTCATAATATTTCAATTAAAATTTGCAAGGTCAAAATAAAATAAATTAAACGTATGTATGGATGAATCACAATAAGACCATTAATGTGCACTTAGAAAACAGGGTGATTTATTACATGCAGACTTTAAATTCACAAAATAAATGGAAAAAAAAAACGCAAAAACTGTTTTAAGTTGTGTAATTAATTAGTAGTGTTTTAAATTAAAGTAAGTTAGTGTTTGTAAATCAAACCCAATACCCTCCAAAATTAAAATTTAATGATAATATTGGGGAGATTGAGTACATTGGCATTTCTACGTATTCAAAGTACATTCTCATCACCAGCGAAGTACACTTTACGTGTGATTTATTTTATACTGAGAGGGAGCAGATGGATGGCTGCTGCTGTTACTTTAAGATCTCAGAGGCATCAGATTTGAGCTAACAACTGAGTAGCATCTGCATTATGGGGATCCGACAAATGATTTAAAGACATTGCATTTATCTGACAAATCACATGGCTACTAAACAGCCTCACCTCTTTGCCAGTGAGGACATGCTTGGCCAGTTTGACCTTGGCGAAGTTGCCTTTGCCGATGGTTTTCAGGAGCCTGTAGCAGCCAATGTGGGGCTGCTCGTCTGCTGTGGAGTGGGGCATGTTGAAGCGCTTCGAGTCAGAGTGAGACTACAAAGGGAGGAAGAAAAAAAAAATTTGGCAAGTGTTTGTTTTTCTAGACTATTCCAGACCACAGTTCTTCACCTGGAAACGGTTATGAAGGTTGAACCTAAAAGCACAGATGGGAGGTTTGCAGAACACTGCTTTAATAATATCCTTATCAGAGCTCGAGTGACTCTGATTGGACAGGACTGTCGCCAGTTGCCATCTGATTCTCACACTAAGCAGACATGCAGAGATGAAGAGTAAGGTAGAAAAAGGAAAGGACTGTGAAAAAGAGCAGAGATTGGGGATGCAGCACAATTTCAACAAACGCCACTTTTGGTTTGTTTTTGCCTGAGAGAAAACAGGCAGAAAATCTATCAAAAATGAGAAAGGAAACCCCTTTGACATCCAATATCAGCATCGCTGACATTACAAAAGCAGATTGAATGGGTCAAGTTCACTTCAAGTAAACAGCAGCTGTTGATGGGTGATATATTGTTGGGAAAGAGGTTCTGTTCAACATCTGTTTAAACACCTCTTCAGACAAGCACAATATCAAAGCTTAAAGAAGCACATTGCTGTCAATATTCAAATGTGACTGCTTATTCAGTTTACCTTTCCTAACTGTGTATTAAAGTCCCATTGGCAAAATTAACATACTTGATTCAACATCTTGGTTATAAACACATTAATCCAATGACTGCACAAAGCAAATCTTATATCTCAAGTAGCACATCAGATGAATTCTCTCACATATGAGAAGGGAGATACATATACATATCTACACAAACATCACTTTTCTGCGCAATGATCTACACTACCGCTCAAAAGTTTTGGGTCAGTGAGACTTAATGTTTTTGAAAGAAGTCTCTTATGCTCACCAAAGCTGTATTTGTTTAATTAAAAAGAGAAATAAGTAATACTGTCAGATATTACTACAATTTAAAATAGGTTTCATTAATTCATGCAAGTTTCATGTAATTCCTATAATTCATTCCTGTGATGGCAAAGCTGACCACAAACTCAATTCAGTTTTGGCACTGTCGGCCTTTTGTGTGACCACTTAGGGGTGTATGAAAAAAATATCGCAATTATTGTTATCATTTATCACCCTATACTGAAATGAATATTCTTTTGCGCTTCAACTGATTAATTTGACAAGACTTAAAAACACGAGCCAGTGACAGTTCCATCAACTGCCCTAAGTGTCTTTCACACTGGCCATTGGCTATCTGGCAGTTCTTTTTGTCAAGCCCTGACCACAATAACATCTAGGCTTCAAGAACCTTTAAAATATTTATTGATATCTGTGAAAATGTAAAAATAAGTTAAGAGAACTTCAGTTGTTCCAAACAATGGCTAATTTAAATGAACACATTGAGTTTTGTTTTCAATTTCAGGCATTTTCATTTTGTTGCATTACAAGCAGAGATGATAAGAAATGAGGTTACATGACAGCAGTCAAGGAAAAAGAGGAAACTGATGGAGAATGAGAAAGAATTATTTTACAATGGGGATTTCTCTTGACTGGCGTGAGATACACTCTGTTCCTTCTGCGCTGATTGGGAAACAGAGCATCAATTGTGGCCTGTCCCTGTGTGTGAGTTCACATTAGAGCTGCAATCTGAGGACAGGCTGTTGACCAGTAAGGTGAGGACATTGATTCAAACAGATACTCTATTGTCTGGATCGTCGCACATTTTTAAAACGCAGTTACTGCCATCACGTTCACATTAGTCTGTCCCTGAAGTGTGGATTGTGTCAGTACGTCAGTGTGCTAAGGGTGCTCTTTGTCTATGGATGGCAAAAATATACAGAAACTTAATTTCAAGGCACCTAAAAAAGCACCAAATGAGGTTGTGATTTATTTGACGCATCTTCCTGATAACACCCTCGTAGAGAGATGAATTTTTCACTTCTGCTAAACACACCCATCAATGGTGAGTCAGTCAGGGGATACTAAGAACATCATTAATAGACTCTTAAGTGCCATTTAAACATTAACAAAACAAAAACATCCATTATTTAGTCTAAATGTTGTTACACAGGCAGTGAGTATGACTGATACAAATGACTGATTCATTCAGGAACGAAGCAAGTGACCCACTGCGTCCAAAATTGAAATGGAGTTTAACTCACACACACAAGAAGTTTGGTATTTTACGGAAAACTGTTACACCACTGATAAATATATATATATATATATATATATATATATATATATAAACTAAAATGAAAAAAACAAAAAAAAGTCCTCTCAACTGCTTTTTTTCAGCAAATTCAGCAAAAAAAAAAAAGAAAAAAAAGCAGCAGTCAGTATGTTGTGGCAACATTTGACTTAAGTTCTGCAGAGTACATCTCATCTTCATGGACTACATTGGATTTGCCAGTTCTTGCTGTGAGATGTTACTCGTGGTTTGGCATTTCAGGGGTGATCAGTTGTCCTTCCTGTCTCCTAGCACTGTCTTAGGCCTCTAACATTACAGACATTGTAAATACTGCTCTGGCCATATCAGCAGTCCTCATGCCTCCGGCAGCCGGCTATGGCATTTTTACACAGGTGATCACGGATCCTGGGAATCGTTCTCCAGGTGTTTTTTTAGAATCAGTAGAAAGGTCTCTTTAATGTCCTAAGTTATTGGAACTGTGACCTTAACTGTTGACTGTTAGTGTCTTAAGGGCCGTTCCACAGGTGTATGTGCAATAATCGTTTATGGTATTAGCTAAAACCTTTCCAATAAAGCTTATTTGGATTTTGAATAATTGTCTTTAAAATACACCATACCAAAAAAAATGTTAAGCAGAGTTAATCTTCTAAGCGTTAATTAAATGTAATGCACGCCGTTTGATTGACAGCTCTAGCGATTGTAAAGGGAGCGTTATTTGATAGTTTTCTATATATAATTTAATCACCATTTAAATAACAGATTATTTTCATCCTATTAAGAGAAACAACATGAAGTTGACCATTTAGTCACTGGTTTGATTTACTGACACATAGACAAAGAACACATCAAAGTACATTAATCATTACACGAGATCAGGATTAGAATTAACAGTTACTTATATGATGTTGCATTACTGTCAAGTACAAATCATAAAAGTCTGTTTGCAAAGCCTGCACCAAGCCAGAGGCGGCACTTCACCTATCATAGATAGGCACATTCCAGGATAAGTCGTTTACTGGGCCTGGTGTCAATAAAAGCTTTTATTCGACGAACACAACCACCCCAATAATGATACAAATCCACCCAATACTTTTTATTTTTAATTCCCATAAATCATAAGCAGTGTCTCAGAACAAGTTGTTTGCAGATTCCTATCAAGTGACGTCACGCCTCGCCCACGACAGTTGACAAACACTGCCGTATTAGCAAATACCCTGCCCTGAGCGAGTCGTACACAGTCCGCCATTTTCTCCAGGCTGGAAAAGATTGGGGTACAGGATGTACAATTTTCAGAGAAATGTTCATGTTATGTTCATGTCATCTTTACAGACAAGGGGTGTAACGGTTCTGTGTTAAAAAATAAATAAATAAATAAACCAGTACTGTTCTGCACAGTTCGGCACTTGGACCATACCTCGTCTCATATCTGACGACGCATACACATTTATAATATGATTTGTTGAAAATAAATTAAAAAAGGCAGAGTTAGGCTAATAAAAGTTTCTGTCGTAAGCATTCTGTGTAAGAAGCCACATCATCTCACAGAAGGATGCTCAAATGTCGTTATGAAGTGAGTTGAGTAAAAACAGGTTATTAAATGTTGGACAAGATGTTAATAAATGCTTCTTATGTCTGGAAAGATGTTTGACACCCGTTGCTTTTTCAAATGTACATTATGAGCGACTCAAAACTCGCAGTGCTTTCAGATGGATCAGCATCTGGGGTCGTATTCCATTGACAAGCTTCTTCGCAGTTTCTTCACTCATTTTAACTTCTGTCAAACGCCACACTCTGAATACGCGCACGCGATAGTATAGTATGTACTTAGCTACATCATATATCGCACACCCCTACTTTGCTTTACTGCATTTATTTGTGCTGTTGTTTGTAGTTGTATTATCTTTTCTTATTTTCTTTATTTTTATTTGACAGTAGTCTTTTTTTCCCCTAAATATAGCACATACTGAACCTCACCGAAACCGTGACCCTAAAACGGTGATAAAAACCAACCATGAACGGTGGCACCCCTAGTTCAGAAAAAGAAGTTTACCACTTCTTCATGACAAAAGGGAAGTGTAATGATACTGCAGCAAGTGTACGTCACAATGTGCTGATGGGCTGTGAGGGTCTGCAGTGAGATTAACACCAAACGTACACACAAACACAGAGCTCTGACCTTCAGTACAGCAGCATTGCTGCTCAGACACCGACTTACACTTCAAATCACCTCAAATCTATAATCAACAGATGCAGCAAGGAAAAACCAACAGAAGTCAAAACAGAAATCTTTCTGTACACCATGACAAATCTTACACAATTAACACCTAAGGGAGAAAAGGCTAGACCTAACAACACACATGACAGGAAGAGACCTGCCTTCCTTTGAGAAACTAATAACAATATAAGTAAATAAGCTACACGCTTCAGGCACTTTAAGAGGCCCCCAGTGTGGTTATTTAAAAAAAACACCAAAAGGTAACTACGGTACAAAATAGTCATTTAAAAGCTTAAAATGGACTTTACAATACATATAGGTTATGTGACCAACTCTTAAGCGGACACACCCCAGAATGAAAATTCTGTTGTGTCGTTCCAAACTCGTATGACTTTCCTTCTGTCAAAGGAGTCAATGTTTTTTGGACCTCAACTTTCTTCCTTTCCACAGAAGTCATTTTTAAATCTCTATGACTGACATGGGGGGTAAAATAGTATTTTACACTATCCCTTTAACTACTGCTTTTCATAATACCATAATCATAATAACCAGTAAAATAAAAAATATATTATTATTATTATTATTATCATTATTATTAATAATAATAATAATAATAACACACTGGATAGTCATGCTTTATGTATTACTCGAATGGTCTCTATTATAACACACAGTTGCACTCAACACACATGTAAGGGGCCATTCACAAAGGATGTGCTCAAATTCAAAAACTGCTAGAAAGAGCCCAATAGAACAAAAAAAAAAAGTCAGGTCTCGAGAGAGATGAACTACTTTTAACTTGAAACGTGTACTAAAAAAAACGTGAGATGTTGGAAAAAAGCAACAAACATTGACCGACAAACAAATAGTGCCGAGAATATGTCCTATGTGAGAACGGCCCACAAAGCCATAAAGTTATGGCTCTTCTTTATCATGTTTTTGATTATGTTTATGCCCTGAAACATAAAGAGAATATGAAAAATGCTGCTACTTTTGGTATAATCTAGATGAATGTCCAAATAGAACATTAAACAGTGCATAAATCTTGGGGAAAATCCTCACAGAATGACAAGACATGCTAACTTGGCAGTAACTCTTTCTGGGTCACAAGAACATGTTGTGCTTGCTTGTACGGACACTGACACAAGACTGTCAGGTCTTGGGTGCATATTACAAAAAAAAAAAATGGCACAAGAATATGTACTATAAACCGCCTGTAAATTAATTTCAGTGTCTATAATAATTTAATTCAATCATCAAAACATCTATTAAATCATGTACCTCTAGTTTTTAGCTTCAGGGTCCATAAAAATACTTTCTGCAAAGAGTTTAATCTTCTCAAATGCTCACGACAGAGGTGAGGACAGATACTCCAGTATAGTTTCAAAACAAAAAGCCCAGCGTTGATAGCCGTAGACGAATAACCCTGAGGAGGACTTCAGGGGCCAGGAGGTCTCTGCCTAAAATAAGATCCACATGCTGACCACTCTGGGGGTCCGAGCTGGGAAAAGCAGCTTCCTCACACACTGCTGCATAACAGGAAGTCGAGCTAATTCCCGGAAGTACAGTGATAGAGTAAGAGAGAGAGAAGAAAAAAGCCAAAATGATTTGAGTTCCAGGTCATACACAGGAAACGACGTGTCAGGGTATGTCAGGAGGAGTGGCTGGGAGCAAGAGGAGGCCTTCAAGAAGTTCTCTGGAAACAAGAGCTGACATGCCCGGACAGCTGAGAAATAAGACTACAGAACAGAGTGGGAGAAGACAAACTGCAGACTGCCCTTCTGAAGGTTTCTCCAGTTAATCTGATCCAATAGCAATGAGTCAAACTCTAGATGAATGATGTCATCATTTCAGCCTTGCTTATGTAGCAGAGGGACAACATTTTAAAAGAAATTGAAGAGATTAAAGGGGCTTACTGTAATTAAAAGTGGATGTTAGATTCAATTATTTCAGTCAAAGGAGTTGGACAAAACTACAATCATGAACTATATTCATCACTACAGTAAATACCACTGGGGAATTAGGTCAGCAACAAATGATGACTTTACTCTACATACAATTAATATAATTTTTTTTTAAATAACAAAAAATGAACATAAGGATATTAAAGTAGCAACATATTTTAAATAACGTCTTTTAAGTTGGCTAGATAAACATTTTAAACAACTGAAATAAAAATCAGTGTAAGCATTCAATTAATTTGTGTGTCAGGGCGCCACAGACACACCACTCAACAAAAACAAGATCTTTGCAATTTTAACATCACTAAGGCCTTAAGATTAGACTGACCAAATATGATGTTGTTCTGGTTAAATCTCTATGGGGAGTTAATCAAAAGACATGCCATTTCCTGTTGTCTACAGGCCAGGCCTCAAATAAAACATGTGACGTTAGGGCAGATCGGACATTGGGCAAATCCCAAATGGAAGGGAGCATCCCTATGCCCTACTCCCTTCAAAGCGCAGAGCCCTTGAAGTGAAGCAGGGCACTTGTGTGCCATTATGTAACCATTTGGAATGCACTCAACAAAGGGAGCAATGAAAGACAACGCAATTTCTTCATTATCTTCACCTGGAATGTTCCTATGACAACACAGCATGGTGCCCTTCAGCAGATTAGCTTGAAATGCATGAAATATATCAGGAAAAAAAAAAAAATTGAATTGCTGTTTGTAAGTTAACTTGAACTCTCCTGCCATCTAGCTTACAAGCATTCGCTGGGTCACATGAACATAAATGATTAAATTACTTCCTTGAAGTGACTGCTAAATGTACCCTTCGCTAACAGCCTTGTGGAAGGGCCCTTCACGAAGGGATTCAGTTGTTCACTTTCATTTGGAACACCCTTACTAATGGTGTCTCCTTCTTGAAGTGCCCTTCAAGGGAGCAAAAATGCTGTTTCACGTTCAAATTCAAGATCTTCGCAATTTATAATCTCAAAAGGTCTTTAGATTTGACTGACCAAATATGAAGTTTATCTGACAAAATCTCTAGGAGTTCATTAAAGTACAACATCTGGAAATGACAAAAACTGCAAAAATTCAAAATATCTCACTTCCTGTTGGGTTTTCAGATTTTGCTCCCAAGGGACTTTTGTAGGTATTGGCCTATTACATGTGTCTACCGAGTTTCATACTTGTGTGAAACATAGCACGATGAAACAATTGAAATTTTGTAGGTGGCGCTATCAAAGTATTTTGCCACCCCTAACACTGAAACCCATATCAGATGTCAAATTTCACTTCTGACCCATGCAAAGTTTCATGAGTTTTGAGCATGTTTAGGCCCTAAAAAGTGATTCATATCAGAGAAGAATTGACAGAGCAATTACAAGAGGGTCTTCACACCATCAGTGCTTGGGCCCTAATTAGAAGAATTAGAGAATAGAGCTCTAAGATCATCAGAAAAGGGTTTTTTTCTTATTCTATTACTACTCTAATTTTCTTAAGTGTACGAAACTGCACCATTTATAAAACAGCAACTGATTAAAACTAGGCAACCAGTCACTTTAAAATTGGTCTTATTTTTTAATCTTACGGACTCACTCAATTTAATTACTAATAATTATTTTTAAACCCCATGACTCATTTTCACCTAAACATACATAACTTATTTCGTCAATATTTAAATTTGGCATGTTATGAGATCAAGCTAATATATTTCTGTCGTGTGATGTGAGGCATTCCCAAACTCTTCCTGACAAACTTTCTGAACTCTCCAACCATGACCACAGTGTAAGAGAGGAAATTTTGTGAGTCAGCCACGAGTTGAGTAATTGTTTTAGCCACGACCCACGAAAGTTTTGGACATGAATATACATTTACAGCTTCAAATCGATTTCAATATGTTGCCTCAACTGAGCTGAAACAACCTGCATCCAAGACACACAGTCTATGAGCGTGGGCACAGTCAGTCTTTTTTTTTGGGGTCTCTGCAAGAAAGTAAATGATAGCATTTGATGTGTTCTAACAAGATAAAAGCAATGAGTTCTACTGTGATTTCACAACATCTGCCAAAATCAGTGCAGTTTAGTTCAGCACCACACCCATCAGTAAACACCCAAGAGGAATCCTGCTCAATGATGGACAGATGGAGAGACGCTTATCAATTAAAACCATCTTTACAACCAAAGAAAGAAGGCATTACACAAATATTGTGCTTCCATTGTGCTACAGCTGAAGTAGCTCTACCTATCTCCTAGAAAAACCAGTTTTGCCCAACACTTTTATTTCCTTTAACCTAGTATCAGTGGGAAAACCAACCTGATGATCCAGCTCCACATCTACAACACACAACCCTTCATTTAAGTCATTCTGCTACTAGGCTAATAGTTCATCATTATGTCATCAGTCAAACCGGTTGGAGTTCTCTGATTTCACAGTGAAAAATCTGAGGATTTTCTGAACAAGAGTAGTTTCAGTTGTCGTCATTTGTCATTTCCGCAAACATTGAAAATAATATCTGATTAACATGAATCTTATTACTATTCTTCACTGGATGTCATCCTCTTATTTATACACAGAAAGAAGCGCATCTTAGACAGCATGCGAATACTGAATTGAGTTCTCTTTCACTTGCGCTTGAACGAAATTGCAGTCGACAACAACAACTATTTTATTTATTTTTTGTGGTAGAGCCATAAATCGAATTCGAAATCATATTCTCTGGTCTGATGAACCTCAGTTCCAAACATCATGTATGGAGGAAATGAGGTGCAGATCACCAGCAAAATACTATCCCAACAGTAAAGTTTTTGCGCACAAAAAAATATTCTCTTTGCTTCATAACATTAAGTTTGAACCACTGCAGTCACGTGGACTGTTTTAACAATGTCTTAAGTACCTTTCTGGACCTTGACAGTGGTAGTTAAATTGCTGTCTATGAAGGAGCCAGACAGTTCTCGGAAAAATGTCTTCATATTGTTCCTCATATTGGAAGACAAATGAGGGTGAGTAATTAATGACAGAACTTTCATTTTTGGGTGAACTAACCCTTTAGGCAAAAAAAAATTCAATATTTGCAATATACTTATTTCAGTTTTTCCTTTTTAATAGATTTGCAAAGTTTTTTGCTTTGCCATTATGGTGTAAGGCAGCAACATTATAAAATATGAAAAAAAGAAAAAAAAAATGAAGGCATTTGAATACTGCCACAATGATTGTGTATTTCACACCCCTACAGCTTATCCCACTCTCCCCTATATGTAAACAGAACCAAGCAAGTTGGCTGGGAGGCAACTTTGTCACGGTAGTGTCGGGAAGAGGCCATTGGTTGAAGAGCAGCTACACATGGCACACACATCCTATTGAATTGCCGGTTTTTAATTACAAAGGCTAATATCTGACAAGGATACGAAAACCACCCCGAAGACGCAACGCACACCAGAAAGTAGACACCAATTGTGGGAATGTTGCCGAGCGACAGCTCACAACCACTTTCAACATCGGTGCTTTGTGCACTAGAAGGTCAAGGAGAAGCAGAGGCTCCGAATGAGGGGTAACTGTCTGAGACACTGGGAAAAACAGCAGGGTAGACTGGCACAAGGGGGAGGGGGAATAAAGGAGGGGTGTGAGCCAGCTTGTCATTTATCAGTATTTTTATCACAACATGACTATTTCAAGAGGAGGGAGGTAGCAGCCAGTACACAAATAGACAGCAGCTGAACATCCCCCCCTGTGAAACGCTACAACGCTTCAGCCTTAGAAAGACTGAGATGCCCATGTCAAGCTCAAACTACAGATGATCTGCTACTACAACACATGACTAAATATTTCAGCTTAAAGACAAATGAGAAAATATTTTTCAGTGGCAAAGCAAACTATTGAGACTATTGAAAAGGATGACAAAGTTCAAAATCACGATCATTTTGTAGAGACTTATTACACAAAATTGTGATTTTCTTTCAAAGCCTTCCAGACTTCTAAGTATCTGGTTAGGCAAGACTTGATAAAAACACATTATGCATGAAGATAAACTAAACATTCAAAATAAAAACACACCTCCAATGACACTCCCCAAAGCATGCCCGACTGGAAATGCCAGTCCAGATTGACAGGGTTGGGAATCACAAATCTTTGACCAGAAACACAGAGCCACAACTCCTAAAACTGCTTAAGGAGTAAATAAAATAAGACCTAAAAAAAAAAAAAAAAAGATTTACATGCAGAACAGCCTGAGAGGATTAAAAATCATTACACTACATCAGGCCCAACAGATTATACCTGATTCCCCCAAACCACAAGAAAAAATCTTGAGGGAAAAGTGCTGACCAATCTTTTCAGACTGCAAATCACAGGAAGATTGGGTATGACTTAGCAAGAGACACATTTCAACAAACATTTCATCTTCACTATAAACAAACTTTACACTCAAACTGACTCCAAATCAGTCTCTTGAGATTTCAACAGCAAGTTGGTACAATTCTGCCAGTGAGTCAGAGTCCCTGAAAGAGGATCAGTCTATTTGGTTAAAACTGGCCTTAGAAACAAGCTACACACAACGATTGACTTTAGAGAGCTTCCTTCCATGGGTTTGAGACCATTCAAATCATTTCAAGTTTCAAAATCTGTGAGCTCAGATTAAAACAGACAACTTGCATCTCAAGTGTAACATGTCATGAATGCAAAGCATCAATTAAACTTAGATGACTACTAGGGATATCATTTATGGTGAGGGAATTTTCACAACGGTATATAAACTTGTGACAAAATTACCGATAACACCAGGGGCTCTTTTGCAATCATGCTTACCCTGTGTTTACAGACCTAAACTATGGGGGCATCAGGGAGCCGGTATCAATATGTGCGCTCACCATTTACCTTCAAATTCACAATCACACGTAGGCTAATCTGTGTATAGGGAGCAGCAGCACGGACCACACATTTTACAAGATCTTATAAACACAACATGTACATCAAATTGTTGTTATGTTTTTAAGTTGACTAGTTAAACATAAAAAAAAATTAAATCAGGAATTGGTCAATCGTTCCAAAGAAGAAGAAAAAAAAAATTGTGTTTTTTGCCTTATCACCCAGCCCTACTATAAGTGTATCCCTCTTCATTGGCATACATATAGTACACCCACATAAGCAAAATATACTTTCTAGCAATTGTCAACTGCTTGATTGTTTTTATCATCACAAAAAAGTAATATATATTATCGCACAGCTCATTTATAAAAATGGAAATGTAAGTACATCCAACTTCATCTGCATACATAGAGTATACTTGTGTAAAGGGTGAACCTGATTTCACAAAATACAACATGTTGGATCAACATCTTTGTTGATCCTGGAACCACTTTCCAATCAACTAATCAGATGAGGGAGTTTAGGCTTACGTTTAAGCTTAAGTTTAGGCTTAAAACAAGGGTTAGGTGCTTCTACATGAGTGTTATTCACCTTTCATTTCCCTCTGATTTTAGCGTTTTAGGAATAAGGTTAGGTTTAGGACTAAATTTTCAGACAAGAATGTTGTTCCAGGATTTACAAAATGTCTTGATCCAGGAACATGTCTTATTTGGCAAGATCATAGTGACCCATGTAAAGTGAGATATTTATATATATATATATATATATATATATATATATATATATATATATATATATATATATATATATATATGTATATATATATATATGTGTGTGTAAATCTCAACTGTTTGAATATATTGTTGCAAAATGTATACTACTGTATATTATCATGACTTTCTATAAAAATGAAAAAGTGTATTGAGCAAAGTACTAAGCTAAACAAATAAATTTGACTTAACTTACAAAGCAGAACAAGGCAAATAGACATATATAGAGAATTTACACTGAAATCCCAACCACTGAACTTGAAAGGGTACAGAAAGTAAACTGGCGGATTTATATCTTCTCAAACACTTACAAAAAAAAATGACTACATGTCAAAACAATATTTAGAATGAACTCATAACAGCCTCTTCTATTTGTGGTAAATGGGGAAATTATTAGTCAATACTTTTGCACGGTTTCCTGTTTGTACAACAATAATAAAAAGCATTTACTTATTACATAAGCAAGTGAAAAATAAGCAGCTAAAGATGTTTTCCCCGGTGCCGACAGTGAGGATAAACTAGAGAATCGTCAGCTTCTGTATTTTATATGAGCCAACTAGGCCATGATCTAGCATGACAATAGTGAAGAAAGAGAGCAAAACCTGTTATACGAAAGTAAACAAATAAAACTAACAACAAACAAAACGTAACTAGCAAATGGGTCGATAATCTTCCAATTTTTGAAAACAAATGATTTTAGACTCACCTGGCCAGTGGAGTGGTCAATCATGGGTAACAGTGGTGTCCTCGTCGACATATTCTGAGGTTGAATTGGACAGTTTATTTCCTGAAACTGAACGTGTTCACAGCTCTCAAAATTCAATCAAATGTGGCATCGGCAAGGCACGATGAGAAGTGTCCAAAGTCCAAAATGTGAAGAGCTCCTGAGCTCGGTGTGAGACCCCAAACCAGCACAGATTAGTCAAAAAGTCCTGTCATTAAGTCATAGTTTGTTTACTAATATTGGCAGAAAGACGAATTTGACCGAAAACCTTCGACTAACCCTATCGGCGGGTGTCAACATTGAATGTCAACTTCCAATGTGATTTTCTGCAGTTAAACAAGTGAGTTTTCGGGGAAATTACAGCATTAAAGAACAGTTGGAGTCATTTGAATCCGTCAGCTAATGAAATACAACAAAATTGTTCCCAGCACGAATGTGCAAAATCGAGTCCGAGGACTAACAAGTTTTATTAGGCCAGGTGGCAAAAGGATCCCTAATTTAGCCCAAATTATAAATGTACGGATGTGTACTATTGCGCATCTGTAATGTCAAAACTTAAGTACTAGTTTCTTCGAAACAAGCCTGAGGAAAGACACATGGAAGTCCCGCTTAGCACACACAAAAACTTTAGGGCAAGTTATTGAGCTGCTCCTTCCAGTTAGCCAACTCAGCAGCGCTCAGATCAGCGTTACTCGGAGTAATGATCCGTCATACAGGTGTCAACATGTCCGTTTCAAAACCAAATCAAACACTTGATATCGTCTCAAGGTGACAAACTAACGATCCAAGCACAAAAACATCGCGGAGCTGCTCGTATACTGGCTCTCTGCGCCCCTGAAAATCACATCAAACCTGCTAACGAGCGTTAGCTGGCCGGGTGACTTCGAAAAAGTCACTGAAATTTTGACAGTATGATTGTAAGTATAGGTCCTAACCGTGGCCCGGTTGTGAAAGGGTGTAAATTGGTCGGTTCCAGTCCGTGGTAGGCGACGAATTACATCTGTGAGCCGTGAAAAGCCGAGCAGTCGGGCTATCACGACTGGTACCGCAGCAGCGCCCGGACGCCAGTGTTGTTTGCGTTCAAGAGAAATGTGAAACCAGACTGTGGGTCGACTTCCTCTGCCTCTCTCACACAGAGATTTAAAATAAAAGTCTTTCATTCACGCATAGTTTTAAAATTAAAGTCTAATATGCATATTCGCCATGCAAAAAACATCACCTAGATGTCAGTTGTTTTGTGTTAAGTTCATGAAAGAAACAGAGCAAACTCTCCCCACAAGGATGGCAATACCAGAAATCTTTGACTTATGAGACATTTGTTAGAAATGACACGCTCATGTAAAATACAGACACCAGATCAGTGCCCTATAAGTAGTTTTATTCTACATGGGATGGGTTTCTTCATGGTGGCTGCCATGTTAGATGACAAATACACCAGTATAAATAACTGCCGGTATACAGTTATATCGTAAAATGTATGTAAATAGCAGTAAAATGTAGATGGGCTGGTGTAAAAGGGCTGGGTAAATATAGGACAGAACACATGTTGGGGTAATTTTACCCAGGAAATTGGGTTGTTTATTTAACCCAGCATAATGGGTTGATTTAACCCAGCAATTGCTTGATTCATTTTTACTATAATAATAGCTTATTTTATTTCTTTTTACTTCATACATGAGTTAATGTTTATGGATTAACTTACATCCCCTCAACGTTTTTAAAATACTCAACCACTAGTTTGCATGATAATTCCTTATTTACAATATAGTATATTTATATTATTTTTAATAGGCTACATATCACCTACATTTAAGATCATTTAACAAATATTAGAAGTAAAAATTAAACAATTAGAAGTAATTCAAGTGTAATGACCAGTCTCTGTTGTCACATTTCCACCGTAACGGAGCAGGATCTCTTGCCGGAGATAGCTCTCGATCGGCGGGGGAACAGCTCACTTCGGACCATTGCCATATGTTTTACTCGTAGCCGAAATATGCTGTGACAAACTTCATAACCTGTCCATAAACAAACAGTGTACAGTTCTGAGAACTCATTTTAGCATTTTAAGTATTTACATTCTTTATATTTTTGATTGAAATCATACAATTTTATGCAAGCATAAGGCGCTTCCATCACACGAAAAGACCAACGGCACATTCATTGTAACTCACATTGCGCCCCTGTATGTTGCAGGATAGCCCCTGTTTGTATAAACGATATACAGCACACTAATGAATTCATAGATAAAATAAAACGTACACAAAACAGTATTTTACCAAAGACATGCACTAATTTGACAGAGCTGCACTGCTCTCTCCTGAAGAGGTGGCAAAAGCCCGCCATAAATAACTCAACCCCGGGGTTATTATGTCTTATCCAGTATACACAACACAACACAAAAACTACCCAAACACTGAAAAATGACCCAAAAGGCTAAGCCCAGTACTTAGGTATAAAAAAATGACCCAAGATTTTTTAGAGTTTATTTTGATTTTGAGAGGGGTTATGAAGTTTAAGAGGGTATATGAATTTAATTATAGCAATAATAATTAATTACTGATAAATAAACACTTCAATATTCCAAAAATATAAGAAATGTTTTGATTTTGATTTAGTGGTGACTTTAAAGGTAGGGTGGGCAATGTTTTTTTATGAACACTTTTGTTATACTGGTTGAAACTCTCTTCACATCCTGATAGTAATCAATAATAGAGGTAGTCTAAAAAAAATACAGCCTATCTCCTCTGAAAGTCCCAGCACAAAACAAATCATCCAGTCATTGCATTCGATCCGAATACAATGATAGACTTATCTTACTGTTTTGTTGCTTAGCTCTATGCCATACATCAAAGTTTCTAGTCATGCCCTTTCATTGGACAGTGAGTGAAGGAATGAACACTCTGCTGCCATCGCTTGGGGTTTGGTGGGATAAAAAAAAGTTGTAAAGCAAAAGAATGCACTTTTTCAGTTTTCCAGAGAGGATGAAACATAGTTGCATTTACTTAAAATCGAGGCCAGATTATGGTCCCGTAAATGCTTCATTTAGACTCTAAATTTTAGAGGGTCCCACTCCCCAGCACCCCTAAGACTCCTTCTCTCTTAAAGAGATAGTTCACCCAAAAATGACATTTAAACATTTTTTTTAAATATCTTCTTTTTGTGTTATGCAATAAATAAATCAATAAACACAGGTTTGGAATGACAAGGTGACAAAAAGTAGAATTATGAAAAAAAAAAAAAAATAGTGGCTGGGGGGCTAGTGAACTCCTTGCACTGTGCCCAGCTTGCTCTTTCCTACTTTGAAAGTTCAAACTATATTTAAAAAGAGATCTTATCCAAGACAAATGGGTGGTCTTAAAACATATAGCATGTTTTGCAGCAGTTAAGTTATTTGGGCAGCATTTCGTCACATTTAGTTTGTCATTGGTCTAGGATGATGTCACCTACACAGAAGCCCCGCCCCCCACATAGCGCGCTGTCTCATGCACACGCACGGTATACAGAAGCGCACATACATTGCACTGGCGTACACATTGTTATTGTGTTAATTGTCCACACTGATGAAGTCAAACGCGTTGAACAGGATGAGGATAAACTGCCTGAATGTCATACACTGATGGACATCACTGGATTTGTACTGTGTAAGCCGTGCTTTAAGGCAGACCATAGATAACCGCAGCTATGTAAATGTCTCGCGGCACTGGAGCGGAATTGTCGCGCGGAGAAATACAAGGATCTAATTCATCACAAATAATGACGATACAGCGGACGTACAAATTATAACGTAAGTCAGTTCTCCTTTTTGTTTTATTTTTGAGGCCTTCAAATGCAATGATGTGTTTCCGGCAATGAATGATACTTAATGGCTACTTAATATTTCATTTTCAACAAAATGTCGCCTAGTGAGAAAGTGCGAGCATTATTGCAGCTATTTTTTCTATTAAAAATTCATTATAATACAATAGTTCGCGTTTTGGAGCTTGTCTTTAAAGAAACGGGCCAAAAATCTACTCAAAAGGCTTCGAATTGCAATGCAAATACATTTTAAATCTAAAAAGCATAATTTCTCTCAGCACTATTGAAATGGTTGTGAACTGAGCTCAAATGGCGAAGAGACACCGGGCTACATCTGAGGCGCATCCGAAATTGCGTGACAGCATCAGCATGGCCTAACAAGTGACAGTCAATACAGTTGCAAATCTGTGGCGGACGCTCTTGTTTTTTCTTTCATTGTCTAGTTTAGCCCTAGATAACATTGTGTTGGTAATCATTCTTCTTTTAGTGAAAGTAAGCCTTCGTTCAGACGTCGCCTTAAGCGCAATTATGCTCGGACATTTGTAGAAACATCAGAAACAAAGGATTAGCCTACTGCTGTGATTTCGTTTTCCAGCGAGAGAAACTGGAAATTCAGCGCTAATGAACGTAATGACGTGTGACGATGCGCGAGATCATTCCACTGGATTTCACCTTCTTATCCTGTTAACCTTTTACCATAATTTCTATAATGGCTTTCAACAATGCAGTCGAAATATGGTAGGCTATGAGTAAGGATTGAATCATCTATGTGGCCATTGGGCCTACTTTGTTTTAAAAAGCTGGTTACGGCGCCACGAAATGACGAAGACTTCGCTCATGAATTATAATTAGGTTATGCACAAATAATTTAAAATGTTACATGTTTTGACTTTATAATTCTCATTACACACTGGGGACTGATTATTCTAGTTGACCAATTCAAGTAACAAATGTAATTTATTAACATAATTCTTTAAGTACACACTTTCTTGTCACGATATTTTGGCGATTACTGGATTTATGACCAGCAGATGAATATTGAATGTAAAGTGTTGGTCTAGTGGTAACATTTCTGGTTTGAGTTGGCTTATTAGGAGCACTGTGATTAATTCATCTTAATAAAGCTTTTTATGAAAAGAGAAAAACACAAATTCCATTAGCAGTTTGTCATTAAATCATAAAAAATAGAAACTTTCTCTGTCTTATATCAGTAAATCCGTGTCACATATATTATACATTAAAGTGGTAAGGGCAAAATCAGCAATAGTTTCTTTTTTTCTTTTTTCTTTTCTTTAATATCAGATGTACATGTTTGTTTTCATTTTGCTCCAACATTACTGTATTTATACAACCACACACTGTTCTTTGTGGTGATATCAGTGAAACCTGATCATTGTTTGTAGCTGTGTCGGTGCTCAGTCGGTACCAGAGCTCATTGATGCTGATGCTGTACATCTCTGACAGAAGCACATGCTGAAGCCCAAGCGTGTGCTGCTGGACGTGATTCATTGCAAAAAACTCATTACACATGTGGTTTGTGTGTGAAATACTGCTGATAAGATGTTTAGTGTGTGAGTTAAAGTGATTGGAGTGATGTTGACTTGCAATATGACAAATCTGGGTCAATGTAACCACCCACCCCCCCTTCACCACCACAGGCTACAAAAGGCAAGACTGAAAAAAGCAAAGAGGATGAGGATACCATCACCAGGCTCTGTGCGTGAATGTATGCATGTGGAAATAAGAGCATGGTGTGCTGGCTCTGTCCTTGGGTGTGTGTGTGTGTGTGTGTGTGTGTGTGTGTGTGTGGCTGTTGTTTTGGGGTATATGTCTCAAGTGCTGTTGTGCATGCCTCCCTCTTACATGAGGTCAATCCAGCCTTGTCACATCCTGTAACTGTTCTTTCTGTGCTGCTTTATATTCTCTTTTACACATACACACACACACTTTTTTCGTTTTCCCCTCTTTTTTTCACCCTTTGGTTATTCTTAAAGGAATAGAAATGAAAATTCTGTTATTTTTTTACTCATTCTCTTGTTGTTCCAAACCCAAATTACGTTATTTTTTCTGTGGAACACAAACATGAAATGTTTTCCATGTTTTGTTTTTTTCATGTAATAACTACATAGAAAGTCTGAAGCTTTTATGCAGCATAAATAATGCAGAACTATTACAAAAGTTGTTAATATAACGTACACTATATTCACAGTAAATCAAACCAAAATGTAAGTCATTACTTAGTCTCCATTTTATTGCAATTTCTCAAACAAAACAAATGTACTTGCTTTGTACAACACTGAAGAAAGAAAGGTTTATGGGTTTGGAGAGTGAGTAAATTATGACTAAATGTTCATTAATAGCTGATCTATTCCTTTAGCCGTCTCATTGTCTTTCCATTGACATTTCATAATGTCTAATACTTATGTTTCAAAATGTGATTATTTAGAATAATGAACTGGTCTACTTTGCTCTCTGGAGGGGTGATTAGTGCAGCTATCAGATTATATCTCTATTATAACATCATTCCATTTACATTCATGTTACATACATGTTTAACTATAACAAATGTCTTCAAGATAAACTCTTTAAATGCATGCCTTAATAATCTCTAGCAAAACAAAGACCTCTCTTTTACAGTCAAGTAGACAAAGCTGTTATGTTGCAAGACAATGGTGATAACCAAGAATATAAAATTGTCAATATTTCCCAGATGTGACATCATTACAAACCTACCCAATTTATACAGTTCTTTACATTGTTTGTTTGTTTGCTTGAAATAATTATTTTGTGCCTTTGATAGTCGTGAACCCCCTTGTAATTTATGTTAACAAAGATAATGGGTCAGAAGGGATTTTCTGTTACATTAGGATTTGTCTTACTGACAAGTCTGTGATGTACCCTGTGTGCTGTTCTTTATTGTTTAACAGTTTAATTAGAAGGATGGTTGTGAATGACTAACAGAAGACTGCCTTCTGTGCTTACCTCATCACAATTGTTGATGTAATTCTGTGTGCTGTGACTAATATTAACTGTGTGCGCAATACTCACATAATGTATGTCTTCTATGTGCACATTTCTAATTTATTATTTATTTCTAATTACACAAGTACTGAAGAAAATGAGCTCTGATTCATTTGCCTTTTTTTCTCTCTGCTTCCTAACCACACAGCTTTGCTCAGCCCCAGATGCCTCCGCTCCCTCTTGACGAGCGCATAGTGGTTATTCAGCGCCCCAAAAGTTTGGCCTTGCGCGTGGCATCCCCACCAACCACATCACAGTCTTCCTCCCACCACCCAGCCACTCACAACGAGCCCCCACCCCGTTTACCACAACCCCAACTCCCACCACCCCGTTCCTATCCAGGTTCCAACTACTTGTCTCTGGAATGCCAGCGCAGGCAGTCATCCCATGTTCAGAGAGATAAAGGAGAACAAGGTGCTCCCATTGAGGGCAGCGGCCACAATGCTAGCCATTGTCACAGCAATGGGACTGTAACTTTAGGTCCCAGGCCTCATAAGCACACGCATACCATTGACATTAAAGTGTCGTTAGACCAAGGTGGAAGAGGAGGATCTTACATAGACAAAGGCCGCATCAGTAGTCTTACCCGAAGTGGAAGCATCAAGGGGAACAGAACTAAACGGGTGTCCCTGCACTTGGATCCAGTGCAAGGTGAAAGGAAATGCAGAGGAAAGTCTTCAGAGTCAGTGGAGAAGCACCAAAACCTTCATCAGAGTCAAAACAGGACTCCGCACAGTAGCCATCATCCAAGCCAACTTACAGTCTCTCCTGGAGGGATCTTGGAATTTGTACCAGCCCAAAGACAGCAGTCAAAGTCCAAACTAACAAGAGATAGAGACTTGTCATCAAAGTCTTATTCTGCAACTACCAGCTACCCATTGCACAGTGAGAAGGACGTATCATCTATAGGAAACAAGGAAAACTCCAAACTGGGACCCGGCCACCAACTGCCCCACACCCACAGCCTATCCCGTCACCACAGTTCAGCCCCATTACCCCATGCTGCCATCCTAAGCCCTCACTACCCCGCTGTTCCACCCTCAGTCCCTTCCCGAGCCCCTTCCTCCTACCAGCACATTAGTCAACCTCGTCCCTCACGCACTAGAGAACATCGGCCCCAAATTCTTCACGCTTTGCCCCTCTCCCCTACTTCCTCCCGAGGAGGCTTCCCCAGTCCTGACCACACATGTACGATTGACTTTTCCCACCCTTGTGGCTGTTGGAGGTTGGTGCGTTGTAGAAGAGGTAGAGGTAATTCAACTGGCTACCACGGTCGTAGTACAAGCCCATCCTCTTCTTTCTCCCACACCCAAGGAACAAGTGCTGCCAACGGAGGTGGTGGAACCATGGGATTGAAGACTTTAGGAGGGTGCCTGTCAACTGCTTCCACCACCAACACCTCCTCTTCCAACAGCACTGTCTCGGACTGTCGCACAGGGCTGCTCAGACCTTTAGGTTGTGCATCCTGTTCTGGAGAAGCTGGAGGTTTTGAGAGCCCTGCTGCTTTCCGTAAGAAACTGGTTGGTGGTTGCTTACCCTGTACTCCCCTGTCCTCATCTGCACCTCTTCGAGCACTCCAGAGTTGTGTCAGTGGATGCAATCCCAAAGCAAGCCAAACTGGAAGCTCCACATGCAGCTACTGCAGTAGTGACCCCATTGTAGTGACCTTTAACCCACACAGAGGGAATCCACCCAACATGGGCCGTAATATTGGACCACATACCATGGGAGGATACCAGCCGGATGATGATGATTACAGTGTACGCACAATCTGGCCAGAGGAGCTAGCAAAAAAGATGACTCGCTCTAAAACCCAACCTATCCACCACAATGCAGGGAATAGCATGGGCTCAGGAAGGACCTGCATGGGCCACAACCAGAATAGTGGCAATGGAGGAAATCCTGTAATCCTTGACTGCCGGAACCTCATGGAGTTCACTCGTTCACAGTTGACAGATCAGGCAGGACGACGTAGGCTTCAGCAAGGCAAGATGGCAGTTTTGGACTTTATCGGATCAGGGAATAGTGGGGACCAGGGCAGAGATTCCCTCAAGAGGCTATGGAACAAAGGAGCAGATGCTTGCATGGGGGATGGCAACGGGTTTGATGACGAAGTGCTTCCACAGTCCCCGTCCCTGCGCTCTCCTTCTCCAGATTCCCCTCCATCCTTCTCTCCCCCACCCTCTGCTCCTAGCACACTTATTAAGCCCAAACCCAAACAGAGAGAGAGGGAAGGTGGACACACCTTACCCTCTGCACAGTCACTCCACTTGGTCCTCAACTCACTCAACAGAGAACAAGATGAGGAAAATGGACGAGGTAAAGATGCTATAATGTGCAAGTACTCAGCAGGTTGAGTGACATCATTATAATGTGTTGATTGACCACTCAGAAAGATGAGCACAATCTCTTCACATTGATAATCCCACTTGAATGTACTGACCTCGATTTAATTTTCTCATTCCATTAGGCTGTAAGACTTTGTGCACTGATAGTATTTAAATTACAGTTCAGTTAATCTGTGGGGTGCATAATCCTCGTTAGTCTAGCTTCAAAAGATTGCCAGAGTTACATTAACCATGATTTTTTTCTGATTAAGCCCTTTCTACCTTTAATTCTTGTACTGAAATTTCAGAATGTTTTATCCTCTGTTTTATGTCTTATTGAAACTCAAAAAATTAAGTTTTGTGAAAGAACTAAAGGATAATAACCACTCTATGGGGGAAGAGCGATGAGACTTCAAACAGGAAAGATAAGGAGGATGGATTTCTTCTTACATAAGGGCTTGATGACATCATACTCTGTGCCATATTTAAATGACTGAAAAGAATCTAAAAACAATCAAATCCTTTTCCAGCATACCAGCACACCTCTCTAAGATGATCATATTATTAATAAATTATTTAGAAAACGAATGTAAGCAACGGTATGTTTTTTTTGTTTTGTTTTTGCCAGTGCACCTTTCCCTCCCTCTTTCCTCCTCCCTCCCAGCGTCACTGTCCGAGGAGAGTGTGATGACCCCAGATGTGGAGAATGCTGTGATCAGCCCCATCCTCCCTTTCCTTTTTCTGGGTAACGAGAGAGATGCACAGGATTTGGATCTACTGCTTCGTCTCAATATTGGTTTTGTGGTCAATGTCACAACCCATCTTCCTCTCTACCACCTGGACACAGGCTTGGTGCGTTACAAAAGGCTCCCTGCTACAGACAACAGCAAGCAGAACCTGCGACAGTACTTTGAAGAGGTTTTCGAGTTTATTGGTAAGAGAATTTTTATAGTTTATACATTTACAGACCCAATGAAACGGCTTGACAAGTGCAGTTTTCTGTCCTGGGAAGACTTGTTTCTTACTGAAGTGGGAAGGGTGACCAGGATTATCCCTTTCTTTTTTTAAATAGCTAGTAGCCTTACAGCTATTACGGGTGCAGGACATTCTCATTATAAAGAGCATTTGTCTGTGTAGTGCAGGATGAGTCATCAATACCCATCAATAATTTTGGTTTGTGTTGTTTTTGATGTGTGCCACACCCTTTTTTTGTCTTTTTTTTTTCTTCAGAGGAAGCGCACCAGTGTGGACGGGGCGTTCTTGTGCACTGCCAAGCAGGCGTGTCCCGCTCAGCAACTATTGTCATTGCTTACCTTATGAAGCACACCCTCATGACCATGACTGATGCCTATAAGTATGTGCGGGGTCGGCGACCAATAGTCTCCCCCAACCTCAACTTCATGGGCCAGCTGCTAGAGTTTGAGAGAGACCTCAACTCTGGGGTAACACCTCGCATCCTCACCCCCAAATTGAGTGGCCTG
The DNA here is from genome assembly GCA_038088235.1 of Zacco platypus. Taxonomy (NCBI): domain Eukaryota; kingdom Metazoa; phylum Chordata; class Actinopteri; order Cypriniformes; family Xenocyprididae; genus Zacco; species Zacco platypus. The sequence goes on from CM076070.1 coordinate 16,320,444, forward strand.
GAAACACAAGTTTAAAAGGATGGAGCAAGAAAGAAAAAATAAAACAAGAGGGGAAAAGGAGATAAATAGGACGATGCAATTGATGAAACAAATGGATTTGTTTCATTAATTTGTTTCTCTCATGAGAGAAACAAATGGATAGAAAATGTTGCGACAGTTGAGATTAAAGATTTTGACAGAGAGAGAGAGAGAGAGAGAGAGAGAGAGAGGGAGACAGAAATAACCAGAAGATGAAAGTGTGAAAGAGTCTTTCGTCTGTTTTAATTGAGGTACCTCTGCTCTTTTAAATCTTTTTGTTTCATATAAATAGCACTTAGATTACAGTTGATTACATTACCCTCCCTGATACTCTGTTAATGATGTGCCAAGATTGAGTTCAAAATAACAACTCGCTTCACTTTAAGTATTATTATATTACTATTATTAAGTTTGGTTAAATACAAATGGTATATAAGATTAATTAGGGGGAAACAAATGCAATCAAAGTACTCTCTGGCTGTCAAGCACAGAAGAATATTAAATGTGTTGAGACTCTCAGAACTGTGACTTGCATCACATTCGAGACCCAAGAGCTGTAGCAAACTTCATACTTCTTTTCCACTGTGCATAGAACTTTTCTAGATAGATTATTTTTGATTTGGGAGATCATTTGAAAGTGCTTTTTTGGGTTATTTTTGCGCTAGCTGCCAGCTATTTATAGATTTCTCCACTGACATGATGATTCATTTTGCCTTTGAAATGTTTTCGATACTGCTATTTTTGTTACTTGATTTTACTTCTTGAATCCTTCATCTTAGTGTCTTTGTGTGGGAGGTGTGCAATAGAGACTGATGTTGATGTGAAAGTGGAACTGATTTAATTTATTTTTCGCTCTGACATTGTTTCACTAATGGACATTTTTCATGGGACATGAACCAGCCACTATAACGGCAGATAACATCCAAAAATCATATTTTCTTTTCTATTACTTGCTTATGATATTGGAGGGCAATTTGTATAGAGCACTGTATAATGAAAAAATCTGTTAAAAGCAAAAGTGCACAATAGACTATACAATAGTTTTTTTTTTTATTCAACTGACTAGTTTTTAAACTTTTTGCAGGCAGTGCAATGGCTTAAATTTAAACATTTAATTTTATTTTTGTGCTTTCTATAAGTTTTATTGCTGTCTTTTTTGTGTTTTGAAATTGAGAAAAATCGAATGCAAAACCTATTTTACATTTTTAATAAGGAATATCTACACTGTTTATTATTGTGCAAAATTACTGTGACCAGATTGGGCCAAGCCATCATCATAAATCTCCCTCTTCAGTACGGTTTGAATGTGCATTTCAAAATTGCACATCAAGGTGACAAGTAGACATTTTAGTTTTAGCATTAAAGTGCCACGACGATAGTGTGCAAATGTAGCTAAAACGCGAAGTGCTTTCTGTCATTTGGTATTTAGTTCATGGCATGAGAAAAATGAATAAACTTGTCAGCTTCAATGCCTGCCCTAATTTTAAACACCCTGCTTATTTTGACCATGATCAGATTTGAGTGCTCTCAGGACTGTAGGCAAACAATCTGGTTTTATATTACGTACCACAAAGGAAACCAGAGCCCCTTCCTCCATTTGAGTTCTTCCTTCGTTTTGCTTTCTCTCTGTTCTCTTAGAGACTATGCATTATTATGGGAATACATTCTGTGAAAAAGACTTGGTTCACTCGGTTCACTCAGTTCACTGTGAAACACATTTTTCTTCCTGTATACTGTCAAGTTCTCAGCCTTGGTCCTTGAAGCCTCTTCTCATCAGTCTTGACAAGCGAGGAGTTTGTCTGTTATCGCTGAGCTCTTATCTGCCTCACTGAGCCATTGGGCCTTCACACACCACTGCTGTGTCTCCATTAATTTACTCTGCCCAGCAGCGCATGACAAAGTACGTTATTTTGAATTTCAGTTCAAATATGCTCCAGTTCAAACCCCCCTCCAGTACCTAGAGACATGTGTAGGTGTCTTCTTACAGGTACAAGACCACAAAAATGGCGCCATATTTTAACATCTGTCTGATCCATCTAAAGCCGGGTGCACACTGTACGATTTATAATAGTCCTTTGTGACTTTTGCTTGTCAGACTATATGAGATTCCCGCTGTAAGCCATGTCACACGGAGTTTTACATCAATCCGTGACACGCTCAGTGATGTGAGCTGCATTTAAATGCGGGAAAGAAATGGTAGCTGGCATACAAAAACAATCTAGTGCTAATTTTTCTTTAAAAAGAAAACTGGATAAAAACGAAGACATTTACATGGAGCAAGTGGTGGTTTGTTGTTATCTCACTAATTGTGTTATGAGATTCTACTCTCCTATTGGTTTCTGATTTGACGGTTGTTGTAGGATAAGCCACACTGCAGGACTGGGCCTCAACTTTTGACACTGCCAGAATTTCATTTTAAGTAAGATTTGGTTGCAATGGTCATTGATCGGCTGTTGGCGAACATGTCAAACTATGGATACAACACTGCAGATTTTGGCCTAGGATCAGAGGAATCTTTTAGGATTCACACAATTTTTCTACAGTCTGAACCTGGCTTAAGATGGCTGTTAGGAGCGACCAGTTCAGTGCCATTGCTTTGTTATTTTAGGGTCAGCTGCTGCTTGTATTTGTCATACCGTGACATGCTGACTGTTTTATTCTGTCTCGCTCTGCTGACAGTGTTTTTGTCTGACACTGTAGCTTGATTATGCCCAGAGGAAACGATTAGGTAAGCAACACCTAATAAATAGGTCTCAGTGAGGTGACAGAGTGCTGAGAAATCAGACAAATTTTAATCTAAAAAGCAGGATTGGGCAAAATTTGTCATTTAAGAATCAGCTTCCTTTTAGTTCCTGAGTTTAAATTTGATTTGAATTGACCACATGCCACAGCATACTGGATTGAAATGACATGGAGGAATTCAAAGAAATTCAATGCGCAGTTACACGCCCTGGCGAACTTAATAACTAGTGATTATTTTTTTTGCTGAACAGGTCCAATGGTATCTGACATCAGGTACCTTCTTCCATTATTTCTTGTAACAGTTTGTTTACCATTTCAAAAAACCTCCCATCCCTGCATGAGTACATGTACATAGTGTATTATAAGCGAAAAAGTAACGCCAGGGATGCCTTTTGGTACAATAACCGTCTTCCGAGTCAATGTAGCACCTATCAATGGAAAGAAAATTAAGCACTTGGAAGTCTTGTAAATGTTTGTGTTTGTTTTTCTACGTGTTATATCTGTTTGCGCAAAAGTATGTGTGTGTGGACACAAGAAGTGAATCTGTGTGTTTGCTGTGTGCTAAACATGTTGAGACAAGAGAGTAATGTGGGTTCAACTTTCCTACCATTTCTATCAAGAAGCCCAACCTCAGGCTTGTTAAATGTCAATTGGCACAACTCAAGCTTCGCTATTAGCTTGCATCTGTCAATGCCATGAGCCACTGCTGTATGCCTTCTTTTCCCTAGATTTGCTCTTCCAGACATTTACCTCTTTGTACTTTCAATCATACCTTTCACTGTAGAAACAAATACTGCATAGGCCTACCAGAATCACCTGGCAACACTGAATGAAAAGCGCTGGACATCAGACTCTGTGAATTGCTGTTGGAATCTCAGTGTATGAAAGCTGAATTTGTTTAAAAATAATGTGTGCAAAGCGTCGAAACTGGATACTATATATGACCAGTATTTCCTGTGTTGAATAATCTTATATACAGTATATGGTTTGCACATAGAAATGAACTAAATGTAAAGTTTTGTGTAAAATTTGTTTGGACATGTTGTAAATTTGTGAATTGATTCTTTCTGTGACTTTATTCATGTATGTAATGCTTGTTCTTTTTTTAATTATTATTATTATTATTATTACTATTGTTATTATTATTATCTAATTTTTGTGCCAAATACTGAAATGAAGGTTGGCTTTGAAGGTTGGCATTAGGTTGGCACTTAGTATTGACAAAAAAAGTGCCCTCTAGGATAAAACATGTTTGAACTGCTCAGTTATCAGTGTCTTACCTTCTTCCCCGGGCAATATGATGTTGTCATACTCTGTTACTGTAACTTTACCTGCAGATTTTCTTACCCACTAAACTGCTAAATTGCTCTTTAAAGAAGTTATATTTTCCTATGTTCATTTTTGTTTGATCTTGGCAATTTTATCAGTGACTCTTTGGATAGAGGTTTATAGTGATCCTCAAGGGTTGTACTTTGATATACTTTGAATGCATGTTGCTCCAAACTGAACTTCCAGTCTTCTCTCCCCTTCCTACTGACTCAGCCGTTCTCCCCTGTGAGAATTCAGTGCCCACGCTGCTTCAGAGAGAAGACGGACACGTTAGCCTGTGTTGGTTTGACCATATACTTGTGTGTGCTTCAGTTTTTATCACTGACAAATGATGGGGCTTCATCCTTTTTCCTGTTTAAAACTTTACTGTGAGAGACTGTGATACTGTTGTGAAGCAAAAACGATTAAAATTGTTAGACTGATCCTTGCCGGTAATGACTATGAGAATAATGTACCTCTTAAAAAAAAAAAATTAAAAAGATCGGCTTGTTCTAAAATTGTTCATCGATATGATGTTCTTGCAAAGCTGAAATGATTTGTCGAAATAAATTTTTTACAACAAATCGGCAATGCTGTTGTTTCTTTTCAGATGGCTTGTGGCACGAAACAAATGTGGTATTTTGTTGCATTAGTCTAAAGCCCACCCTAACCAGGACCTGTTCATTCAGAACAAGGGATGTTGGTTTGGAAATTATTGGTAGTTACAGTTTAGTCAATGAGCGGTTAGATTACCATTGACAATTGAGCGGCATAGCCCACCAGTTACATAATTCTTAGCTGCTCTATTGTGCGACTGCGCTGAGATTTGGCACCCTAAGGGCTTTGATCAATAGTCAGCATGATCTAATACAGGACACCTATCATGTCAAAGTGAAACCTAGGTGCTCCTCTTTCCGGGAAAGACCTTTCTGGACTCCGTTTCCATTATGTTTTGGGCGGCGTGCTTTTCGCAATCTACTCTACTCAGTGTCAGAGAGAGAAAAGCTGGAGAGGGATCTCTCTCCTGACTGCCTACATTTATTCATTTTGCCCACTTGAAGGCTTCAGCGTTAAAGTCAAAATGATAGAACAAAACTAAAATGGTAGTGTGCCTAAGAGGGATGAGGAAAGAAACTGGGGCAAATGCTTTTAGAGAGTGTGTGGAATCATGTGCACATGTGAGAGGCCAGCATAAGAATGCTCAAGGCAATACTGCTGATCCATGTCCCCAAAATCCCCCGTAATATTGGTGAACCTTGATTAGCTTGATGTGTAGCCTGGTCTTGAGGGCATGAATGTAGAGCAGGGTTGGGGAGTAACGAAATACAAGTAACTTAGTTACGTATTTAAAATGCAAAATTTGAGTAACTGTATTTCATTACAGTTACAGTTTAAATGGGTGGTAATCGGATTACAGTTACATCTGAAAAATATTTTAGATTACCAAAGTGATTACTTTGAGTTTTAATGTCATTTAAACAGCAATTGGTGATTCTCTGACTTTGATAGTCTGAAAAAGCGGAGTAAAGTTTCATCAACATTTTAATACTTTTAAGAGGGATCATAAAATGTTTTGTTATTTTTATTTAGTACTGTCCTGAAAAAAATAAAATGACTGAATTTATAAAAAAAAAAAAAAGTTGCCCAACAGTCAACTTAACTGTCCTGTCAAGACCTGGATGATCCACGACTGTTGTTTTGTGATAGTTGTTTGTGAGTCATTTTATAATTCACTGGTCACTGCAACCTTTTTCCCTCACAATTGTGAATTTGCATTTCACAATTCTGACTTCTTTTTCTCAGAATTGCGAGATTTAAACTCACAATTGCAAGTTATAAAGTCAGAATTGGGAGATATAAACTTGCAATACTAACTTTTTTTCTTGCAGTGAATTTAGTATGAGTTTATATCTCATAATTCTGACTTTTCTCAATATTGTGAGTTTATATCTCATATTTTTGACTTTATAACTCACAATTGCAACTTTATATCACACAATTCTGAGGGAAAAAGTAGCAATGACCTTTTTTGTGTTTGTTCCACACTTATTAGTATTCCAAAGTATTTTAAAGTATTTAGATTAAGTTACTAAACTTGAGTAATGTGACGAAATACGTTACAAATTACTTTTTAAAGCATGTATTTTTTAATCTGTAATGAAATACATTTTAAAAGTAACCAACCCAGCCCTGATGTAGAGTTATAAGTGCAGTTGATTTTACCGCAAGTTCTCTATAATAATTATACCGTGATAACTGTACAACAGCTAGCTCCAGTGTTTGAATTTGATTTGCTGATGGGTGTTCCAAGAGTGCTGATATAAGCCAGAAACATACTTAAAACATACTAAACAAGTAAGCAAGCATTTGTGAATGCTTGACCAGTGCACATTCTTACGGCTGGTTATGAATTTTGTGGCCGACACATTTTGGAATGCAACAGTAAGTGATTAATCATTGATTCAACGATTTGTTCAAAAACATTGATTCATTGAGAAATAATAAAGAGATGGTGACTGAATATAGAAAATACTTTAATCACTCTCAGTGTTTCTCCTGTATCATTATATGGCTATTTTGATTGTCTTTATGAGTTTACATGTGCACCAATGCAATTATTTCTCATAATCAGAGTAAGGTTTTAATCGCATTAAGATGTTTACATGACACAAGTAGAACTCTTCGCTACAGGTTACATGCAATTTTCGTTACTCCCTAATAAATATAGTTATACCACATTCAGATAGGCATTCAGTATGCATGTTACAGGTGTTGTGCCGAATTTCGACACCTGCCAGATTATTGTGTTATTATCAATACTGTGCATTGAAATGCTTGTGACGAGGCTCAGACATACAGTGCTCTACTTTTTTTTCTTGATTATTTATTTATGGTTTATGTATGGTCCAGTATTATGCGTACGTGAACATACAAAAAATAGACATAAATGGAGGGCACTGAGATAAAAGTGGCATGTGCTGTTTCATAGGCAGAACAATAAATGCAGTCAGAACAATAAACACAAATAAGTGGCAGTAATAGATACAATAAGGGTAGACAGTGTTAAGAGTATTGAGTAGCCCTGAGGTACTGAGATAGGAATACTGTGGTAATCAGTGTTCAGATTTTCAGTGTAAAGTGTCGCAGACCTACATGAAAGAATATAAAAAGTGGCATTACAATACAATAGATAGTAAATAGTAAATTTAAAGTTGCTAATTTGAGAAAACGGTGACGTCATGTATGCGTATTGCATGTTCACTCTATGACTGCGCAGTTGTTTTTTTACAAAGTGACACTGCCAACTACTGGCCAGACATGCATAATACAGCATCTTTAGTTATTTTCACAGATCTGTGTGAATTGGGATCATTTTGACAACCTTTTACTTCTGTACAAAGGAAAAACATTTCCGTTTTTAGTTGGCTTCCTGTTTATTGAACAGTTCTATTAAATCAAAATCCCAATTCCAATCATGGTGTTATTTTGAATACAAGTAAGACTGTTTGTAATGCTGATATTCAGCAACAGCTATCTCTCATGTGATATTTCTTAATTTTATATTCTTTGCTTTGCTAACTTGGTAGGAAAAATGACTTAGCCATTCTTATGTAATGACTATGTACCTCTAATAAGAAAGAATTCAGTCTTTGTGACTCAAAGCATGTTTCTCAGGTATCATCAAACATGTTGCTCAGCAACACTGTTTTAGGTGTAGCCTATGAAGCATCACTACAGTTCAAGTAAGAACACTGTTAAAACTGACATATAATCTCTCAGTCCAGGGCTTTTTACAAATATCAGAAGGCTTGTTGGTATAAAGTAGGGATTATGCAAACAGGCTTTATATGTAACAGGTGGGTGTGGCTTATGTGCCTCCTCAAATCACCTGTGGCATGCAAATGCTGTCATTTGGGATCTGCACCTGTGAAGACATTGAGAGCCAATCCTACTTTATTGTTTAATTTCAACACTCCAACAACAGAACCAGGACATAATGTTTGCACAAGAAAAGGACAATTTAATATTAACTCATTCCTGGAAAACTCCATAACCAGCATGGAAAGATACCGGAGACCTCTGAGGACTTGTCAAAAAAGGATGGGAACTGCATGGGGAGAAAATTTCAGATAAATGACAGGCATTTGCTGAAACCATCAGAGCGACTAAACCTCGAATCTGAAGGTATTGTGAATGACTTCTGTTACAAAAGATTTTTTGAAAGATAATAGACAATCTTTCAGGTATTTCACTGTTGAATATATCACCTCAGCTGAAAAGCTGGACGTATTCTTAAATTTCTTTTTATTTAATTAATTTATGGCTTATTACTAATGTACTGAGTAAATTCATCGTGCATTTTCTGAGTACAGCTAGTACTGAGTATGTCTGAAATATCATGAAATCACAAAATGTTGTGGGGAATAGTTAAGTTAAGAATACACACACATACACACACACACATATACAATATATAGCCATCCCAGATTAGTGTGCTTCAGTTGCCCAAGGGAAAATAAACGAAAGAGTGCTGTAAGCTTGGCTTTTCCATATGCAGAGTAAATGTTGTGGTCTTATTGTACATGATGTAAATATCATTTGTGGACGTTGCCTGGTCAGCCGCACTTAACGAGTCTCAAGAGGCAAAACCATGGAGATGAATTTCTTCAGAGACTTCCTCCTAGAGGCAGAAGCCCTAGTATTTTACTCTAATAAAAACAGCATGGCTTGTCTGAGCTTTCTTATCTGTAATTCACTGAAATTTGATGGTGTGTTAAATATCCATTTGCAATACCTCTCAATGTTTTCCATTCTCTTCCAGTCCATGGCACGCTACAGGTGTAATGGAAAGGTCCTATGTCTATGTCTCTTGCCTTGTGTGATGGTAAGTCACCTGTTGGTCTACATCATGGTGTCCATATTTGTAGCCGTCTCCTACTCCCCTCCTCTACCGCAGCTGCCCCTCCATTTCATTGCCACCGGAGCCTCTGCAAACTCAGGAGCTCTTGCATCCCATCCACTTCGGCCCTTCTGGAATCTCAGACTAGAGGACGGGGCACTGTGGAACCGCCTCCAGCACATTAGAGATCGAGAACACAACCCCATATTGAGAGGTAACAATACAAGGTATAAAGGTCCATGCCTTGATGAAATACAACCCCAAGAGACGGGAAAAACTGGTGCCTGTGAACAAGACGAGGCTTGGGCGTCTCATCTGCCTGATTTTAACACCCTTCCTAAACAAATGAAGGATTTTGTCCTGTCCATGCACTGTAGAAATTATGCTATCCTCGTGGACCAACCCAACTTGTGTTTCGGACAGGACTCTGAAGCACCGTTCCTTTTAATGGCGATTAAGTCACAAGTCGGAAACTTTGAGAACAGACAGGCCATCCGAGAGACGTGGGGAAAGAGCGGACGAATCCAAGGGGACGATGGAGGAAGAGGCTGGTTCGTACGCACCATCTTCTTGCTCGCGAGGCAGGACACAGAGACGGGGCCTCATCCGGACCTGAGTGCCCTACTGAAGTTGGAGAGCAGCACCCATAAGGATATCCTGCAGTGGGATTTCAAAGACACTTTCTTCAACCTCACCCTGAAAGATGTCCTCTTCTGGGACTGGTTTTCAAAACACTGTCCTCATGTTCACTTCATTTTCAAGGGAGATGATGATGTGTTCGTTAGGACTGAGGCTCTGCTGGACTACTTAGACCATGTTGGAGTACAAAAAACGCATAAAATGAAAGGATGGGACGATTTCATTGTAGGGGATGTTATTTCCAATGCCTGGCCCAATCGGCAGCCTAATACTAAATATTACATACCCGAAAGCTTCTATAAGGGAACGTATCCGGCGTACGCAGGCGGTGGTGGGGTGGTTTACACCGGTGCTTTGGCCATGCGTCTGCAGGAGGTCTCTCATCGGGTCGGCTTGTTTCCCATTGATGATGTTTACTTAGGAATGTGCCTTCACAGGCTCGGGGTGTCCCCCACTCATCATTCGGGTTTCCTTACCTTCGACCTTCCAGAGGATCTGCGGGAGAAGCCGTGTGCGTATCATAATGTTCTCCTAGTGCATAAACGCACCCCAAAAGCAATGTTAACGCTGTGGAAGGAGCTACAGGTTCCTCTTCAGGAGTGCTAGTGTAAAGTGGGGCAGCGTGGTCACAAATTCAAATAAAGGTAAATGATGCAGCGAGGACCCAGACATCAAAGTTGTTTTCGTTTTTTACCACAAGGTATTTTCATGCCAACTGGGCGTGTTAATTTGTATAAAGGGCCCTCATTTTTCTGTGGTCATTATGAGATCAAATTAGCATGGCAAGACAGTAGACAAGCTAAAAATGGCATAAGAAGTCACAATGTAGACAACATGGTTGACTTCCTGAAAGGGTTGTTGTGAAATGGCTTTTGTTTTATGGGAATAAGAATGAATAAGCTGCCAAGTGGACAATTGATATGTTATTTTTTATTTTTAAGATTTAAAGGTTTGTGGCCCAAACACAAATAGGAGTTATCTCATAATGGAACAAATCAAAAAATGCCATCAACATACTTCAGCTTTGTATCTACTGCTTTATGTTAAAAACAAAAACTAGTGTTTTATCTGAAATGTTTCAGAGAGGTCATAGAATGTTTTTAGACAATATTTTTTATAATTTTATGCTGATGTTTGAGTTTCACATATGTGTAATTTTCCTTTGTTTTGCAAGAATTGCCTGTGTGGAAATGGCTGGGAAAATAATTCAAAAGGATCTGGACTCCATTTTGGAGATATTGGAGAAATGGTGCTCTTCTGCAAAATGATCTGGATGCCTGAACACCCCACAGACATTGTCATCTGGTTTTGCCCTTGTGGGCCTAATTATAGCCTGGTGTTGTTGGAGGCATACTGAATTACAACAACAAAACATAACAACGGGAAATAATGAATGACAATAATGAACAGTTTATGATTTTCTGATTGTCCACAGAATTTACTTTGATAATTTATACTTTAAATGTTTGTGCTTTGATCCGATTCATGTAAATGTGAATGTTTAAGAGCAGTTTTATGACCTAAGAATTCCATTATGTTTGTGTCACTTATTATTATTATTATTATTATAATCTTATAATTATTATTATTAGTGGAAATGTCCCTCTTCCTTTTTGTTTGATTAGAAAGTCAACTTCGTCCTCCAAATGTTTATTATGAATTATGCCAAAAGAAGCTTGTATATTCTTTCTTAAGTTATGTACAGACAGAAATTTAAATAAAAGCTTTTAAACTTTATTAGAAAACTGTTTTTTTCATGAAAGTATATATATACACACACACTGTGCAAAGGTCTTAGACCACCATTAGATGTTGTTTTAGCAATGGTATGATGACCATAATTATTTCTCAGCCTCTTTATTAAAATGTAACCAGAAAATACAGGAAATTTGAATGCAATAAAAAAAAAAACGATTTATAGACTTGAGCAATAGCAGGAACCTGGCTCTCTTTAACTGAATGGAATGGAAAAGGGCTATAAGGCCAAGAAAACTTTAAAAATACGATGAGAAGTTTCTCAGATTTTCATCTTTGAGAAAATTGAAGAAGTCCAGGTGTACTGATTTTATTTTTCACTACTGATTTTTGCTTAAAGAAGCCATTTTGTTCTCTCTCTCTCTCTCTTTCCCTCTCCCTCTCTTTCTCTCTCTCTCTTTTTTTTTTTTTTTACAATTTGTATACATATTTCCTGTATTTTTTTTGTGTCGTAATAAAGAACAAAAAATAAAAATTGATCGGCATTAAAACTGCTAAAACAACAATGCTGGTGGTGGCCTAAGACTTTTGCACAGTATAGGCCTACTGTGTATATATAATTTAGAATTTATTAGAATTCTTTACATACAAATTATATATATTATATAAATGTCTGTATTAATCTCTTTTAAGAATAGTTTGTATTTTGTGTTGTATTATTGGAGATTCTTCTCACCTCAATTTGGGTGTGTGAAGTACTATTTTCTGTAGAAATGCTTTGGTAGAATATTTATTGTGAAAAGTGCTGAACTAAAAATCTTTCTCTTCAAGTTCATATATCTAACATAAATAAATTAAAAGTATTTTATAGTATATAGTATTTTACAAATGTGTTATTTGACTTTAGAACAAAGAACATTTTAAAAGCCAAAAGGATTTTACGAATTACTTGGTGTTATGTTACAAAAAATTAATTACTATACTTTCTCATACCATATAAACGAGTTCATTTAAAAAAAAAAAAGTAAGTGTGGAAAACTATAAGACTGCGTTGTACAGACCAACAGCCTCCATACTGGTAGAGGGCGCTGCAACAACCTTTTTTGGCCATTTAACCCGGAAGTTATCAGAACTGCACAGCGTTCATCATACGACTGTGCTGCGGCTGTTTTGTTAGTCGTGTTTTTTTTAGTGTTTACACTGCGACAAAAGTTAATGCGAAATAATGTGTTAATTAAATCTCAGGTAGTAGAGTCGGGGCCTGATACTATGACGGCTTTGTACTGTTGATATTTAGTAAATATTTGTCTCTTTGCCGTGTTATAATCAATTAAAGTTCGTTAGAGAGACACAGATCACTTTCAGTCTATAAACAGAACCGATATGGGTTCATCAAAGAAACATAAAGAAAAGGAGAAAGACCGGGATCCCGAGGAGCGGCACCGTGAGCACAAGAAACACCGTCATAAGGACCGGGATAAGGATAAGGATAAGGAGAAGGACCGAGAGCGAGAGAAGAGAAAGAGATCCCGATCCAGAGAGAGGAGCGGCCGGGGAGCAGAGAGAGACAGAGGCGGTAAAGCAGAAAAGAGCAATGCTGAGCCGCGAGTCAAGAAAGAGAAGCTCGATCCTGCTTTCGAGGACAGCAGCGGTCAGTCATCTTGTAGTTTCTGACAAACTACCACAGTAAAACTGTGTTGACTTGGTGTTCTGCTGTACTGTCATCAAAATTAAAATTTTAGACCATGTTTGAGTCTCATAGGCCTGGTTTCACAGACGGGGCTTACACCAGAAGTCAAGATTAGCTAAATCCTGAGATAAATTAGGACATCTAAGTAGCTTTTGTAACTGATCCTTAGAAAACATTACTGAATATCTTCTTTCAGACAAACACAATCAGAGTAAAATTAAAAAATATCCTGTCTTTCAACCTTTATAATGGTAGTGAATGGGGGGTGACATTTTGAAACCCAAAAAATGCATCCATCCACCATAAAAGTAATCCATACAGCTCCAGGGGGTTAATACATTTTTGGAGCCATATGGATTATTTTTTATGATGAATGGATGCATTTTTGGGGGGGCTTCAAAATATCGCCCGTCATTGACTAACATTATAAAGAATAAAGATAAAAATAAAGATATTTTTTAATATAACTGATTGTGTTTGTCTGAAAGAAGTAAGTCACATATACCTTGGATGGATTGAGGGTGAGTAAATTTTTGGATTATTTTAATTTTTGGGTGAACTATCCCTTTAAGCTTTCTCTGTGAACCTGGGCAATAGTCTTTTTATGAAGTTCTCCACGGTAGCCCTTACATTTCTTTGTCCCTACTACGTTTATGGCCTTCAATAATATCTAATAACATTCTGGGTAGATGTTGAGTCTTTGGACGGTATTCATGTATGTCTACATCTTGTGTTGCAGAGCCAGGTCCCAAATCTGCAGGTGGTGATGCTTCACTCAGCATTGAAGAGACCAAGTATGATTTCTTGCACACTGTTGTTTGTAATTATGGGGGGGGGCGGGGTATTATATTATATTGTATTTTGCTAAATGCCATTACTCTTTGTTTCACAGTAAACTGAGGGCCAAACTAGGTTTAAAACCCCTTGATCTCAATGAAAACAAGAAAGGTAAGAATTTGATGGTCGTTACATCATAGTGCTGTTTTATACACTACGGTTTAAAAGTTTGGGTATAGTAAGATTTTTATTTTGAGAATTTTTTTAGCACTGATTCAAAAGTGACCTTAAGGCAATTTATAATTGTTAAAAAAAAATGTCAAAAAATGCATTTCAAATCTTAAAAAAATGTTTTTTTATACTTTCTATTCGTCAAAGAAAAAAAAATCAAGATTTCCAAACAATATGAAATGGCACTACTGTTTTCATAATTGATAATAAGAACTGTTTTTTGAGCATATGTCATATTAATAATACATTTTTAAAAATATTAAAATAGAAAAGTTTTAAATTGTAATAAAATTTCATTATATTACTGCTTTTATTGTATTTTTCATCAAATAAATGCAGCCTTGAGCATGAGAGACTTCTTTTAAAAACACCAATATCTTACTGACCTGAACTGTAGAATGTTAGTGTATGCATTTCATTGCTTTGATGCTGAGCATCTTATTTGAAACATTTCTTCTAAATCTGTGGTTCCTCAGAGACTGGAACCAAGGAGGAGCCCCTCCTGGCTGAGACCATCAATCCTGTCCATATCAAACAGCAGGCTGAGATGAGAGAGAAACTGGCTGCTCTCAAAGAGAAGCGTCTGCTCAATCAGAAACTGGGGTAGGATATTGTAACCACTTGCAACAAATAAAAAAAAAAAAACATACAATATTGTAATTCTATGTTATTCAAACTAAACCAAATACTAAATTGGAATTATAACATTCTGTTTTGTTGTTTTATTTTTTCAGGAAGGTAAAGGCGCTTGGAGATGATGAACCATGGCTGGACGACACAGCTGCCTGGGTGGAGAGGAGTCGCAAACTAGCCAAGGAGAAGGAATTGGCGGAGAAGAGGGTGAGAATAGACAGTTGTGGAGACAACCAGATGGCTAGCTTTGTATCTTGTTTTTCCTCTTATTAGTCTTTTTATTGTGTCTTCTGTGTAATCCCTCTCAACAGGCCAAGCTCCTCGAGGAGATGGATGAAGAGTTCGGCGTGAGCAATCTGGTCGAGCAGGAGTTTGCACAGGAAAAGAGGGTGTGTGACCTTGTTGATATTTTCTTGCTGTTCAGTTAGACTTTAATCCAGCTGTTCTCAACCTTTTTGACTTCTAGTGCCCCAAGACAAATTTCAAAGGCCTCCTAAATATTTATGGTATTCCTGCTGTAGTGACAAAGCTACTCATTTTCAGACTTTTAAAATAACATTTTGCGTAATTATTTACAATGTAGATAATTAAAAATAAATTCCATAATTCCAGAAGCTTCAATGAATGAATGAATGATTTTTTTTTTTTACTCTCAAATGGCAAATTCTATTCAATAAATATTTCAGAGTTTGGCATAACTAGAAAACTATATTCATTATATTTATACTCATTAATTTCCATGACAGTTTTATTAATGCACCTGACATTTCCAGGTCTTTTAAGATTAAACTTCCTCAAAAACATGTTTTCCAAGACCGTGGGAATCCTGGTCTCTTAAATAAATGTGATGGTTGTTGAAGGTGTCAATTATAATAAGAAATATTTTGATGTTTAGCTATTTTAGATTATTTTAAGCTTTATTTTGGCCCTTGGTTGAGAACCACTGCTTTTATCAGCAGTGAAAGGAACTAGCTTTGATCACGTAACTGTTGTTGATGGGAAGGTTTCTCTTAAAAAAATAAAACAAAAAAACGTAAATATTAGTATAGATAGTATTGCATATCCATTTATGTATTAATTCAGCTGTTTTTACTAACCAGGACTCATACGGCTCACACCATCTCAAAGGGCTCAAGGTTCAACACAAGATGGACTCTTTCAGAGAGGGAGAAACGGTTGTCTTAACTCTAGAAGACAAAGGTAAGCTAACGTGATGGTGAGGGTAGGTTAATGTACTGTATATTTAGATGAATAAGCATCTGATAAATCACTGACAGCATCTAGATGCACTCTCCTGCAGACGCTCTTACTGTTTCTCTGTGTGGGTGATTTTCACAGGCGTTCTGGAGGAGAAGGAGGACGTGCTGGTGAATGTGGGACTGGTGGACAAAGAGAAAGCAGAGAAAAATGTGGAGCTGAAGAAAAAGAAGCCAGATTATAAACCTTATGAAGAAGAGGAGAGTGTGGATGACATGGTCGTTGTAAGATCGCCTGTTTTGAAATTTCAAGTTCGCTAAATGCATTAAAACATATTTAGGATGGTTTCACACTGGTGCGCACTCGGGTTCGATTGACATCAGAGATTGTTTGGATCATGTGAATTGTGTTTTTTGAACTCGAGTGCACATCCATGAACCATACCGCAGTCCGCATAAAAAGGGTTGTGTGTGTGGTACGGTTCATGTGAACTCTGGTACAGCACGCTTTTGAAACAAATGTGGAATAAACCAGTGTTGCCAAGTCTACGGTTTTCCCATGGAATTGGGGTACTTTAACACTGTTGCTGTGGATTGTTTTTCATATCTGTAGGTTGAAGCGACCGCAATTAACATAATATTTAACCCCTGGAATGCAAATTTCACCACGGGACCCCTCCCAAAACACGATTGGGCTTGTTTTGAGAAGCAACTGGACGGGTTTTGTTGTGAAAACCTCTTGATGGCATATGATTTGATAAAAATGTATTTGTATGCATCACTTTCCTGATAAACATGATGTACATGTCATTTTTGCTTGCCTTCAGCAGAAATGCATTCCTGCGTCCTTTAGAAAACTTGCAGTACATTTGCAGCAGATGGACTCAAGTGCCATTATGTGCTGATGCTTTCGGAACAAAACCTAAGGTTTAAAAACATAATATAAATGGTGTGAGCAACACTATGGATTTTGCTGCCTCCTCCTGTGTCATCGTTACCAAGCAACAGGGGTAAACAGCTGCTGCTTTGAAGCTAATGCACCGTGTTTCAGAATCAAACGATACGTTATGAACACAATCCAGCGAAGGCAGTGGGAAGGGGGAGCAATCGAACTCTGGTTCAGAAATTTTGCATCACAATATTCTAATGTTAGAGATAATGTGCAAATAAATCTCCACAATTAAAATACCACTGATATTGGCAGATAGCGCTCTGTGCTTCTGTCTTTAAGCGTAACATTATGGTGTCTTTTAATTCTTTCCAGTTCAAGCCAAAGTCTGTGCTCTCCAAGTACGATGAGGAGATTGAAGGGGAGAAGAAGAAGAGTTTCAGGCTGAGTGCCGGAGGTTTTGTCGGGGGCGAGAGAGAGCGAGAGCTGCAGGCCATCAGAGAAAACCTGCGCAATCAGGCTCAGTCTCTGGACATGCCCTCTCTCACCCTCGCCACTGAATACTACACGCCACAGGAGATGGTGAGAAAGATGTTAGATAGTGCATTCGTATTTAAGTTTGATTTCATGCTTGACTCGTTTTTTTCCGTGTGTCACATCAGGTTGGCTTTAAGAAGACCAAACGCAAAGTCAAAAAAATCCGAAAGAAGGAGAAGGCCGGTGACCTCTTGATTGACGACACTCGAAGCACAGATTTTGGTTCCAGGTAAAGCCTTAACTTGCTTGCTGTTGAATACTCCAGCGACACCACATTTCTTTAAACCTAAAACTGGTTCTGCCACTCAGGTCTCGAGGTCGAGGTAGAAAGCAAGAGGATCAGGAGGAGGGGGCAGATTCTGGAGACGTTGCTGTGCAAACCAGCAGCAAACCCAGTGATGTCCTCCAAAAGTCGGATGACATTAGAATGGCAGACATGGACATTAGTGATGACGGTAACAGAACTTTTTTAATGTACAAAGTTAAAACCTGATTTTTAGTTTTCTAAAGGCATCTGTTTCTGTCTGTGGGGATTTCCTTTGAAATTCAAATGAATTGCATCAGTATTCTCTGCACTCACTCTTTCCCCTTGTCTTTCTCAGAGGACTTTGTCCCTCCAGAGCCTACTTTATTAGAAGAGGATGAAGCCGAGCAGGAGCTCCAGAAACAGCTTGAGAAACAGCGGAAACTCAGACAAAAACAGATGCTTAAAGACTCAGGAGAGAGGGTCAGCACTTTTTAGTCTTGAAGCAATTCTTCAGCAAAACAGGATAAAAATCCAAATTTTTGTTAATTGTTCAAATGAGTCAATTATTACGACCCCCAAGGCAATGTTTTTTTCCAATTGCAGTGGTTGAGTGAAAACATGCTCTTTTGCAGGACACCTCGTCTAAAGGCCAATTCACACCACGCAGACAGACTGATATCTGATAATGGGATAGTTCACCCAAAAAAGAAAATTTTGCCATCATTTACTCAACCTCATGTTGTGCCAAACATGTATGATTTTCTATCTTCTGTTGTACACAAAAGAAGATATTTTTTAAAGAATGTTGGTAATGATACAGTTGACGGCATCCATTGACTTCCATAGTATTTACCGTTATTCTTCACAATAACTTCTTTCGTGTTCAACAGAAGAAACTCATACAGGTTTGGAAAAACTTTCGTAAGTAATGACAAAATTTTCATTTTTGGGTGAAGTGTCCCATTAACAGATATTGTTGAATCAGTGGCAGATTCTCGCAGCTGACCTGCACACACAGTTTATTTGCTACCATTTAGCCGCATACGTTTTACAGGGTTTGACCCACTCTAAAGTCTTTGACTGTTCATCCCTCTTTTTAAAAGTAAACTGACTTTAAAAAAAAAAATTGCGATTTCCTGTTGTACTTTTACTTTATATAATACTATTGAATCCAGAAATTACAAAAGCAAAATGTAATCAAACACAACTAAACTTATTTAAATTAAAACGCTACTTTAATAATTAACAATAAAAGGCTGAGGAAACATTTATTCAGCTGTTTCTTTTATATGTGGTCTTTTTCAGGTGGCTGAGCACATGAAGCAAATGAGTACAGCAGTGGATGACGACAATGACCCCGACAAAAGGAACAACATTGTCTTTAATGCCACCTCTGAATTTTGCCGTACTCTTGGAGACATCCCAACCTACGGGTTGTCAGGCAACCGAGAGGACCAAGAGGATATTATGGTACAAGCCATCCCAACCCTTCCCACTTGTCATAGGTTGCTTCACCTGCAGGTCTTGATGATTCTGATTTGTTTGGGTCACACAGGACTTTGAAAAGGATGTTGAGAAAGAAGGAGGTGGACAGTCAGACTCCGATATGGATGATAACGTGGGCTGGAGCACCGTCAACCTGGACGAGGAGAAAATCCACGCAGATGTGAGTCTTCCGCTCGGCTCGCTGACAGGGATTCAGTTGGAATGTGAAACCTATTGTTTAATCTTGTGCTCTGTTACAGTTCTCAACGGCATCCACAACTATTCTGGATGAAGAGCCCATTGTGAACTCTGGTCTCTCTGCTGCTCTGCTTCTGTGCAAAAACAAAGGTGAGAGATTAAGCAAATCTGATTTTGAGCTAGGTAGAATGGGTAATTAAAGTCTAATTGATTAAAAATATATATTTGTTTAACCCTTTCAGGGCTGCTGGACACACAGATGCTGAAGGTGGCTCGTGTCAAACCCACAAAACCAGTTCTGGCAAATGATAACTACTGCATCGAAGACAAGATGTAAGTAGATGTAGCAATACTTTCCCAGTGGTTCTTTCTTGTTGTAAAAAAAGCCAAGATGTTTCTATTTCTTTTTCATTCTGCTGCAGGAATATTGATGACAAGTACAGCAGGAGAGAGGAGTACAGAGGCTTTACTCAGGATTTCAAGGAAAAGGATAACTACAAGCCTGATGTCAAGATTGAATATGTTGATGAATCTGGTCGCAAGCTGACCCCTAAAGAGGTTAGCGCACATGTAGTTCTTCTTCACCTATCACATTGTTAGATATCCCTGCTACAAGTGCTGAGCTTCATGTGTCGTCCTCCAGGCTTTCAGACAGCTGTCTCATCGTTTCCACGGGAAGGGCTCTGGCAAGATGAAGACAGAACGGAGAATGAAAAAGCTTGAGGAAGAGGCGGTATGTTTTCTTTACATCGCCAAGCATATTAGAACATGCAGCACCATTGAAGTCTCAGTGAGGACAAAACGGAGAGAAAAAGATGCTGGTCTTTTCTTGGTGTGAATATTCCACCATCTGTCTGCCAAACTAAGTGTTTTTTGTTTTGTCCCCGCAGCTGCTGAAGAAGATGAGCAGCAGTGACACTCCTCTGGGCACCGTCGCTCTTCTGCAGGAAAAGCAGAAGTCCCAGAAAACTCCTTACATTGTGCTGAGTGGCAGTGGGAAGAGCATGAATGCGTACGTATTTCACCATTTACGTTCGATTCTATCTATGTTGCGGTTGTTAACTGGTGTTATCTTCCTTTTTTCACAGGAACACCATAACAAAATAAATCTATAATCCGGAACCGGTCTTTCACAGAAGATTTCTCAAAGAAAGTGTACTAATTTTAGCCGTCTCTTAAATGAATAAAGTCGCAACAAGTGATGTATATACAAACATTGTCATGTGTGTGAATTTAAATCCCTTGATTCTCGTCTTGATCCAGACAATTTTCTGTTGAACACTTTATTTTTTTCCTCATTAAAAAATGCTGCGATTAAACTGACCTAATGCTATTTGTGAATTATTACAAGCATTTTTGTTTTTGTAGAGTTTGTTAGCATTGAATATTTTTAAAAGCCATATTATAAGTGTATTAGCTATCACTGTTCTTTGTGTACTTTAATAACTGAAACCACAGTGGTTTTTGTGGGACAGTTGTGACGGCACAAACAATAAGTCCTTATTTATTCATAAAGGTTTTTCAGAATGTTTAAATACAACACAGCAAATGACATAATTACATATACAGTAGTGGCCAAAAGTGATGTCCAGAGGAGATATTTTTTTTAATTATCCTATAAGATCAAATAAACCATCAAAACATGAGGAAAATATTTTATATTTTATAAATATTTGTTTTTATTTTTTTAACTACAAGGGGAGAACAAAACACTATGGTATTTATCTGAAAATTATATTTGGCAAAAATAAGCAAACCGCACCTACAGGTTTTATTGTACTATGCAAAAACCACACAGAAACTTTACAACGACTACAACAATGCATAATTAATATTTAACAATAATTTTACTCTTCTCTTTGCATGTGTTCTTCATTTCTTTGTATGACAGCCTGGCCACAATATTGTCCAAACAATTTGGCATGTTTCATTGCACAATCACAAATACAACAATTGACTCCAAGCACAACTATTTGATATGCTATAAAAAAAATCTATCATTTCTTTAATATATCAATAAAGGGTGAAGATGGAAATTTTTATGCTGGACATCACTTGGCCACTACTGTACAATAAACAATGTAATTTCTGAAAGGTGTCGTTTATAGCACAAAGCTCAAGATGAATAGAAACGTTGCTCCCATCACACAGGTTTTAGTAATGTACACTTTATGCAATGCTTGATTGATGTTGATTGATTACTGGTAAGCGTTGTTATCACAAGTCTTATATTTTGTTTTGTATCAGCACCAAGGTACTCTTGAGGCCACTTGGTCCAGAACAGCTATAATTTCTGTCCCTTGGAGCAAATATGATGTGGGGTCAAGAGGAGCATTGACCTCACACTCCCACCCGCTCAAAATAGGTAGAGTCAAAGGTGCTGAGTCCATTTTTATATCAGCATGGTGTTTTCTGTTCTTGTGGTACACTGGAAGCGATCTGAACTTTGATCCAAGTGAATTCAGGCCTCGGCGACATGGCCTCGGTATTGATCCATCTAGGGGAAATGGTAAATTTGTAATATAAACTGAGAAAATATTGTTTTATTGTAGTCTAGAAGTGATCTCTTACCGATATTCCATTGTGTTCTGTTGGGTTGTTGTGAAATTTTCAGGGCATCTTCCCTCCAATGATGTGTCTTGCTTTCAGCAGAGAAGAATTGATGATTATTCTGTTTACAATTATAATTATAAGCCTGGAGGAAGAAATTAGTCCAATAACTTAATCACGAACTTCATTTGATTGTATTTTCAGGGTTGTTTAAAAGCAATATAGTCAATTTAAAAAAAAATCCAATTGCACCTTATACAACAGTTGAATGAACAAGAAGTTAAAGTGTTAGTTCACCCAAAAATTAAAATTAATTCCTCGGTAAAATAGTCCTCGTGACTGCAGTGATTCAAACTTAATTTTATTAAGCAAAGGAAATTCTTTTGTGCCCTCCCAAAAAAAAAAAACTACTTTACTCAACATCTTCTGTGAGAGTCTCCAAAGTTTATTATATCCAGCACTTCCAGGTTCTACGTCAGAAAGCCGGCTCAGTATTGGCTGACGCTGTAACACGTGAGCAGCATGATGCATGTGTGTGATGGTGATGCAGGAACCGGCCAATAATGAGTCGGTGTTCTGACATAGAACCTGGAAGCGCTGAACATAAACTGCATTTGAGAATGACACAGAAGAAAAGATATTGTTGAATAAACTCACAATTAAACTACAATTGTTTTGTTTTTGCACACAAAAAGTATTCTTGTTGGTTGAACCATTGTACTCATGTGGACTATTTTAACGATGTCTTTAGTACCTATCTGGACCTTGACAGTGGAGGTTAAGTTGCTGTCTATGCTCTCGGATGTCATTAAAAATGTCTTCATTTGTGTTCTGAAGATGAACAAAGTTCTTACGGGTGTGGAATGATCCCTTTAATTTGCAGTAAAATAATTAAGAGTAATTTATATTTTACACACAATATTTTTACTTTGTCTATTTTTTAAATATAGTTCCAAACAAAGTCCCAGAACCATGTCACTGTGTTTTTGTAAAGTAAGAAATTTTCCTGGATCAATTTTGTTGAACCTGGAACAACATCCCTGTCCGAAATGTAATCCTATACCATATCCCTACCCCTGAACCTAATCCTATCCTTAACTTATCCCTAAAATCAGAGGGAAGTGATGTAGAAGCACTTAACCCTTGTTTTAAGCCTAAACTTGACATAAACTGTAAACTTGTCCCTCAGACGTTATTGGTTGATTGGAATGTGGTTCCAGGATAAAGAAAGATGCTCACCCTATGTTCACCAATGAGGTCTCTGTGCTGAATGAATCCACTAATCAAATTGACCCTTCACCGGCAGTTTGATTGACAGGCGATCTTACCAAACATAACCCCGAATTCGCCATTTTGTCTGACAAAGCAGTCAGTGGAGTTAGTAGATTAACATTGGTGAACCTGAATTTCAAAAATTGCGTGTATTCACGTCTTTCCGCACTTGAAACAACATTCCTTCTGATGTTCATTCATGTTTATTTGATGCTATAAATGAACTAGTATAAAGAGATGGTTGGTTCACGAGCCGCTTGAAGGAGCTACAGCGATCTGTCACGACACATTAAAGAGCCACAATACGCTATTTATTGTTTAAACTTTTTACAATATTACAATATTTTAAATAAGAAACTGTTTCATTTCAAAAGTAGCCTGTTCTGTCTTGTCTGTCGACGCGTTGTCAGTGTCCTCTTTGCTCTGCGATGTATTTTTCACTGCATGAGAACATGATGTGTGGCGTGAGAGCACATGGCTTGTCGGACAAAGCAACAGTAACTAAAGGGGGCGGGTCTTTGCGAATTAAGGGTCAATTGGAGGACCGGAACTAACAGTTATATAAGGTATGCACAATAAGCACGGTACCTTTGAAATTCTGTTCACAAGGCCTAAGCTGTCATTCCACTTCTTGGCTGATGTCAAGTTAGTGTTGGTAATTCTATAACAAAAGAAATTAATGTTTAATGAACAGCAAAATACAGCGGATAAAGAGCAATATTGAACACCAGAAAATGACCTTATAGACACACCTGTTTGTTATAAAATAATGACTGACACTTTGTTGGGTATGTGTAAGGCTCTCCATAGGTAGAAAGCCAGTTCCCTCTGAATTTTGCAACCAAGGGTCCAGTTTTTGATGTGGACGATTGAATGATGGTCCACACATATTTAGTTCAGCGTTGTCCACCATTTCGTCTAAAATGGGAGTTAACAGGAAATCCTCTCCGTGCATGGGAATGTATGGAGCCAGACTGTCCAAGTCTAACTCACAAAGATCCTACAGTAAAGCACAGCAAATGAAAGTTTCCACAACTATAACTAACTACATTACCATTTAAAACTGTAATTTTTTTTTAAGAAATTAAAACTTTTATTCAGCAAGGATGTGCTTAATTGATCAAAAGTGACTGTAAACATGTTTAGGGTTATGAAAATATATATATATTTCAAATAAATTCTGCTGTTTTGAACTTTCTATTCATCAAAGCATCCTGAAAAAATAGCATGGCTTCCACAAATCTGCTTTCAACATTGACAATAATAAGAAATGCTGATACCACAGCACATTTTATAAAGGTACTCACACAATTGAAATTGCAGCACTCTTCTGTGTTATGTGTGATCTCTGTGGAGTCACGAACTTCCAGTATGTCACCCTCTGAAAAAGTTCATCATCATGATAACTTGTATTTTAAATAACATCATATCCTGCGATATCTTAATATCTATTAATTTTACCTCTTTGCTTTAAGGGTATTGTTGGACTACTGTGCTCATTTGATTTGGTTCTTTGACTGTTTTCATCCTGCTGGGTTGCAGACATTGGAAAAGGGGCAGGATGGGATTCTGGGCAAAGTGAATTATGTGGTTTCAGAACTTGCTCTGTCTGCTCCAGCAAAAATGCAAAATCGGGCTGCTCCACTCCACTACAATGTTATGAAGTGAACACATAAAAAATATTAAAATAAAACTTAACATAACTTTAGACATTTAAACCTTTAGGGAATCTTTACATGACAACAATGTACTAAAATGTTTTAGGTTTTTTTATTTTAAAAACACTGTAATATGCATGCCAGACCACTAGTTGGTGATGTCACTTTGTAAAAACACACTATGCGCCTACAGACAAAACACGTAATACGCATACGCATGATGTCATCGTATTTACAAATTTGTGTTTTTATTGTTTACATGGAGATGATAAAGGTATCGTTTTCAAAAACTTCTACTTTGGAACAGTTTTCAAAAGTTTGCTTTTTCAGGCCTCCAAAACATCGTTGTCTTGTAAATGAATGGCCAAAATGCATAAAAAGTTTTTCGTTTCTAGTTGAAAATGGTGTCGTGTAAATAGCCCCTTTCATCCTAAATGGTCATTACCATTAATCTCTGCCTAAACTACAAAAACGCGAATTCGTGAAAACTGTTTGTATTCAGTCTGTAGGCGCATAGTATTTCTTTACAAAGTGACATCGCCATCTAGTGGTCTGACATGCATATTACAGTGTTTTTAATCGTTTTCACAGATCCATGTGAATGGGGATCAATTTGACAACGTTGTCATCTGAATGCGAGAAACACAAAGGAAAAAAAAAGTCCTTTTTCAGTACATCGTTGTCATGTGAATGGACCCTTAGTAAGTTACAGTACATTTAATGTATTGTTTAATATGTGTATTTCCTGAAAGTTGAACAAATGTCCTTGCATTGCTAATGCCAATTTTCTAACCTAAGAATGTAATTGATGCAGACGACACTCTCTGGTACACCAGTACAACTGTTGCACACCACTGATGCGTCCGTCTCTGCCCAAACATAGCCACCATGTCTGTGCAGCAGCCGATATTTCCCAGTCGACACCTGACCCTTGGAGAGCACTGTTCCAGAGATAGTTGAACATTATTAAAGAGAGAGTTCATGAAAAAATGAAAAATTCTGTTATAATTTACTCATTCTCATGTCATTCCAGAAATGTATAAAGTTCTTTCTCTCCTATGGCCTGAGGTGCTGGGTTTGAAGCAGATTGTATGAAATGAAATGAAAAAATGAAATGAAATAAAATAAAATAAAAAATATTTTTTGATAAAGTCATATGAGTTTGGAATGACATGAGGCTGAATAAATAATGTCAGAATTTTCACTTTTTCTGTGGACTATCCCTTTAATGACTGCTTACTTTTTATTCAACACATATTTAATAATAAAACAAGTCAGATTTAACACACAAAGTGGAAAACAGATGACAAGAAATTCCTCTTACAGCAAACATGTGCCTTGCGGATTTTTTGGCAGTCAGATGGATGATAGTACTGGTACATGGATTGGCCCAATAACTCTGTGTCTTGAAAGCCGGTCAACTTCATAACCCTGAGAGAGAAAAGAGATTCAAATATAAAGACGTCTCAAAGAGGAGCGAAGCAGTAAGCTTTTTGTAGGCTTAAGGTTGTACCTTGAATGGCAGTAGGTGAACTTCATGTCTGGGCTGTGTACGCTCATAAACGTACTTGTATTCAGCGCTGTATCCAGTTCCGCGCTCTCCTGCGTGGGCAGAACTCTGCACTGAAGAACCAGACAACTGGATCCAGGTGTAGCGGATGACTTTTTTTTTCCAGTACACTGAACAATCTTCAGACGGTGTAAGCAAAGTTGTGAAAACAATGAAGATTGTGTGGTCTTTTTACTTTTTTAAACAATGGAAAGAACTTACTTTCCAAGGAGTCAGCTTCTGGTTTATCACACTTTTCATTCTGAGGATTACTTCACATTCCTGCTGTCCTTGGTTTCCTGAAATGTTAGCAGCAAACCAAATTACGGGCACTAGCTAGCATAAACCAGCCTAGACCAGCATGGAAATGTATGGTCAAAACTGCTTACCCATCAGTCTCTTGAGGGTGTCTTTGACCTCCATGTGATCACTCGGATGCAAGAACTCAAACAAACTCTTCCCGATCAAATCCATCTGGAAGAGAAATGTTTGGGATTTACTGAAGATGCCAGTAAAGTCATTCCAAGTACATGCAATTCATTTCATTTTGGTGACATCACCTGGTTAATTCCAGTGTGTGTAGTTACGCCCTTAGTGGTGAAGATGACCTTGCCATTCAAAGACAACAAAACCACAAACCCTCCGAGGGCAGAATCTAGCAACTCCCTCTCATAAGATTTAGCCGATAGTCCTACAATCACAACGGCCTTTAGAAAACTTGCTTTCTTTCAACCCATTTTCTACTTTCAACCCCTTTCTTTCTACCTGGTGAAGAAGGAGAGGACTGTGTACAGTTGTTCAGGGTGTTGAGAAGATCCCTCAGGTGCAGATAGGCGATTGTGAGACGTATGACTGAAGCTTTGTCTCGCTGACCGTCCATATTGGGGTCCAGAGGCAGAAGAGCAGTTAACTCCTTGAACAGCTGACTCTCCTTCTTCCTTCTGCTCTGTGCCGCCAAGCGAGAACATGTTTTTCTCCATTCTGTGCAGACTCTGTATTTAAAGTTATGGTGAATTTCAAAAACCACAAAAGATATGATGAAACATTTTTAACATAAACATGCACATTTTTTAAATGTCAATGTTTTAGATGTAGGAGCACACTGATTATCTACTAGCGTCATTCAGAGGAGGTAACATACACTGTATCATCATCATTTTCAATGAAGACATATAGGGCAGCACCGTTACTGATGGAAAAAGGGACGTCATGACTGCGTCACTTTGTCTTATCACTACCAAGTGTAGTTGCCTGCAACTTCTGATACAGTGTTATGCCTTCTGATAATAACTCCCCATGTGCATATGCTTTTTTTCTTTCTTTTTTTTGCCTGAAAAGGTAAATAAATAGAGGTAAAAAAATCTGATATTTGCTTGTGTAATATGAAACCCATTGTGAATTTATAAAATTAGTTTTCTTAATTCTTTATTTATACAGTTATTTCATTCTCTTCATCTGATTGTTTCCTATTAGCTTTCTAATAAACCTGGCATTGTATACCACAAAAATTGTTGGTTCTGTGAACAACTGCTTTTGATCCTTGGTTGTAAGTCATTTTGGATAAAAGCGCCTAATGCCTACAAGTAAATGCATTAAAAAAAAAAATCAATTTAATTTAATTTACATTAATCAGAAAAATAAAAAATGGCTTAAAACAGAAGGGAAAAGGCACTTTAGGTATATACACCTTAGAGTTATAAGGTTCTATCTGACATTTTTGTCAAAATTGAGTTATTCCACTGTAAACCATAATGCTCAAATATAATTAATTGGTAAACGTAAAATTGAACAAATTTGTTAAAACAAACGAACTAGGTGTTCATTTGAGTATTAGAACTTTCTTTTTCTTTTGCGTTCACAAAACTGACACATTTTAAGTAAACTGAACTGTTTCATTGTTTTGAGTTTTATGAACTTGTTTCTTTTAATTTAGACAAACTTAAATTTACTTGAAACTAGGCTGGAATTTCCCAGCATGCTTAGCTTACTCAAATATTTCAAGTTAAGAGCAATTAAAATGTATAATAACAAAAATAATGTGTGAGTCGGTTCTGCTTACTTAAATATTGATAATTGTCTTATAATTTGACAATTATTTGTATTTGTGTATCACCAGACAAGTCCATGACTACATTTAATTTATTTAAATTACTTGTTTTTATTTTTTATTTTTCCGAGATAAATTAGATAAATATCAAACCATTTTAGTTTGTGTGTTTTGTCCCAATACCACAGCGTAGTTCTAATGAATGCATTGGCAATATAATTGATATTGATGATATTTCAAACAACGTTGTCTTTTCAGCACAGCAGACTCTAAATCCACAGTGCCTATATTCAATATTTGTTTTGTATAAAATATTTTGTATTTGCATGTGACATTCATTAATTAAACTTTGTTTTTGTACTCACCTCCTTTTCTTCTGCTCAATGAATATTTGCTTTCTTCTAGCTTTTCCACGGCGCTCTTCTCTCAGTGGATCACTAACCGTTTCCAAAAGCTTTGAAGTCATTTTAAAATATGAGATGACTCAAGCGATCATGTGTTCATGTCAGGCATGTTACCAGGTGGCATGTTGTCATACTCACTGGTTGTAATCTCTGGACATGCTTGGGTTTATACCCATTTTCTCTGTAGGGTCCTTAAGACCCTCCCTTCATGTTCCATGTGACAGTTGGTCATTAATCACCATTAGGTTTGCATCTGTCAAAACAAGATGGTCTTTTACTTTTCTGAGTAAAAAGTGTAGATTCTTGTAGATTCTATTCTTGTAGATAAGCATTTGGTTTCGAGTAACTGCCACCCATGATTCTAGGAAAACTACTGCAGTTTAAAAAAGGTAGTCAATTCTATATTAATTCATAAACAATAAAAAATCATTTTCTTATTTCGTGTGTGATGGTAGTTAGCTAAGATAAAGACATAATTGGCACAATCATATAAAAGCAGACAGTGTCAAGAGGTTGTGGCACTAGTTACAGACCTAAACATGCTTATGTAATTTAGTAATTCAAACAAACCATAAACATACATTTAGGGGTCTTAGTAGATCGCATTAAAATAAGTAGAAAACAATTCAATTAATCTAAAGGGATAATTCACCACAAAATTTAAATTCTGTCATAATTTACAAGTTGTTCCAAACCTGTGTGATATTTCTTTCTTCTGCTGAACACAAAAGAAGATATTTTGAAGAATATGGGTAACCAAAAGGCTGATGACCCCTTTGACTATAGTATGGCAGGAAAAAATACAATGAATGGAGCCCATAATGGAGCTACAACAAAAACAACACATTGTGCAACTAGTGAAATCTCCAAACTTGCAAAAGGGCTGCTGAGTAAATTTAACACCGGAATAAAATACAAAAACTAAAATGCTTGAAACATTACCTTAAAGTTAAACATTCTCCACACGGATCGCTGAGAACCATGTTTGAGTCTGGGCTTGTAATAGTAGTCCATTGTCCATTGCCTAAACATATCTGTAAGGATATATTTCATAGTTGGTATCACTGCAGATGAACTCTTCATTTTCAAGTTAGTCCTTTGACGCTTTCCCATCATTTTGTCTGTGAAATGCAGATGGATGCATCTAACTTAAAGCATATTTTGGTTAAAGCAAATATTTGGTGTGAATAGCATAGAACCAGGAACAAATTCCAAGCAAAAGTAAAACTAAAAGGAATAATTTGTGCAAATTAGTGCCTGATTTGCTCCGTTGTCCTTCCCTGCTGGTTAGGAGAGTGAACATACAGGCAACAGGCGACGTGCAGCCCCAGAAACACGTTGGATCTATGTGATTTATTGGCATTTGCTTTCTGTCATTGGCTGGCTCTAAACCACAGCTTTGTTCACTGAGATAATGCATGCTGCCCAGACTACCTATAAATATGCACATATGCATGTCAATTCTGCCAACCAGTTTGTTTTTACTAAGAACAATCCTAATACTTTTTTCTGTTTAGTCTGCTTATAATGTCAATGGACTATATATCTATATTATCGCAATAGACAGAAATTGTTATTTCAGTTATTAGATATAGGCCTCATATATTACATTTTATTAAAAGTTGAGCATTTGGCCTTTACACCTTTTTTAGCCACGCAAGAAAAGAGAAAAGCTGAGTGTTCTGTTTTGAATTGTGTAATGGAGCTTGTTCATCAGCAGGTGCTTGTTTGAGAGGTTATTATCTTCTCATCTGGCGCCATTGGGATCCTGTTGATGCCCAGATTCCACAATAAGCTCCATACCCACCCTTAAAAGTGTGGCAATCTCCCACGGCCGGAATAAACAGTGGGCGGAGTTGAATGTTGGGGAATTATGCTCACTTTTTATGATAACATATTATTAGAATAGTGAGGAGAACAGAAATTGATGGAATTTCATGAAATGTTTCAAACTTGAGGGAAAAAATACTGGTCATTAATTAAGTTTATTTGCTTACCTTATTGTAGTTAAGTAATTTTACAGATTTTAAGGATTGATTTACTTATTTTAATAGTTTTATTTACTTTATCTAAACACTATTTTGGGTTAGGCTATTCCACCTGCATTGTTTTATACCTAAAAGTAGGCATGGTGAACTATTCTGATCTGCCAATGTGACTGTCAAGAAAGCAAACCACAGCACAATAAACAAATGATCCTGGGTGGTCAAGATGCTGTTCAGACCATGCAGATAGACAATTTCCTGTTGACAGAAAGTTTATTTTAGAGTGCTGGGAAATGAATTCCACTTGAGCACTTAAGTGATAAACAGTACAGTTAATTTCAACAAAATTAGATAACAGTCCACTAATACGAGAAACATATTAAATATATGTATTTGTATGCTAATATATTTATACGCTAATCTATTTATACATTATAGTGAACATAAAAACTAATCCCCTTCTAAAGTTGCCTTTGTCAAAACTATTATTTCATTTTCGATCACTCGAAACCTTCTGCTGTTTCTATAGGTTCTTAGGCTCGTCAGTCATCTGTTCCGCTGTCTGATTGGCTAAGGGGCGGGTCATTAAATTGAATGAGTAACGGAAGTAGATTCGTACGCTGGTGCACATTTTGACAGGAGTGAACGTACAATTCAGGTAGAACTTGTGTTACATGGTGTTGTTAATATCTGGGATATTGTTTAAAGAGAAAGCGTATGTTCGCTATTGTAGATGATAAAATAGCCCTATAGTGAATTATCGTATATTTGTTTGCATGGCACAGATTTGCGGGATTTCATTGTCTGATTTCCTGCTCTGTCAAGTGTGCTAACTGTATTAGCTGATCAGTTAAGTCCCAGAAGTGAAAGAGAAACTCACCGTGACAGTGCTGATTAACCTTTTAGCCAATATTTTGACTGTGTATGTCTAAACATTTATATATCCAAAAGTATATACACAACTATTGGCTTATTAGATGTGCGCGCGCGCGAGAGACAGAGTAAGTTCAGGGTGTAAAGCTGTGAATCCCCAATAATAACCATGACTGAGTTTCTGGTGCCAATGGTTCTACGATCTACTTAGGCTTGCGATGATTTTGGGAAACATTTTGTTCTTTTGCATCGTTGGATATTTAATCATTGACTGCTTCATGCTTTTGTGAATTTTCAGTGGAGAGGAATCAAGCTGCCTACAGGCTGCAATGGTGGACTCTCAGTATTACCTCCCAAATGACATTGGGATCTCTGCTCTGGATTGCCGGGAGGCTTTCAGGCTGCTGTCTCCCAAAGAGCAATTGTATGCACACTACCTCTCTCGGGCATCCTGGTACGGTGGCCTGGCCGTGCTGATCCAGACGTCTCCTGAGTCTGCCAACATCTACGTACTGCTGCAAAAATTGTTCCGCGCACAGGCGCCACTGCAGCTGAAGGCAGCGGCCACTGCAGCTGGACTGAGCGCAGAGGAATATCAGGTGAAATGACCTGTTTACGAACACCAAAGTTAACATCTGCTCTGTGTTCGTTGTCATAACAAAGTTCTGTCTCATCCTATAGGCCTTCCTCGTATATGCTGCTGGGATTTATGCAAACATGGGGAACTACAAGTCGTTTGGGGACACCAAATTCATCCCCAATCTACCGAAGGTGAAATGTGTCCCATGTGTAGTCTGTAATGCTTTTATGTAACATCTTTTCAGTTTTAGTGTTTTATAACTGTGCCTTTTTTATATGCAGGAGAAGTTGAAGGCTCTGGTGTGGGAGAGTCTGGCGTTTCAGGAGAGCCCTGGTGACATAGAGGCGCTGTGGGGCTGCTGCTCTGAGACCCTGTACTCCCTAGAAGACAAGCAGAAACAGCTTGGTCTGGGTGAGAAGGTAAAAGAAGAAGAAGAAAGAAAAAAAAGCTCAGTCTCAGGTTGATGTTTTACTATTCATTACTGTTCTCTCCTAGGGGATCACGACATACTTCTCAGGGAATTGCTGCTTAGAAGATGCAGAGTTTGCCCAGAAATTTCTGGACTCCAAGGTATCCACCTTATTTTGAAATGCAGAAGTAGGATATTTTCTGTAAATGCGTGAGACTTTGTTAGCCGTGAAGAATGACAAAGTGGTAAAACTATTTGAGCTACAAATGAGTGTTTATAATTACCATAATAAATTAAAATAATATGATAACAGTTACTGTAACAAACACCAGTTTGCAACATCAAGCAAAAATAACTGGAAGCAGCTGACACCGGAAGATTCGCACATTCCTCCTAACGGTAGTAATTTGAAAACTGGAATTAATATGACAAATACAGAATATTCTCTTTTTTCATTATTAACACATAAATTAAAGGTTGGATAAAGTATTAACATAAATTATGTTCCATATTTGTTAAGATATATATAAATATTTGTAAATATTTTTCTTAAATTCCCACTTTTGCTATCATTTAAAACATTTGATATGCTTTTTTAGTCCTGTATTTTTGATCCCAGGGAACACGCATACTGACACAAATGTAAAATGTTGAATTTGGATTAAAGCTAATGCCAAATGCATAAAAATAAGTGATATGGAATATATATCAGTAACAATTTACAATAAGTTTCATTTCGTTAACATTATTGAATGCATTAGATGACATGAGCTAACAATGAGCTATACTTCTAAATACTTCTTATTAATCCAGGTAAATTTCTACATGTATGTGTTTAACATTTCAGGTTGTATAAATGAATTTCTGTTAATGTGCTATGAATTAACAATGAATAGGATTTCATAAATGAACATTAATCTATATTAAAAAAACTGCTGAAGTATTCTTCATTGATCAACTACTTTTAACCAACCGAACCATACTGTTACTTGATATCTTCCTCACTGACAGAAGCTATTTCTGCATGAATAAACTACTTTACCAATAATATCTGGTCACATTTAGACTGCTACATCTGTCCTTGTAGAAACTTAGTGCCTACAACACCCGTCTGTTCAAGACTGAAGTAGATGGCAAGCGGTGCTATGAGGTGCGTTTGGCGTCTGCCGAGAAGGCAGGTGAGTATACAGACCAGTTTAAAGCCAGTTTATATGTTGTGTATTACTTTTCATTACATTTGTGTTTTTTCCTTCTCTTAATTATTTCCCCTTTGCTTTTTTTATTGCCTTCCCATCTGCAGACTGCTGTGAAGCTGAGAAGGGCGGTGAAACTTTTTGTGGCAGATATGAGTTTGAGGACGCTGTGTTCTCTGTTAAGAGGGGCGATTATTCCTTCCTTATGGAGAAAGTGTGTCAGAACTTGGAAAAAGCCAAGGTATGACAATGTTCAACCTGAAAAAACACTGAATCATTGATACTTTGGGGTATGAAATGAACAGCATGACCTTTTGAAGTATGAGTAATGTTTTTTTTGTTTGTTTGTTTTTTTGTTTTTTTCTTAGACTTATGCAGCCAATGAGAACCAGAAGAAGATGCTGGAAGAGTATATTCGCAGTTTCACCTATGGCTCTGTGGAAGCCCACAAAGAAGGGTCCCGTTACTGGATTAAAGACAAAGGACCTATTGTGGAGAGGTGTTTGACCCATATTTAACATACCTGTAACCTTTTACACAAAGCCAACTGAACAAACTCTGAGTTTAAGAGTAGGTTTAAAGTTGACAAAACCAAACAAATCCAATTCAACAAATCCAAAAAGTTCTTTATAAACATTCTCCAACTCGGATTTGATTCAGAGTTAATGATTAACTCTGGAGCACAAGCTCCTGAAAGTGTGACATCTGGAGCAAATAGCCAATCACAATCAACTGCGTCAGCACAATTCATTTCTCTGCTGAAGACGTATACAGAGATCATTATGAGATAATTTGAACACATTTACAAGGCAAAAAGAAACGCTGCTGAAAGAAAACATCTATATCAATGCAAGTGAATTAACTGAATTTATTGAATTTTTATAGTTTTACAATGAGCTTAATAGAAAACGAGCAAAGTCATTTTAAAGCTTTAGAAATTCTGATGCTTTTTCGAGTGTTCAGACTGACCATGCTATAAATAAATAGAAATGAAAGCTTTCCCATTTGCAATTTCTATTACAAACCTTTTTTTCATTATTATTTTTAACAGTTACATTGGTTTTATTGAGAGCTACAGAGATCCATTTGGCTCAAGGGGTGAATTTGAAGGTAAGCTCAAATATTTTAGGGTCATTTCTTGTCCAGAACTATTTATTCAAAAATACACATAAAAATGCACATGATACATACGATGGTTTGAACATGCCTGAACTATGATGAACATTAAAAATCATTTTGTTATTATAATGAAGAGAAAATTAGTTTGAAATAATCTTTATTATTATTTAGTAATACAGTAATTATAATGATGATCATTATTACTATCTCAACTTCAATTATCGCAAAAAATAAAAATAAAAATCAAAGTCATGTGCAACCAATACGCAAAAAAGACATAAAACAAGAAATCATTCCATACAAATTGCTTAAAAAAAACAATAACTTGTAGATTCCCAGTTTTGACTTTCGTTTCTCTCCTTCGCACTTACCATCTTGCCCAACAGGATTTGTTGCTGTGGTGAACAAGGCCATGAGCGCTCGCTTTGCTCAGTTGGTGAGCTCGGCCGAGGTCTTGCTTCCAGAGCTGCCTTGGCCTACAGCCTTTGAGAAAGACCGCTTCCTCAAGCCAGACTTCACCTCTCTGGACGTACTCACCTTTGCCGGCAGCGGCATCCCTGCAGGAATCAACATTCCAAACTGTGAGTACTCTGAACTGGCGTGAATTTTTCCGTATGCTGTCTGGTTTGATTGATAAATGTTCTATGAGAAGTTTTAACCATTTATCTGTCTGTAGATGACGACATCAGACAGACGGAAGGTTTCAAGAATGTGTCCCTTGGGAATGTGCTGGCTGTTGCATATGCTACACAGAAAGACAAGCTCACCTTTCTTGAGGAGAATGACAAGGTTAGACTGATGAACGCTGTCTGAAAGGTTCTAATGCAGGGGTGCCCAATCCTGTTCCTGGAGATCTACCTTCCTGCAAAGTCGTGTTGTCAAAAGTACTGACCTTGATACCAAATTTTAAAAATGTTACGCTTTGAGTGCTGTTGAGCGGTTTCTTAAATTCCTCTGATTGGCCATTGTGTTCATGCACTCAAAATATATGTCTGTGATTGGCCACAATGATCAACACATGGGAGCATCTGAAAGTACACAGAACTGTTTGAATTTGAAAGTTTTTCGAAATCGGTTTCAAAATGCACGTATATCTGTGTAAGCGCTCGGTGAAGAGTGTCATTGATGTCTATTTGCAACATGTTTTTGAAGCATTGATCATTGTAGCCAATCACAGACATATATGTTGAGCGTGTGAACACAATGGCCAATCAGAAATGTTTACAAATCCGATCAACAGTGCTCAAAGCGTCACATTTTTAAAATGTCATTATCAACTTGGTATTGAATTCGGTACTTTTGACAACACTACTGCAAAGTTCAGTTCCAACCCTGATCAAACACACTTAAACCAGTTAATTAAGATCTGCAGGAGCACTTGATAATTACAGACGGGTTTTTTGGGTCAGGGTTAGATCTGAACTCTGCAGGAAGGTAGATCTCCAAGAACAGGATTGGGCACCCATAGTCCAATGATTTTGTGGCAGTGGAGGTTCAGAGTGGTAATTTCGCTTCCTCTGTGGCTTTATACCTGTAGGACCTGTACATCAAATGGAAAGGGCCTTCTTTTGAGGTGCAGGTTGGACTCCATGAGCTGCTGGGTCATGGCAGCGGGAAGCTCTTTGTTCAGGTAGAGAAGCACAAGCAGATCAGCATGTTACTGTATGCGACTTGTGGGTTTTATGCACTAAAAAGGAAATTCTTGTATTTCTAGTGATAGAATAATTCTGTTTCTATTAAGATTTATTTATTTAGGTTTGTTTATATATATAAAAAGGTCACACTTTAGGGTCCAATTCTCTCTATTAACTAACAATAAACTATGACTTTGCCTCAAACTTCTAATTACTGTTTAATAGCAGTTAGTAAGGTAGTTGTTAAGTTTGGGTTTTGGGTAGGATTAAGGGATGTAGAATATTGTCATGCAGGAAAACACATTTATATGTGCTTTATAAGTGCTAATAAACAGCCAATATCCTAGTAATATGCATGCTATTGAGCAACTTATGAGAATTGGAGGTGTTACCAAAAAAATATATGCATGCTGTTAAAATGTTTGGGTCAATACCATTTAGTTTTAAAGAAACAAATACTTGTATTCACAAAGGTGCATTAATTTGCATTAATCAAAAGTGACAGTAAAGACAAAATATTTCTTTTTCAAGTTATTGCTGTTCTTTTGAACTTTCTGTTCATTTAATAAAAAAATATATATATATTTTTTTTGAGTGGCATTTATACTTTTTCATTTATACTCCATACAAGACATTCTTTTTTTTTTTTTTTGTTAAAACGCTTGCGGTAGTTCTTCTGTTGAGCTATGAGGTTGTCTAATTTGTCTTTTTAGCAGAGAGTTTTGATAGAGCATAGTTGTATTGAACCCAGAACATTTCATGAATACAAATGTTTCATGGTTTCTTCATCTCATGTTTGAATTGAAACAGGATGACAAGGGAAAATTCAACTTTGATCAAACTGCTGTTTGTAATCCAGAAACAGGGGAACTGGTGAGTTATTTACCTAATCCTGTTCATTAGCCGATTCCACTGTGCTTTACCCTCTTTATGAACTGTGCATTGCCAATCACAGTCATGAAATGGACCTTTCGGCTTTCAGATCTCAAGCTGGTACAAGGGCAGCGAGACGTGGGACAGCAAGTTCTCCACCATCGCCTCATCCTATGAGGAGTGTCGAGCTGAGTGTGTAGGTCTGTACCTGTGTCTCAACAAAGAGGTGCTCAGGTGAGTCACTGAATGATCAGTCACTGCTGCATGGATTCACTCAGATGGGATCTTGTTGAGAAATGAATGCCGAGAAATTTGTGTGTGTGGCAGTATTTTCGGGCATGAAGGGGAGGATGCAGAGGAGGTGGTGTATGTGAACTGGCTGACCATGGTGCGTGCCGGCCTGCTGGGACTGGAGTTCTACACACCTGAGAGCAAGAGCTGGAGACAGGTGAAATTTAGATGTGTGCCTATCCAGAAATCATTACCGTTTTGCTTGATTGTCTGCTATTCTAGACATTATCCTGGCATCTCTGTTATAGGCACACATGCAGGCCCGGTTTGTGATTTTGCGGGTTCTGCTGGAGGCTGGAGAAGGGCTGGTTGGTCTGAAGGAGTGCACGGGGACAGATGGACGACCAGATGCTGTCATAACACTCGACCGCAGCAAGATCAACACAGTGGGCAAGAGTGCCATCCAGAGGTTCCTCTGTAAACTGCAGGTACAGCCAGTTTACTGTATTCAAATGGAACTAGCATTCTTCTTGATACTGCACTGCATACACTAGTCCACCTTTAATGGAAAGTATTATGTGAAACAGAACACATTATGCAATAGTAAATGTTTTCAACAGTAGTATGCTAAATTGTCACATGACCTTTTTTATTTTAATTTTATGTATAATTGTATTTTTAGTTAAAGTTTTAAAAATGTATTTTTTTATATGCCTATGTACTTTTTATTTTTCTCAGTTTTAGTTATTTTATATATATATTTACATTAACGCTACAATTTTTGTTCCATTTGACTTAAATTCATATACATATGAATGCTGGAGAAATCTCACACGTAGAAGTTTCACATTTCGGTGGGTTCCAAAGTTTGCTGAACTCTGACCTGTGAATTAATTTTACGTGACGACGTGTGACCAATAGAAGATCAATAATTCACGGAACAAATTAAAAAAAAAAAACAGATTATATTGCAGTAAAATGGAGTAGACTGTACATTTTTA
The DNA here is from genome assembly GCA_038088235.1 of Zacco platypus. Classification (NCBI taxonomy): domain Eukaryota; kingdom Metazoa; phylum Chordata; class Actinopteri; order Cypriniformes; family Xenocyprididae; genus Zacco; species Zacco platypus. The sequence continues at coordinate 16,359,007 of CM076070.1, forward strand.
CTTTTTGGATTTTTTTTCTTATTTGCTATAAGTTTATGTTTTTAAAAAAGATGCCGCAGAGTGTGATGTCATATCACGATCGCTGCAGTGTCTTTAGAAATTGTGTGACCTTGGCTTAAGGGAACGGAATGAGCTTCTGTAATTCTGCATGATGATTTGCTTTTTTGTAAAGGTGCACAAGTCGACAGCTGACGTGGAGGGAGGAAGGGCCCTGTATGAAGGCTACTCTGCTGTGACTGCTGACGGCACCCACGATTTCCTACGCCTGAGAGAGACCGTTCTGCTTCGTAAGGAAGCTCGTAAGATGTTTGTCCAGGCTAATACCTACATCAAAGGTTTGTGTACAGCCACCTTCCTTCAGCCATGTACTGAAAATTACCATTTGTGTATGATCAGAAACACACTGCTACATATATACAAAAGAGGAATAATGTGCTGTTGTCTGTGTTGCAGACGACGCTGTGGAGCTGGTTGAGTATGAAGGCAGTGCTGAAGGGCTCATCCAGTCCTTCGTCGAACGCTTCTCTGATGATGGCGAGGAAATTGAGGCCCAGCTGCTGGAAATGACCCTCACGGATTCCACCTGCTGGTGCTGAGAGGACACAGTGCTGTGGAAGACATCCTCTCAGACGAGTATTAGACCACAGAGTCACAGCAACTTTCGGAAATGAACAAAAGGCTGCAGAGTGCATAAGGAAGGGACTGGTAATGATTTTAAAACCATTCACATATAGGAGGAAGGAAGAACCGCATTTAAACACAGGAACATAACAAGTGCTTTACCTTACCATTGTTTTTTTTTCTTTCCATTTTGTCTGTTCACTTTTAAACAAAGGCAACTCTGATTAGAGTTTTAAATAGAAATTTTCTGTTCCAGTTTCAAATCAGACCGCAGCCCACACTTCCCACAAAGGCATGTGAAAGCGATGACAAGAATGAACTTGCTGTGTGAGGGTGGGACTTATGTAATCACAACACGTAACACATGTTCTCAACTTACTTAATTTGAACGTACTCTGCAGTAAATTCAGATCGTATCTAGTGTTCAAGAGTTCATATGCTGATTCACTGATGTCTAGGAGAAATTGTAGCATTCATTCTTCATTGGTTTACAGGATTTTAAGTTCCTCAAAGTGAGTGTTCAGTGTGGACTGTGAAAACCAACAATCCCTATCAAATAAAACCAATTATTTCCGAAGATGTTGTTTTGTTGTTTACTTTCAAAATACCAAAACATTTGTACAATGCATTCATATAAATATTATCATGATACAAGGTGAACAGTAAGATAAAATCCAGTAACTCAATACTGACCATCTCATCAATGAGAAATTGAATTACCAACACAGTTTAATTACCCACAGTTTTTACGTTTTTTACATTAGAAAAGACTAAAAGGGAGAAAAAAAGAACTAAAAGTTGGGAGTAATGAATCCAGTCATTAAAAACCAACCTATAAGAAAATAAAAATAATATAACAAGAGGAAATGCCTTTTATAATTTAGCCCAATGAAATCTCACACAACACCAGCTGAACACTTTCCATAATTACCAGTAATGGACACAAAAATAGGCTGATTTTGCATCTTACAGTCTAGACTCTTAAAAATAAGTTTCAAAAGAGGGATTTTGCAGCAATACCATGAAAGATCCATTTTGGCTTCAGAAAAAGTTCATTCCATTTTTGCAATGGAAAGGTTCAGTGGAAGTTGAAGGTTCTTCATGGAACCATAGATGCCATTAAAGAACATTTAAGAGTGTGATCTTGCAGTCAACATTAAATTAATTAAGTGGAAAGAGCTCCATTACGGGCATATTATTATTTTATCAGCTTTTATGAGGGAAACCAGGCATGCTTTATAAAATACAGAATTGCTTTGACCTGCATGTGACATCCAACAAAAAGTTTCATTTTATGAAGCCTCCTCTGTGAGATCCACCGCACCTCCTCTGTTCAACTTCTGGGACCTTTCATCCTGATTGGATGCCTGGTAAATAAGTGGAACCCCACTCAAGCCCATGCTCTGCAGGTCTTGGAACTGGGCGTTAGACGGGAGAGGTGTTAACTCTCCATCTCTCCTCCAGTACAGACTATAATCTTCCGGCCGGTCCACCCCAAACTTCAAAGCACAGAGCTGAGCCATAGCCTCACTGTTGAACGCAGTCTTCCACATTAGAGTTTTCACCATGCTACGGTCTCCATCTTGAAACAGCACCTTTATAAATTTCTGTGGCATAGACACAACACAGAGCTCTTGTTTTTTGCTGGTACTTTTGATATAAACTCTAAAGTGTTAGTTCACCCCAAAATAAAACTTCTTTAATTACTCACCCTCATGTCATTCTTAACCTGCAGGACTTTTGTTCATCTCTAAAATTTCATCAAAAAGATCTTCATTTGTGTTCCGAAGATTAATGAAAGTCTTACGAGTTTGGAATGACATGTGGGTGAATAATTAAAGAATTTTCATTTTGGGGTGAACAAACCCTTTAATGGATGATTCAGCAAGTGTTAATGTACTTTGTTTTGCTCAACCAGTATATCTGACCTGATGCAATTGGTTGTCTTTCTGATTTGTGGTTTCGTTGCTCCGACGCCGACTCCATTCTTTTAGAGACTCTCTGGCCTGGTTTGTGAGGCCGCTGAGTGGCACATCCTCTGGCTGACTCTGAATCAGACTCAAACTGGCATAGACACTTGTCAGATAGTAGCCCCCTTCAAGAGAATAATAATCATGATTAATAATAATAATAAATGATGATAATTCATTAATTATATAAATTCTAATTATTATTTATTTATATAGTTCAAAGTAGCTTTACGGAATGAAAATTTGAGTTTGAAAATGCAGTAAAAATTGTAGATTAGTTGTGGAGCTAAAGAATAAGATTCCAAAGTATTTATCCATACCTTCTCCAGTAAGCCAAGAACTTTCCAAAAGCTCCATCATATACTCCACCTCCAGAGAGATCTCTGGCATATTGCACAGCACCATCACATAGGAAAGAGCAGGCAGGAAGTCATCTGCTCCAAATTCCTGACCTGTTTTTAGGAATATCGATAGTAAAGACTCATTACATTGATCAGCAGTGACAGTACAGACATCTATAATGATATAAAAGACTTCTATTTACAAAAAAATGCTGTTCTTTTGAACTTTCTATTCATCAAAAAATCCTGATTTTTTTTGTTGCAGGGGTTCTACAAAAATACTTAGCAGCACAACTGTTTTTCTGCATTGAAAATAAGAAATGTTTTATTTTTATTTTACCAAATCAGCATATTAGAATGGTTTCTGAAGGATCATGTGACTGAACGGTGGAGTAATGATGTTGAAAATTAAGCTTTGCCATCACAGGAATAAATGATGTTTTAAAATAGAATAAAATAGAAGACTATGTTAAATGGCAATAATATTTCACAATATTACTGTTTTTACTGTATAAGCATTAGAGACTTCTTTCGAAAAACATTTAAAAAACATTACCTGATTTGTTTTTCATGGCTTTGTAAATGAGTTTGCAGATCTGCAGAAGTAGCAGCACTTTGTCAATGGGCGAGTAAGCTCGCTGCATTAGAGTCAACTTGTGCTTTATTTTCTCAATGCCCTGGGCGTCAGGAACGCCCACCTGAATCCCAAAGAGCTTCTGTGGTGAGACTCGTTTGGCTCTTTGCAAGCTGTCCGTCATTCTCTGGAAGGAACCATCTTGTTTGTGCAGGGTCTGAAGAGCCGCATCAATCTGAGGCTTCAGAGGCTTCAGCACACATCGGAACATGGCTTTCTCCAACGCTTGGTCTGCACACAGGAAATTATGGTGTTATTTCACCCTTTAACTTGTTTGAATGATACTGACAACATTATTACATGAAATCATACTCATTTAAATACCTTTCTCATTCTCAGTCAGAAGAGTTTCTATTGGAGGTTCAAGCTCTCCACATTCCAGAAGGAACGCTTTGGCTTGACTGATGAAGAGACGCAAATCCTGCAGCAGCTGTACAGCAGAGGTCAAGCACTGGGGCTTCAGCGCCTCTCTCTGCTGCCTCAGGAAGTCCTGAACTAGAGCGCCAAACGCCATGCGGCGGTCGCGAGACAGGTCCTCCACCATCCGCGCCACTCGCTTCTCTGGGGCGAAAAAGGATATGAAGGCGGCGCTCATCTTGCGTAGGGCGGACATGGACTTCCTGGGAGGCGGTGTTACGGGGTTGCTAGTGCCTCGTACGAGGGGAGGGCGCTCGGGACTCTCCTCAGTCTCGTCGAGGCTGCTAAGCGAACTGCTGCTGTCCAGCTCGCTAAGGGACGGAGCGTGTCGCTGTTCCAGAACAAGTCCTTCCTCCTCGTCCTCGTCTTCTTCCTGCCTTTTCTGCTCCAAGATAATCGGCTGGGCCTAAAAGCACAAAAAGACAGTCATGAAACATATAAGCTAAACTAAAATGTCCTGTAAAGTCAGCGCTGAAAAGTATGAGTACCTTCTGAAGAGACTTGGGCATCTGATAGTCGTCTTCAGCAGTGGGAGAAAGAGTAGGGGTCTTCTGAGACACTACACAAGGTTTCATATAGTCTGTGTCTTCCTGCACAGTCTTCTTGATGGCTTCCTCACCCGGCTGAACTGCAACAGGTGGGGTCATCTGTTTTGCAGCTTTTAATCTCGCTTTGCATTTGGCTTTAGCCAGTAATGGTGGTGGAGGTGGTGGGACGACAGGTGGTGAGAGGGGACTGGAATTTTCAGTGGAGACCCGAACCTTTACGCTGGTTTTGAAATGATGACGTCTGCGCATGGCGTTACGACCAGGGTAGTCTTGTAGGAAGAGGGGGTTGACGAAACATAAACCTTTGCCTCCCCCGTAATTCAGCTCACAGGGACTCCGTGTTTGGATTGGACAAAGCTCCTGGAATGGGGTGGGGTTTGGGTTGATGGGCGTTGAGCAGTCTTGTGGGCTAGGAGTTGGGGGCAAGAGTTTGTCAGCGGTAGGAGGTTCATTACGAGGACCCCGGATATTTAAATGGGAACTCCAGAACTCTGTGGAATACAGCAGGGCTTAGAGATCATTTCTTATGATACATATTAGCTGACATTTAAGAAGTCTAAAATCGTTTGGGTGAACAAATGATTGTCAATTATTGGACATACTGACCGATAATTAATTACATTACATTTAAATTACATTTAACTTAAATATTTAAAGTGCCCCTCAAATCAAAATTTAAGTTTTTTTTCAGCGGTTAGTATGAATATTTTAGCATTAAGGTTATGAAAAAGCTGGTGTTTCAAAACAATGAAAAAATTCACCATACATGCAATATTATAAAATTAACTGTTTATAATATAATTTAAAATGTAATTTATTCCTATGATGGTAAAGCTGAATTTTCAGCATCATTACTCCAGTCTTCAGTGTCACATGATCCTTCAGAAATCATTCCGATATGCTGATTTGCTACTCAAGAAAGATTTATCATTATAATGCTCATAACAGTTGTGCAGCTTAATATTTTTGTAGAAACTGTGTTGCAGTTTTTCAGGATTCTATGATAAATTAGAAAGTTCAAAAGAACAGCATTTATTTGAAATATACATCTTTTGTAACATTATAAATTTCTTTACGGTCACTTTGATCAATTTAATGCATTCTTGCTGAATAAAAGCATCATAAAATGCCTGACAGAAAGGTGCCTTTTAAACCTTCAATTTATTTCAACAGATAGTCAGACTTATACCTACCCACACCCATATGAGAGATGGACTCCAACTGTTTCTGAGAGGAAGCCTTGGCTATTGCTTCAGGCAGCTCCAGAGTGAAAGGAAGCACATCCCTAAAGTACAGATCCAGAATATAAATGTCATATTTGGGAAGTGTCATGCTGTTGTTGTAGATACAACACAGTAAATACTAATCCATACCGACTGACACAGTAGAAGGCAATGAGTCTACACAGGTCTGGGAAACTGATCCCCGAGCTTTCCAAAGAGAAGGCTGTTAATAAAAGGGAAATGGTTTAGCACCAAAAGTCGATGACTAATGTTGACATAAAATTAAATTGAAAATAAAAACAGAATAGTATGGCCAACTCATATTCATTTTACTAAATCTATTTGTGTTTATATTGTAATTATCTTTTTTCAAGCTCTTTTGCTTACTTGCTTAAAATATATTCAAGATGACTTAATTAATTTCTACAAACTCACCTGAGTCCTCTTCTCGGATGACAACCTGTTTAAAGAATGACGGCACGCTGTCATCTGCCAGCCGGACGCACAGCATTTTTTTCTGTGATGTACTGGACTTACGGACCAGGAAGGTCTGCAAGGTAACAAAAGTTTCCAAGAATGTTGTTAAAGTTTGATTACAACTTTCTATTTTCAAAGCAGATGGTGGTCCGAATGCGCTGCTCACCCCGGGGGGCTCACGCCGCAGTATGTGTAAAGCTGTAGCCGAGTTAACAGAGAGCTGGAGCCACACAGGATGCGTTAGCAAGAGCCTGTCCAGTACGCTGATGCTCCTCAGGGATCCTCTCTGTGGACATGCCCGTTTGTCCGCCACGGGCCGAGAGTCAGGATAGTCGTACACCGGATCACCCTGCATCTTCTGAACAACAGCCAGATTTCAATGAATCTGTTTCTCCTCTTTATGGATTTTCAAGTTGACACAGGATGTCTGTAAGTCAGCGACTGAGATCTGTTTTACAGTAAATCTTTGTTTTTTTCTCATGTGTGATTCTCATATATTTTGTCACCGTTTTTCCAAGAATGGTTATTTTCACACAATCATGTGGCTACTTATTCCTTCTGACCGTTGCTCTTCAATGGCAATGGGAAACTCCCTCACTGACTCTTTCTCCTGGCCATGTGAGAACCGTGTGTCACAGTCTGACTAATAGCACATCTCTACTGTTTTTGTTCTGCATTCACACGGGCCATTCAAAAAGCACTTGCATTGTTCTTAAAGACTACACAACACAAGCATAATTTATCCAAAACTTGATGCAAAGTGAAGAGGAACTGAGAATTAAGTTTTCGAGAAGTATTAGTGTAATAAAGACATTTTATCATGACATGAATCAGTTCAAAAATCATCATGAATCATGAAAAAAAAATAAAAAATACAGGAATGAATGCATTACTTGAAAACTTTCTTTTTTCCACTGATACATGTTATATAATGAACACTCTCTAGTCTTTAAAGCTCACTCTAAAGTAACTTGTTCACTAGTTGAGTGAGGTTGGGTAGCAGGTTGACTCTGAGTGGGCCAGTATGGAATACTTTTTGGCAAGAGCCAATGGCTGCTATGGCAACATATTCCACTGAGCATTTCTGCCCACGGGCACACACGCCTCCACTGTTAAAAATGTTAAAATGCCAGATACTTTTTCCAAAACTTCATGCTCCAAAATAGGCTCAACTGAGAAGAACTGATTAAATGTATACTTTGAATGCAAAGTGGCTTTTTGATAAAAGTGTCTGCCAGAATGCATAAATGTAAAGTATTTTTGCAAAAGGTGAATAAGTATTATTATAATTTTGATGTTACTTAAAAGATAAAGAAACTTTTGGGTAAAAACTATATTAAAAGAGTATTAAAACTTTCCTCTCGAGGGACTGTTTGGTTCCTTAGACAAAATCCCCTTGAGCACTTGATTCATTAGTAAGACAAAATGCCAACCAAGATATACTTCTTTATAATACTTTATAATAATATATTAATGAGTCCGCTTAAGGGTCAATAACAAAGTATGAAACATGTACATGTGGGGAAATTTGTTTCACATTTTAAGTGGTGTAACCACTATTTGCACCTTGAATATGTGCGAGTCTACCTAATTAGTATTTGACTTAAATGGTATTTAAAAAAGACAGAAAATATGTATGATTTATGACTCAAAAATATATATTTTGCAAATTACATCTATTTTTTTGAGTCATGAATCAAAAATCTTTGTTTGGGGTTTCTCCATTTGACCACACAACAGAATAAAATGTACTATAATTCTTTTAATTAAAAAAAAATCTAAATATGGAATATTTAAATAAATAATTAATAAAGGAATATTGTCTTGTCATATGACAACAAACGTGGATTCCAGGTTAGGCCACACTAGTACTTTTGATTTGGGAGATATTGGGAAGATATGTGGGACGTTTTTCAAATATTTAATATAGTTTAAAATATAATTCCTTCACTGTTTTTTTCTGTAAGAAATGATAAGAGATTAAGCCAAACTCCTTGTTCCAGCATTTCTTCTTGAACATTCTCATATGTCCGCGACCATTCCAACGGTGAATACAGTTTTAAGGGGTAAAAAAGGGCGGGAAAACTGTAGTCCTGTCCGCCTGAGCTCTGAAATAATGAAGGCTGGGCACGAGCAGAGCAAGTCCAGACTGGTGAGGGAGAGAAGCCTTAAGTATGCAGTGGGGACGAGCTGCTATTATCTCTGTGTTGTAATACAGTCTGAGGTTGTTTTTTAATTGTTGCCTGAGAAAGATATTTTCAGGAGCTGTAACTGGATACAGCACTACAGTGGATATATGACTTTGTATTAAAAAACGATACAGTATAGTACCAATCACGTCCAAGACTGGAAACATTATGGCCAATAACAATATTATCAGTAATAACAATATTAACCTCATAATAATAATAAATATACACGGAGGGATGTGTTAAAATGCATGTAATTGATTTAAAAAAACATACTGAAATAATATTGTTTGACAGCCTCCCAGTCCAACACAGACTACGCGACTTTCGCAAATTTGTAGGTTAATAAATGTATATGTTAATATACACAGTTAAGAAAAACTCAATAAATGTAAAATGGGAGAATATAATAGGTATATGCGAATCTAAATCAATACGTATGATCAGTGAAAAGTCATTATTAAACACTTCGTACAATCTTCAATATTTTTAAAAATAATCTTGAAATCATTACGCCTTTGTGACTAAGCGCAAACTTCCTCAGTTTGTCTTAGAGGAGGGTTAATGTTTTACTGTAAACGCCACATGGCACTAAAACATTAGTCTTTACTTTAAAAGAGACAGTAAAGAAGAGACACTTACCTCCGTTCATCAATCGCTGCTCAATAAGAACAAACTTCAATACTTCGTGACTTTTCCCAAAGTGTCAGATCCATGAAATGCTCTGAATTACTTTAGGGAATTTGGAAAGTCCAGGAATATATAATTAGTGGGATGTAGCTTGTTATTCCAACAGGCACACGTTTGAAAAGATGCCTACGGGAGTCTGTGTGAAACTGTGATTCACATGTTTCGTCCTCCCACATGTGTGTTTTCCAGGAGTACATGACAAGTCGTTTCATACCTGGGCGTGCGCATGCGTTGTTGTGGTATTGCTCCACGTCCACATTCCCTCTTTGAAATTATTGTGTATAATTAAATAAAATTACATTTAAATTTAATACAGTGTCGTCATAAAGACTTTTCAGATAAAACCTGGACTAATTTTATATTTCTAGTCAGATTATAATAAATAAACAAGGACTCACTTGCATATCAAAATATGTATAAAACTTTAATAAACAGATACACAATAAAAGGAAACCGTATTAGGTGTTCATGTTTTATGGGGACTATATACATATTTATATACCTGGCTGTCAATCTGTTTCTCATCCCGTTCCAATATTTTTAAAACAAAGTTCTTCCCTATGAAATTGTGAACTTTCCCTATTTTATTTAATGACAACGTCCGGATCCTTCCGCCTATTATTTGCACTCGCCCGGACTGGACGATCGTCACACCGTTAAACAGTCGGGAAACGGATATGAAGTCTGTCCACCGCGTTAGGTAAGAGAGAGAGTCGACAAAACAATTTTGTCCTGTTTGATACCTTAACGCTTCGAATCTATCCATTGGCGTTTGGTCGTATTTGTTCCCCTTTCCCCTGAATTGTTTTAAGAGTGAGTATGATGAGCGATCATTTTTGTATTTCCTTGTTTATGGTTGCTAACAAGCTAGCGCGTGGCTAGCTAACTACGATTGTGCTAATTATGCGATTTTTAAAATGTTTTTAAGGTTTATATGAACGCAAATCGTGCGTCTTATGGGGTTGGCAGGTGTGAAGGTTTTGAGGAAGCTGTTCAAAGTCAGCTGGCTAACACTATTCGTGTAAATCACCGCCAGTTGTCATTAGCTAAACTCGGCGAGCTCAGCGCTTTCTAGAAGCGACTGCGCAGCTCAGATTAGCAGCTCGCCCCCGCATCCGGCGGGCTAGAATATGGTTTAATAACCGTTAACGGTCGGAGATTTTTGCAGTTTCTATTTTTGCTTGTGTCTAGCAACCTATTACGACGAACTATAATTTGGGGCTATTCACACAATCCTTTTTGCGATTAAAAACGCGAAAGGCAGGGTAGTGGAATGTAAAACCACGCAAGTGCTTTTTATACTTGGTCAACTAATTTAAAATAATGAATTAAGTGAAATGGTCAAACATATTTAGCGCATATAAAACAACGGAAAAGTAGCGCAGTGTAATGGAAAAAGTGCGTAGTTTGAATTTGCTCTGTCTCGATGCTCTTTGTTCAGCTGAACCTATTCAACTTGAGTTTGAAAAGCCCGCTTTAAATTTCAGACCCATTTAGTTTTAGTGTGAATTGGTTCTTGCCGCCAAAAAGTAAGAAATAAGGCTTGTTCCCTATTTCTAGGTATTCTGGGGTGCAATGGACGACAACAACGCAGTGAAGCTCTTTGTTGGGAATCTGGATTTGGAAACCACACAAGATGACCTAATAGCACTTTTTGCCCCTTATGGAGAAGTGGTGCACATAACTGTACTGAGGCAGTTTGCCTTTGTCCATCTGCAGGGAGAAGGGGCTGCTGACCGTGCCATCCGTGATCTGAATGGTCGAGAGTACCGTGGCCGGAGCCTTGTAGTTGAGGAATCCAAAGGGAGGCCCCTCAATTCCACTAAAGTATTTGTGGGGAATCTCTGTGCTTCCTGTTCAGTTGAAGACCTGTATGATCTCTTCTCGGCTTACGGCAAAGTTCTTGATTGTGACAAAGTAAAGAGTGAGTATTTGTTTATAACCCACCTGCTTTGTATCAGTCCATAATATTTGGTGTTAAATAACAGTGACTTGTTCTCTTGCAGCAAAGCTCTCCTCTTTAACAGGCTACGCCTTTGTGCACATGGAGCGCAAAGAGGATGCAGAACAAGCCATTGAGGGTCTTCATGGGACCTCATTTATGGGACGTCCACTCGCAGTGGAGCTCTCTAAGGTACAACAGACCACAAACAAGGTCCCGTGTGCCAGCTGTGGTGCTCATGGCCATTTTGCTGGAGAATGTCCAATCAACAGGCCTCCCATGGAGCACCACCAGAGTCAGGCTGCTGTCTTAGCTGCAGCAGCTGCCGCCGCTGCTGGACTTCCTCTTCAAGTGCAGCAGAGTGTCCACAACTCTTTCTACAACACTGCGAGCACTGACCCGACGTTTGCAGCTCTGAAAGACTTGACCACTTCCAGAGTTGATGGCAAACCTGTCAGTGCTGCGGTCTATGGTGCCCTGGCAAGTCAAGTCTACAGTGCTGTCGCAGACCAGGTGCTCAGCTCGACGACAAGCCAGGCTGCGGACGGCTATCCTACCGAAGGAGAGGCTCCTCCGGGCGCTGCCGCGGTTAACCCTGCCTACGGAGCAAATTCCTCTCTGTACGGTGCCAGTCCAGCTTATGGGACCATGGGAGGTACAGAGCCTGACCCCCAAGCAATTTTTGAAGCCGCTCGGGCCCGATTCTTTGAGCAGGGACAACAAGTTCTGGCCGAACAGCAGGCTGTGACCAAATCCGACCGAGACCGAAGTCCAATACGGCGCTCGGCCCCATTACTGCCTGACCCGGTTCCCCAGCCGTTCTCCCAAACACGACCCAAAAGACGTGCCCTGCTCCCAACACCACCTGGTGGTCCAGAACTACCTGCAGTTAAAAATGGAGATCCAATCGCAAGGTAAAGGCATACTTTTTGTTTAGTTATATAAATTATACATGAATAAAATATTTGTGTACACATGCAGGGCCTTAAGCTAACTTTTTACAACACCTGCCAATGGCTGGTAGCTTAAGAAAATTTACCAGCCAAAAATATTTTTTACCAGCCATGACAGAAACAAAACTAAATTTTACATACTTGTGAAAATTCACAATCCTCTATTCCAATTTCGATACCTCAGCTAAAACTACTAGCTTATAAATATCAGTTAAATAATCTGTTTTTAAAGACGAGTAAAGTGGGTAATAGAAAAGAACAATCAATCAAATTAAAAGCAAAAGCACAAATACAATACATACAAATTAAACGGTGCTTTTCAGGCAGGTTGAATAGTTTTCAGGTAGAGTACCTGTGAGTTTTTTTTTTTTCTCCGCCCTTTGATTAACATTAAAAATGCAGACAGTAGCAAGATTAATAGGAAGCAGTCACTTTAAGAACGAATGCACACACAGAACATTATGCAATTTGTTTGCGTTTTTAGCGCTTATTTACATTGGAAAGGCTGAAACTTTCGTGATGATGCAGCACTGACCCGTCAAATGTACGGAACCTCGTTCATGTTTGCAACAATGTATCGTTAGAAATTAAATTGCTAATGTACATAATGCAACTGACAGTTTAATATACTCTCCAACGCTGATTTGTACTCATTTCTCTTGGCGAGTGCTAATTTTAGGACCTTAAACTCTACTTTCTCTATAACAGGTGCTATGCAGAGTACTACCAGCAGTACCAGCAGTACCAACAATACCAGCAGTACCAGCAGTACCAGCATTATCAGCAGTACCAGTACAGCTATCCGCCACCGCCGCCGCCACCACCTCCGATGCCCATGGTGCCTCCAGGCCCAATGGATGCGCAACAGATGGCAGCCCCTGGCACCACAGCTTCACCAAGAGTGTATGAGCCAACTTCACACAAGGAGCCCCTCTTACGCCGTCCTGATTACTCTCACCAACACACATCTGAGTCCCCATATCGATAGCCCCTACCATCTCACATGAGTGTGTGCACACGTGTATGGTTGTGAAAATGTGTGCGTGTGTCCGTTTTGGTCCTACATGATAAAATAATCTGGAGGAAAGGGATAAATCGAATTGTTACAGCTACTTCAAATCTGGATATTTTAGTTTCGCAGTTATCTTTTCCCCCTCATAATGTCAAATATGCCATTATGTACAGAATGTAGAAGTTTACAAGGCCATTTTGATTCTGAGCCACTCTCGGTTTTTTTTTTTCTTCAAAGTGCTCAATTAGATTAGCTGTCAATTTTATAGATAAAATACTTTGACCGTTGCATCAGGTCAACATTCTCTGAAGTCAAATGACTGTGCCTTGTGAAAATAAACTTTTTTTTTTGTACAGACTTTTGTAAAACCAAGTACTTTGAATCAGGTACTGTTTTATTAAATTCATGGTTCAGAAAAGGAGGGGCAAGCCTCAGTCAAGTATCTAAATCCAAATTGTATTCAGTATGTTCTATTTGGCTTAGACTGATGTTAAATTTCACAGCGACTAGGAAGACGGTATCGTTTAGATAGAATATACAGAGGACCTGTGTGCAGTCTGTGTGTGTGAGCGAGTGAGAACACAATGTTAACATTTTGGCTGATCCCTTAGCTTACATGAGAACCACAATCACATACACATCATTCTTATTTCGTATAGTTATGTTTGAGTAAGGGTGGTGCATATGGACATATTTAGGTGAATCCATACCAAACACATCCACAAACCTGTACTTAAACGCTCTAACCACTGCCTCACTAGTGCAGATGGTTATGCCTGCCCAGTTCGACAACAGTAAAACTGATATTAAAATTGCCTGTCGCAAAAGAGAGGTAAGAATAGATTAACTGCAAAAGGGACACATTTAATTTGTCACTCGATAGGCATATTCAATGTCCTAAATGTTTTCCTTTCGGATACCTCTATTGAGATGTCGTTGTTGCTAAATAGCAAACGGAACTGGTTCTATAGCCTGCCAGTAGCAATTATGCATGTTTTGCAGGATTTAAAGAGCAAACGACTGCCTTCTCTGGCCTTGCATCTTTCTCTTACATGGACAGAATACGTGGGAGTATTGACTTATGAGTACGGGTGGTAACCCCTTAAATGACTTTAAAAGAGACTGAGGTTTTTACGTTCTTGTTTCCTTTTGAAAGTAGCCCCATGCAGTTACTTATGTTTCTCTGACCATTTATTTTGTTCACATTTACATTATTATAGTCTCTTTATTCTTAGTCATGTGAAGTTATTTCAGGGGCTTCGGGGTGGAAACACTTAGTTGTTTAGGGATAGGGGTTTAAAAGTTGTTCAGCCCTGACATATAGCTAGGTAACGCAATTGGTTATAAGAATGAAAAAAAAAACAGTGAAGTGCTTCATACAATTGTATTTTTGTTCTTAAGGAAAAAAAATGTGCTGTCCCAGTTCATGAGCATTTTAGGCAATTCAATTAAACATTCATGTTATAACATTATAAACTGAAACTGTGTGAATAATTCATCCAGGTTAAAGTCCATGTAATTAGTGCCAGAAGTTTCAAACTTTTGTAAAATTTATGAAGGGAATCTACCCAAAATGTCATACCATCTGCAATGGATTTTTTTTTTTTTTTGAAAAACTTTCAAACTGAAAGATGTTAAGACAGTTGAGTAGCTTCCCTTCTGATACAATAAAAGTGAATAATGATTGAAATTGGAAGGCATGATAAAAAAAAGAATGGTTTGTTTAATCATGTTATGTATGTCCTCTTTTCCTAGAATGCCCCTCAGGCAGTCTTCAGTCTTTCATTCCAAAGAAATATGGTGGGGTACACACACAAATCTCACTTAGCACACGTTACCCATAATCTCACCACTTAATACATTCGACTTAATCCATTTGATTAAACTTCACAGGCAAACATCCACTGTAGTGTTAATGTTCTCAATTTAATGTATGATAGAATGGAGATGGAAAGGTGGTGGCGGTGTAGCTATTTGCAGCACACCAGGGCTCCACACAAATTATTCTACACAGTAAATTGTCTGTTTTGTATTATTATAAATAGTGCATGTCTCTTGTTATTATTACTGCTGTTCCAGCCACATTTTCCCTTTTCGCTAACTACAGCTAAAATGGCTCCCGGGCCTCAGGACGCCAAGTTGAGCATGACGGGGGAAGAGAATTAGCGCCCCACAATGCCTCGGACGTGCTCCCCACTAAGGTAAAGCCATTTGCCCCCAACCACGCCTGCACCTCGATTATACACTTCCCCATGATTCTAACACACCTACTAGAGAAGCTCAGAATAGGCCTACATCAGTTTGTACTGACAATACAGGCAACACAATGGGGATGGCACATCATTTCTGCTATGTGGTTGGATCAGTGCCTGTTGAGGGGGAATTGTGTTGTTTTTTTCTTTAAGCCTTGAGCAGTAGAAGCAGCTCCTTTAGCTTCCCCAAATGCTGATGATATTGTATCTGAAACATAATTGGTTGAAAATATTACTTTTCTGGGTTATTTGTTGGATTTTTCATATCTATAGAATTATACTTTTTGCCCCAAATTCTCATGATAAAAGGTTTTAGTGCCTTTGAGGTTTGTTTTCTGGCAGAATGCTTTCAAGTTGAGTTGGAAATAAATTTCCAAGTGTTTTCTCAAGCAGTTAGAGGGAAGAATGGCTGACATTTGCCTTGGCTTGTTCTCTGGCATTTAGTCTTTTTGAAGCACTTCCAGTTGGCGAGATGAGGCGCTCCAACTGTGTTTGAATACTTAAGAAGGGTGCAGAGCTGTCCAAAAGTAGGGCAATGATCTCGTAGGTGAGTAACCAATGCGCCCAGCTCACATCCACCTCCACTTTGTCTCCTACCACCATTTCAGCCTCACAAGATCATAGAACACTGCAACACACTGATTTAAGTTTTAACTCCAAGAAAGGGTTCTTGATTCTGATTGCTTCTGCAAATTTCATCTGTTTTTCTCAGTTCTCTCAGGGTAAAGATTGAGCATGATTTTGAATGTTGTCCACATACAGCAGGGATGGGGAACTTCAGTCCTGGAGGGCTGCTGTCCAGAGTTTAGCTCCAATCCTAATCAAACACACCTGAACAAGCTAATCAGTGTCTTTGGGATCATTAGAAAGCTAAACTTAACTGCCTTTTTATCAGGGTTGGAGCTAAACTCTGCAGGACAGTGGCTCTCCAGGACTGAAGTTGCACTTCCCTGCCATACAGGTGTAAATTAGCAAGAGAAACTTCTTTAGCTTAACATAGGGACAGTCTACTGCAAATGTCAGGAAAAAAATGATTTTGTGGGTGTTTGAAATCGCTTATTAAAGGTAAGCCTATTCAGTCACTTGATACAAAACCTTTTCCTATCTGAAATCAACAATTTTTCTAAATCAGTTTGTGCATTCCTGTAATTATCAAAAAGGCTTTAACCCCATTTTTCAAACTTAAGAACTTAACACTTTACAATTATGCATATTGATTTTCTGTCTTTCACAACCTTCCAATGACTTAAATCTTCACCTCTGATTTTAGAGGTGCTTTGAAAAGCTGGGCAGTGGATAATTATTTGTTGATAAATTATGATTGTAGATAATTGAGAACTGTAATACTCAGTGATTCAGGGAAGTTCAAGTATCATTGAAATGTTTTTCTAGGTCTGAATGGGCAACTTTCATTGTGGTCTATGTATTTGTCTTAATGTCTGAATCTGAATCCTAACATTTTTTTTTATTTGCAAACTGGCTTTAGTGCCATGATCTTTGTATTTTCTTCTTCTTGTAAAGTTCAATAAATGATGCTTCAATCGTATTTATGGTCTTGTTTTATTTGTTTGTTTTCTTGCTCAGTTGATTTATATGTTGAGATTTTATCCGAATCTAAACGCACAGCAAAGCAATTTTGTGAGACCTTTTACAAGCAATAAACTAAACTTACTCTAAGCTCTATTAGTATGATTTTAATTTCTGCTGAAGGAACATTCTTTTGTTTACCTAATATTCAATTCTCAGACTTAACGCTGTTCGTTCTGTACCGTTCTTTAATCCCGCCCATCACCTTTTAGGAAATGAAGTTGTGACCAAATACTGCAGCAGTTTGTCACTCATATTGGGGGCCGTTACTTGTAGAGTTTGGGCACCAGCTGTCTCATCGCCCGGTGGGAACAGTTACCGCAGGCAGGGGTCTGTCTTCTCTCTCCAAACCCTCACGGGACTCCGATTGTACAGCACGGGGCGTGTATGTTGAATTAAGAGGTAAATAATTAAGGTTGTGTAGGTTGAGGGGATACCAAGCACCCCAGGGAAGACTGCAAAATGACAGCGATTGAAACGCAAGTGCAATACAGTTCTTACATGATGACTACGACTGAGGAATACATGACCCAAGAGGACGACTGGGATCGCGACCTGTTGCTGGACCCGGCCTGGGAGAAGCAGCAGAGGAAGGTAAAATCTTCTTGTGCTCACTTTTCATTATTCTTTGAAAAGGTTTACTTAAAGTGGAGTCTACAAACTAAAAGACTATGTTCGTTTTAATAGTGTTTAAGTAGGCCTATCTTATGGAGTGAAAAGCAGTATTGTAATGTCAAATGTGCAGGACTCTTAATGAAATTGCGATTCGCTGCTCCGCTTCTAATCGGTCATCGACGAATCTGCACGTCATACACCGCTTAGTAACACGGACCAATCAGCTGTGACCTCGTTTACTTTAGCAACTCAAATGGTTGGATGATTTTGTCTAACTCAACGTGAACCCATTGGTTTTAAAATATTAAATAATAATAAACTGGTTATATAATTATCACAATGATAACATTACTGCGACTAAGTATCTGGTTAATTAATTTTAATAAGGAAACCAGAAATTTTCGAGCTGTCTTAAGTTCTTTAAATACATAACCAATAGCAATATATTGAAATATATTTGACATCGTTTTGCTTCACATGAATTGAATCTTATATGCCTTTTCATAGCTTTATTGAACAGAAATTAAGTAACCTACATGGTTTTCAGTCAAATTCTGCTGCAGCTTCATCAAAGTGACGGGGACAGCTGAACAGATGAGGCAGCAGAGAGAGAGAGAGAGAGGAGAGTCAGTGTTTTAAAATGGAGGAAGTGGTTAAGCGGCACTGACAGCCACAAATAGATGCTACAACTAAAAATACAGACCTCATTCTGTCTCCTTAACCCATTAATCTAAGCAGTTTGTTTCTGTTGATTCTAATTAAATGACTTGCACTACATGTTGAGGTGTTTATAAATAAATAAGGATTTAACATGACTACACTGCAGATTTATTTACATCCCTTTGAGAGCACACAGCCTTTTTCTCGCTGAATGCACTCAGCAAACGCAAACTTGCATTATAGTTTTAGTTTCAGATTGGTAGGTCAATTTGGTCTAAGAAACTATTTCTAATACTAAGAAGATGGCACGTTCTATGAATAAGGTTCAAAATATGATCTGATGGTGCTTAACCTTCAAAAATGTTGATAATCATCAACCTCAGCAGATCAAACTAAATTGTGTATGGTTTTTCATGCAGATATTTTGTGTAATGCAGTTTAACCGTGATTTGTTAAACCAGACACTTAAAAGTATCATTTTTAATTCTAGATCAATTTTGTTTTTTATAGTTTGCCAAGCATTTATAGCCTAATCGTTCTCTCAACAAAAGACACGTTACTGCCATTAATGCTTAAAAACAATTTCAAAAGACGGTGCCCCCCTCCTTGCTATGTCAACTGCCAATAGAATGAAATTTCCCAAGGAAACTAATTTTGAATGTTCATATAAGGGATAAAATACTTTTGGTGTTTTGATTTTGCAGTAGCATTCTTCTCTCTGTTTGTCATGATGTTGATATTTTTTGTGTGTGTCAATGGTAGCCTAGCGACCACATTGTGGAAGCTAAAGGGCTCTAAATAAAACTTGAACACAGCATTTTTGCATCTGAATGTGGGCAATGCAGTCAATACAGAACTCACACGCTGCACAGTTCTCTTCAAAAAGACCTCACTCAACGCTGATTTCAACACACTTCCTTGTGTTTAACCCATTACTGTGGTTTATTCCTTTAAGCCTTCCTGCTTCAGTGAATTACTGTTTAGTCCTTAGCAGCATCCTTGTTGTTTTTTGGTCCCTTCCCACCTGTTGGGATTAGTTTTTTTAAACGGAGAGACTGCATCTGTTTAGAACTGAATAACTTTAACTGTGTCAGAAGCCAAGTGGACGATTGAGTTTTGATAAAACAATTAAAAAAGGTGAGAGATTCTGAGACATGCTGAATATTAATTTCTATGTTGTGTACCACCTCCATATCTCCCAGAAGTCATCATTTTGAGCCATATGCATGTAGTCTAGGCCTCATCCAGTTACCTGCATCAGCTACATGTAAAATGTCACTGTGTTCTCCAACATGAGGGTTTCATTGACACATCTGTAGTCTCAAAGTATCGCACTCAAAGCACTTTGTATTTTTTAGTTCGAATATTTTTTTAAGTCTGCTTGGTTAAAAAAAAAAAAAAAAAAACCTTTTCAAACTTTTTTTTATGAGACCTGCAAATCAAACAAGTCAAAACTGATTTGAACCTGAGGGTTTCAGATAGGTGTGCACATTCTTCAGGCACACGGTAGGGGTGTGGAAGGGGGTGGAGGTGGGAAATGGGGGGTGAAGAAAGTCATGAGTACGATCAGATGGCAGTTGCTATTCCAGAAGAGGTGTCCTTGTAGGGGAGCTTCTATAAACTACCTAATGAAAGCAGGGGGTGGGACAGGGGTAGTTTACTGTAGACCAGGTCAGCCAGGTAAATGTATTTTAGCCGGGATTTGACTTTCATGGCTATTTAAATGAGAAC
Source organism: Zacco platypus (assembly GCA_038088235.1). Classification (NCBI taxonomy): domain Eukaryota; kingdom Metazoa; phylum Chordata; class Actinopteri; order Cypriniformes; family Xenocyprididae; genus Zacco; species Zacco platypus. The sequence goes on from CM076070.1 coordinate 16,378,869, forward strand.
AAAAGAGAGTGGGACATATACTGGGACAATAATAATAGGTTGCAGGCCAAGTTTCTGTTGGTCAGTCCCTGTCCCACTCAAGCAATTGATTTCCACTTTAGGTGTCTTTCATAGCTTTTTATACCACCTTAATATTAAAGAAAAGTGCAAAGGTGAAGTTAAATAGCATATATAACTTTTGCTGTGCAAAGAAAAGTCAAATGCATTGCCATAGCTAGTTTATAGCTTTAAATGCCAGGCCTTCAAACTGTAAATATCATGTTACCCAGAACCCTATGTTCAGCCCTTTCACCTGAATGTGCCTCAACCCACCCTATGATTTCTCACAGGCACATTTATTCATCTGTCGTTTCTGTCAGTTATTATGATGTGACATTCTGGCCAAAACACAAGGAAACATCTGCATTTTTGTGTCTACTGCAGTGGTGATATTATTTTACAGCTGGGTAGTGTACATTTAGATTAATGTGACCAAATGTATTTGCTATAGTAATAACATTAAAGTATGCATAATTACAAGGAACAAACCCTAAACTAAACCACAACCATCTCTCTATAATAAGTACATGAAGTTAATTATTATTCGGCACTTATTTAAGTACAATGTAACTGTCACCTTAAAATAAAGTGTAACCAACATTTCTGTTACTTGAAACTAATCTATATAGACATATTTAACAAATACAAACTAAAAACCCAACAAAAATACCAAAACTTTAAAATGAAAGTGAAAATACAAAAAAAAATTATTTCAAAAACACTGGTTCAATGATCTTGACATTAATCAGCTGCTATTACTTATAGCTTATAGACTGAAGTAATGATACACAGAGCAGTAACACATCTTTCATGGGCTTCTGGTTAATAGAATGATTGCTTGTCCGTTGTCGTGGTAATAGTGTGATATCCATCCATAGAACTGAAATGCATCCAGTCCTCTGAAATGTATTTTCTAGGTAGCAACAGATTTGAATGGAAGGTTTTTAAGTATTATAGTTATATATGGATGAGTAGGCCATAATTTATAGGTGGTGTCAACAAGCAGTTGTGTTATTAGGAAAATTTATTGTAGCTTAATAGTAGTAGTAATTTCCTTCTGGTACTGTAAAGAGGGATGCTTGATCCAATGAAATGCTTGTGGCTTTGCTATCATCTGTTGAGTGTAAATAATCTGGCAGCATCTTCGATCCACTAATAAGAACAAGATAAAGGCAGGGTTTTTCCCTAAGGTGAAATTCTTTATTGGGTAAAATATTTGGGTAACACTTTATTTTGCAGTCCTTGTTATGCATGTTACGTGTAGTTATAATTACTATATTTTTATTACTATAAAATTACTATAAATTGTTTTACATAATTACATGCAACTCGCCCTAATCCTAACCCCATAGTAAGTACATGTACTTATTTTTACTCAGTCCTTACATGTATAAGTACACTAACACAGACACCTTAAAAAGTGTAGCCAGTATTTGCAATAATTTAATGCCAAATATGCAAGTGTATTTTGTTTATTAAAAAATATGTAGAATCCAAATGTGCTGTGGCCCTTTAATTTATAAAAATATACAATAATCTGAAGGAAATGTTCTAAAAATCTGTGTGTGCAGTCTTCACTTTAAACAATTCTCTGTCATGATATAGCGCGGCTGCAGTCAGCTGACTCATTAATGCAAAGCTTTTGCACAGATGGATGTATGACAGGGATGGTTGAAGTGATGATGTAACTGGAGTGCCATTGGATCGCAGGGCTAAAATGATGTCTCTGCTGTAGTCATCACAGTACAATATCTGACATTAGAACAAGAAGCTCAGAACATCATTCTGCAAAATAATATCCAGTTTCTTGCAGTCTGCATGGGCTTTATATTTTTTCAGGCTATTTTAGTTGTTATAGTTTTCACCTAGTCTTTGTTTCTTAGTTCAGATGTCCATTAAATCTGCATTGCCCTTTTCATTAATACTCTGATCTGAAGCTATTTAAGAGCTGTTAATCAAAGCTGACTGCTTTATGAAATTATCTGATAAAAGGAGTTATATTCAGATTTTTAAAATGATTGACTTAAAGAGTGGATAAATCATCACCGCTAAAGATATAAGCCTGTGAAAATGCATTGAAACCATTACTGACATGCCAAGTTATTTCTGTACAACCAATCTGTTGCTTGACTAAATATTAATACTCCATTCACAATTTGGTGAGTTCAAGGACGTCCAAGATAAATGTTTCATGTTCTTGGTGCACATACTTGGGTGGCCGCTAAAATAATTGCCCCTTTTCATTGCTTGAAATCCAAGTTATATCATTTCAGCTGCAATTTAACACAACTTTCAGCAAAGTTTATTGCTTTTGATTATAATTGTATGCTCTGAGTATGTTACATTAAATAAATGGGCCCAGCACTGTGGAAGATCAAGCATTTTCTCTCGCTGTAATGTTTTGAGAGTCTGTTCCAGGAATGCTGTGCTTTCAGCTGTCTGCTGGTGTCTCATGGCTCCCCGATATAGCTTCCTTCACTCCCCCTCTCCTCCTCTTCACCACCCCCTCCCATGGGGCACAGGCTAATTTTGGTGATCTTTGGCAGAGGAGGGGTGATTTGAAGGGTGGCCACCTGCTGCAAAAGAGTCTCCACTTCCAGCCTTACATCAAATTACGTTGGTCCTTGGCATTCTTCAGTCACCTTACTCGCTCTCTGTCCCCTTCTCTCTTACGCTGGGGCTCCCAGTGAGGCATGTACAGTCAACGCTGCTTATAGATCCAACTCTATGTGTAGGTCAGGGTCAGAAATTAACCTTTGCTCAAGGCAAAAATGCCACGGAAACAAAAAATGCCACTTCAGATATTTTAAATGGCTTCGTAGTACTATTTTATTTTGATATTCTGTTGTAAGCTTAGGCCTCATTAACAGCCATTATTCTTTATCAATTTATCTACATTATTTGACATTAGATTTTCAAATAAAAGGATGTCATGGTTTATTTCTATATGACCTATATTGTATTTTTTTCCCCCGCAGACCTTCACTGCCTGGTGCAACTCTCACCTGCGTAAGGCAGGGACACAGATCGAGAACATTGAGGAAGACTTCAGGAATGGACTCAAACTCATGCTGCTGCTGGAGGTTATCTCGGGTAAGCATCTCACTTGATCTGCTCGGTGTCCCATATCAGTGTTCTGTGCACATTGGCCAATATCAGATTAGCATCTGTGAATCAATCTGGACGTTAAATACTGTAGCACCTCTGGGTAAAAGAACTTTTAAGGAGAATATGTGAGATTTGACTCTGGATCCCCTTGTGGATCAGGGACAGTGTAAAATACAGTATTTTGCCTATGTCATTTGCAAGGTTGTTTCAGAAAGATTCATACAATATTAAATGTAAATGTAAGCTAATGTAAAGATGGCTAATCTAAAGCTGTTAAAGGGTTAGTTCACTCAAAAATGAAATTTCTGTCATTAATTATTCACCCTCATGTTGTTCCAAACCTGTAAGACCTTCGTTCATCTTTGGAACAACAAGTTAAGATAATTTTGATGAAATCTGAGAGCTCTGTGACTCCTCAATTGACAGCAATATAACCACCACTTTCAAGGCTCAGAAAGGTATTAAAGACATCGTTAAAAAAGTGGACGTGACTGCAGTGGTTCAACCTTAATTTTATGAAGCAACGAGAAGACTTTTTGTGCGCCAAAACCAAAAATAACGAATTTGTTGAATAACATCTACTCTTCCTTGTCAGTCTCCTACGCAGTAAGCACAGTGCAGCGCTCCTGCGTTTACGTCCAAATGCTGACTCCTTATTGGCTGACGTTGCGCATGTGTGTGATGCTGACGCAGGAGCTGACCAATAATGAGTCGGCATTCTGACATAGAATACGGCAGCTCTGCACTGTGCTTACTGTGTCAACTGCGTAGAAGACTGACGTGGAAGAGAGGAGATTGAAGCACTGCAGTCATGTCGACTATTTTAACAATGTCTTTGGTGCCTTTGTGTGGCTTGACAGTGGTGGTTAAATATTGAGGTGTCCCAGAACTATTCATCAAAAATATCTTAATTTGTGTTCTGAAGATGAATGAAGGACTTACGGGTTTGGAACTACATGAGAGTAATTAATGACACAATTTTTATTTTTGGTTGAACTAACACTTTAAAACTTCCCCTATTAACACCCTCACACAAAGCAAGTGAATATACATGTACTTATGAATTGATTTTTGTGTGTGTGTGTGTGTGTGTGGTATCAGGTGAGAGACTCCCTAAACCAGACAAAGGCAAAATGCGTTTTCACAAAATCGCCAACGTAAACAAGGCCCTGGACTATATCAGCAGCAAGGGAGTCAAGCTGGTTTCTATCGGTGCTGAAGGTGAGGCTTAAACTACTTCTCCTTCAGATTCTCTAATATCTTCACCTTAAGCCCCTCTATTCTTGTCCCTTATTGTACTCTTCGGTTAAGTGAAACTGGTTTGTCTGGCTGTTCTGACTTGCAGAGATTGTGGATGGCAATGTGAAAATGACCCTTGGTATGATCTGGACCATCATCCTGCGCTTTGCAATCCAGGACATTTCAGTGGAGGGTGAGAGACTCCAAACATCTGACACATTAGCACCTCTGCAGTCCTGTGTTTATTTAAAGGTCCACTCATTTTTTGTTTATGTCACACTGGCTGGTTTGAAAGTCGCTTTGAACTTTTATTGACACCTAGCAGCATAGAAAGCAAGTTTTTATGGTTGGCTCAGTGTTAGTAAATTTACACCTGCTCACTTCCAAACGTAAATAGTGCATAGAACGGCAAACTGAAGACATTATGATAACACATAATCAATAAAAACAGCTGCGTAGTAATATTATTTGTAGAATCAGTAGTAAGCCTATTTTTTTTAAGTAATTACCTAAAGGCAAAATATGTACGATTTTTGGATTATCCAATCAATATCCAAAACCTTGAGAATAACATGTTCTATATTTTGTTGAATTGGGTACTACATTATCCCAAATGTTTCCAACAATGTTTAAATCCAGAGAAATCAGAAATTTTAACCAGTGTAACGGCCCGTGTCATTGCATCGCCTGTCAATGACATCATATTCGCTCTACCCTCGATTTATGGTTTTCCTTCCATTAAAAACCATGGAAACTCCAAAGACGATTTTACATATTATGCGTTTTACTAGACAGGTGAGCAACTGTTTGAATGCTTTTATCGACAGAAAACGAATCATTTTTATATAGCTCAACATGGTTAGTCTTATTGTTTGAATGAGATCAAATGAGTGTATTTTTAAAATGAAATGTTGAAGGGTAAGGTCAAGGTTTCAACATCATTATTTTGTGTAGTGAGTGAAAATGATCTACTGACCTGTTCCTCACAGAAACCTCTGCTAAGGAGGGCTTGCTGCTGTGGTGTCAGAGGAAGACTGCCCCCTACAGGAATGTCAACGTGCAGAACTTCCACATCAGGTGATTTCTGCTTCACTCATGTTGACCATGAGAGAGGACAGCATGTTGGCTTAATTTCACAATCTCATACTCCGTTTAACCGATTATGGCTCTTGTCTGTGCGCACATGTGTGCTCTCTGTAAAAACCCATCTTCGCATTACCCATCATGCTTCTGAGCCTCTGCACAACACTTATCATTTTGTTAATCATTCCCATGATTCTTTTCTTGTCTTTGTCCCTGTTTTCCTCCTTTTGCTTGTGGTCTGTGTCTTAGTTGGAAGGATGGCCTGGCTCTCTGTGCCCTCATCCACAGACACAGACCTGACCTCATCGATTACTCCAAACTGCGCAAGGTGCCATCACCCCCTTTCAGTCACTCTCATCATGCATCTCTGCCTTCTTTTTTGTTCATTAGCTGTTTGTCCATTCATCTGCACTTTCTGTAAAAACTGACCTTTTCACTCACACTATACCTGTCATCATCAACCTGTTGGTAACTAACTTTCTCTTGGGCTGTGAATGCATTTTTTATTGCTTCTAAAAAAAAAGAGCTGAATATTTTACACTAAAAACACTGTTTTATTCACCTTTTAGATGAATGACAGAGGTTTGACACTACTGTGTTTATTGGTTATAATACTATGGTAATACCATGTTTCTTTTTGTACATACTATAGCAATACCACGGACTTCTTTGAAGTATTTTGGTGCTGCATCTAAATACCAGTGCACATGAATATGGTAATCATGGTGAATATCAAAGTGCCATGGTATTACTGTCTGACACCATATTTTTTTTTGTAAAGACTTTTAACTGAATTGATCTAAAATGTTCTCAGGAATGGATTACATTTTGCCTGTTTAATGATGTCACTAATGTAATGTATAAAATGGCATGTCACATCTAAAATGGTTATAATGTGATTGAGTGAACAAAATTTTGCCATGTTGGTTTGTAATTAACTGTCTTTTTAGCAACATTCAGTTGAGAAGTGTGGAAAAAGTTTCTTTTGTTTATCTATTAATTCTTCATCGAGTTTCTTCCTGGCTTTGTCTGCCTTTGCAGGATGATCCCATTGGCAACCTCAACACTGCTTTTGAGGTAGCAGAGAAGTATCTCGACATCCCTAAAATGCTTGATGCAGATGGTACGGCCTCTTGGAGAATCATGCGATTTCTTATTATAAAATGTCAAAAAAAAGAAAAAAAGGTTTCCTGAATTAGTTTGTTTGTCTCCATACCAGACATTGTGAACACTCCAAAACCTGATGAGAAGGCCATCATGACATATGTGTCATGTTTCTACCATGCTTTCGCTGGTGCAGAGCAGGTAAGGGAGTTCTTCTGGAGATGAACATAAGAAGGAGAGTCGCTCCTTTTAGAATGTAATTGCCCACCTTGTTTTCCCTTTGTAATCAGTCACACTGTCCTTCAGGCTGAGACAGCAGCTAACAGGATTTGCAAAGTATTGGCCGTGAATCAGGAAAATGAGAAGCTGATGGAAGAATATGAGAAACTGGCCAGTGAGGTGAGAACACTCAAATTCTGATCAATGTTTTGTTGATTTCTTTTAACATGTGCCTGCTAGTCTTGGCTCTCCCCGAGGTTTCTTCTTCATCCCACTTAAATATGCACTTACATTTTTCTCCTCAGCTTCTGGAGTGGATCCAAAGGACCATCCCCTGGTTGGAAAACCGCGTGGCCGAGCAGACCATGCATGCCATGCAACAGAAGCTAGAGGATTTCAGGGATTATCGTCGTGTGCATAAGCCACCCAAAGTTCAGGAGAAGTGTCAGCTGGAGATAAACTTCAACACCTTACAGACCAAGCTGAGGCTCAGCAACAGGCCTGCCTTCATGCCCTCTGAGGGCAAAATGGTTTCAGTATGTGCTGCTCCATTTCTCTAAACACATGTATACGGGGTAAATGACCTTGGCTTTCAAGTGCCCAACAGAGTTGAAAGTATATTCTACCTGGCGGCATTTTCTGCAGGACATTGCCAATGCCTGGAAGGGTCTGGAGCAGGTGGAGAAGGGTTACGAGGAGTGGCTGCTCATAGAAATCCGTCGTCTGGAGAGACTGGACCACCTGGCTGAAAAGTTTAAGCAGAAGTCTAACTTGCATGAATCATGGACCACAGGTATTAAGCACAACTTTTAGTCAACCATTTAAACTCTACTTTAACTGACATATTCCTTTTCATTGTGTTTTGTAATGCTCAACACAGGAAAGGAGGAGCTGCTGTCTCAGAAGGATTACGAGTCAGCCTCTCTGATGGAGATCCGTGCTTTAATGAGGAAACACGAGGCCTTTGAGAGCGACCTGGCTGCTCACCAGGATAGAGTAGAACAGATCGCTGCCATTGCACAGGAGCTCAAGTAAGATAGATGCACCTCAGCTCCCTTGAAATAACGAGAGTACTTTCTTACAGATTTTACAGTAGGCAATGTTAATGATGATAAAGATGCACTGTTCTTTAGTGAACTTGACTATTATGGTGCTGCAACCATCAATGCCCGATGCCAGGGCATCTGTGACCAGTGGGACAACCTAGGCACCCTGACCCAGAAAAGAAGAGAATCACTGGAGGTACATGTATATGATAAAACTCTTGGGGTTTACGGTGTCCGATCGTTTAATTCTTGAATTGAGAAACCAATGTAGATTCTACTTCCAGACACATTAAGACTCTTTTGCAAGTTCAGGCAATGAGGAGTTTGAATAAAATATGGTATTTACAGTATATAAAGGATGTGGGGCTGCTGTAATCCTTCTCTTTGCTTTGCCATAGCGTGTGGAGAAGCTTTGGGAGACAATTGACCAGTTGTACCTGGAATTTGCCAAAAGGGCTGCACCCTTCAACAACTGGATGGATGGAGCTATGGAAGATCTGCAGGACATGTTCATTGTGCACAGCATTGAGGAGATTCAGGTGAAAGACAAACACTAAATGCTTGAAGGAATGCTTATCTTTCTATAAAACATTGTGTAACTGAGCTTCAGTATATTATCAATACATTGTGGGACTAGGACATCGGTGTCTTTTCATTGTCTAGTTGCGCACCATGTCTTAATGTCATTTTGTTCTTTCTGCTATTATCAATCTCAGAGTTTGATCACAGCCCATGACCAATTCAAGGCCACCCTACCAGAAGCCGATAAAGAGCGAATGGCCATCATGGGCATTCATAACGAGATCCTGAAGATAGCTCAGACATACGGGATCAAGGTAGTGGGTGAGAATCCCTACACTGTGCTTTCTCAACAGGATATTAGCAACAAATGGGAAGCTGTGAGTACTTTAAAATCTAACATTTTACAAATTTAGCATAATCGGCAATAATAATTCTTTTAAGTCCTATAAGGTTGGTGAAGCTTCTAAACTGAGGAATGTTGCTTCCTTCCCAACAACAGGTGAAGCAATTGGTCCCAATGCGTGACCAGATGTTGCAAGAGGAAGTGGCCAGGCAGCAGTCCAACGAGAGGCTGAGGCGCCAGTTCGCTGCTCAGGCCAATATCATTGGACCCTGGATTCAGACCAAGATGGAGGTGTTTACCATACCCCCTTACTCACATTTTAAAGTAGTTACATATTACATAAGCCCCGTTTCCACCGCAGGAACTTTCCCCAAGGACTAGGGACTTTGCAGTTGTACTGTATGTTTTGACCGCAGAAACCAGGGTCTGAGTAAAGTTTGGGGTAAAAAAAAAATTTAAAAAGTGGATTTAAAAAAGTCCCTGCTCGGAAGGTAGTACTTTTTCAAAGTTCAGGAACTTTCGATGGTGAGGATTGGGCGCTGAATATGCTGATTGGTTGAGTTCCCGCAACATTTTGATTGGTTGACCACGCAGAATTTAATTCCAAACACCGTTTTTAAAAGTCTGTTGTGGTGCGTGCAGTAAGAGTTGTTTGCTATTCGAATCAACAACGGAGTTTAAAAAATACAACCGACTTTATTAAGTTTTTTTTAAGCTTATGCGGAGGATGAAATCCAGCAGAAACTGGAAAATTGCACACAGTTCTATGTCACCAGACTAATCTTCACTGTACTAGACTGATGGAAACGCAGACAGCAACAGGTCTGTGGGAAAGTTCCTGGGACAAATTGTGGAAATGAGGCTATAGTGTGAAAAAACTAAAACTGGCATATCTGAAATAATCTTCCTCATGGTCAACAGGAGATCAGCCATGTGTCAGTTGACATTGCCGGTTCCCTAGAGGAACAGATGAGCAATCTGAAAACATATGAACAGAACATCATTAATTACAAATCCAATATTGACAAACTGGAGGGAGACCACCAGCTCAGCCAGGAAGGACTTATCTTTGACAACAAGCACACCAACTTCACTATGGAGGTACTGACAACCAGCTATTTTCTATTCGTTTTGAAGTTTATTTCCTCCTTTTGAAGTTTCTAGTGTCCTTATGTAAGCCGTCTTATGCTTTTAGATGTCCATTTCCACCAATTTTTTTTAATCTCACCTTCCCTACAAGGCAAGGTTTCCAATTTTCTATTTATGTCTATTTTAGCATGTCCGCGTGGGATGGGAGCAGCTCCTCACCACTATTGCCCGCACAATCAATGAGGTCGAGAACCAGATCCTGACCCGTGACGCCAAGGGCATCAGCCAAGAGCAGCTGAATGAGTTCAGAGCCTCATTCAACCACTTTGACCGGGTTTGCAATACATGGGTTTTTTTATTTGAATAAGTTATGCAACATTGTACAAATTGTAGAATAAGCACCTTAATCCTTTGTATTTGCAGAAGAGGAATGGCATGATGGATCCTGATGACTTCCGTGCTTGCCTCATTTCTATGGGTTATGATCTGGTGAGTGCATTTAGTTCTGGTCAAAATGACTTCCACTGCTTTTTTTCATCACACACCAGGACACAAAATCACACCCTTCTATTCTTTTTTCCAGGGTGAAGTTGAATTTGCACGCATTATGACTCTGGTGGACCCCAACAACACAGGAGTTGTCACCTTCCAGGCCTTTATTGACTTCATGACCAGGGAGACAGCAGAAACTGACACTGCTGAACAGGTCATGGCCTCCTTCAAGATACTGGCTTCTGACAAGGTAATTCCAAAGAGCTAAGAACCACCAAGAGAACCTTTTTTTAGAATCTGCTAAATACGGCTTCTGTTGTCCAAGCATCCATTTTTCTTTCTACTACATTCTGCAGGCTTACATTACAGTGGAGGAGTTGAGAAGGGAGCTGCCCCCAGAACAAGCCGAATATTGTATCAGCCGCATGACAAAGTACATGGGTGGCGACGCTCCCCCAGGTGCCCTTGATTATATCTCCTTCTCCAGTGCCCTTTATGGAGAGAGCGACTTATAGAGCCCTTTCTGTCACAATTACCACCTACGCCCTTCCCCTAAATTCATAAAAACCTTAAATCATCTAACTCCAAGAACAATGTCAGATGTAATGGATGGCCTTGCTGCAATTATTTGGTCCTGTGTGTAACCAGTTGATATAAGGTACACCCATCAATTGCTGTCTGATCCGTATTAGTGGTCTGCCCCTTGCGTGGTGAAAAGTTCTCGCAAGCCAGTGGGGATTGAGAAATACAAAAAACAGACAGAATATCATTCTTCACATTGGCAGTTAATAAGCAATATGCTCTCCCTTCATACAAATGGCTTACATGTTGGAGGAAGAAAAATAAATTATCCTAAAGAACATCAAATTTTGTTGTTTAATCAAAGCATTTAGTGTGTGTGTGTCCAAACTTAATGAAAACATAAATATTAAATGCTTAGAGTATTTCATTGGTCTGGAGAGCTAATGTTAGTCAAAAGGTTGCCATTATGCACAGAATAAAATGGTAATGTTGCTCAGACCAGGACAATTCGTGTTAAACCCACAAAATTCCACAAGTCTGCAAACTTGTCTGCACAAGTTTCCACAATCTGAAAATATATATATATTTTTTTTCAAACCAGGGCTTGTTTTTTTCGCACAGGACAAAGCGACTCACATGAAGCGTTTATATTTTTGCATTTTATTTAAAAAAAAAAATTGCTAAAAAATGCGACCAATAAAAATCATACAAAATATAAAAGGTAAATAGCTGCACAAGATAATTTTAAATACTTCAAAGAAATTATTAAACATACCTACAAAACAAAAATACCACAAACTCTCAAACCATAAAACATGTTAAATGTGAAATACTTCCCTTTTAAAAAAAAGACCATGGAAATGCAAGAGTGAAATAAAGGCGCATAAGTACCCCATAAGATTAAGAGAAAAATTTACATCTACAATATATAAATTTGTTTATCCTTGTTCTGTCCCTCATGGGATCTTTTTTGTGTCTGCATGTACATGTGGGAGTGACTGAAGGCTCGAAAAGAGCCTCTAGCATGCATGCCTCAAACGTGTCCATTCATACATGTGGTCAATGGAGAGTACTTTGAAAGGTTTGCAGGCTTAATTGTGCACAAGATGGAGCCAAGAAAAAAAGTATGAATATGAATATGTGGTATGAATATGTCAGCTTATGAGATTTTCCCTAAAGAATTCTTTTAAGGCCAAAAGAGAGAGCACCACCCAGAGAAAGTCCCAAAGTCAGAAAGAAGGTCATCAGAGCCCCTGCTGTCTCTGCATCTTTGGGCCTCACCAGTCTAGATAAAGAATAAACAAAAGAGTTAGTGGGTGTTCTGAGATATTGTGTGGGAAAATGGGTTTGAATGTTCTGTGGGTCAGTGGGTTGAGAAGACTAGGAATGGTGACATCACAGAATAAATTTACTATTAAATTAATTTCGACAGGAAACAAAAAAAGAGTTAATTTTAAGAGTACTTACTGTGGAGCATAGCTCATGGAGAGGGAGGCAAAATATCCACTTGTCATGGCAAACAAAGACATTATGATAACATAAGCCATGTCATGATTGAAAAAGACTGGGAGAAAGAAGCGAGGCTGAACGTTGCAGAGCATGAGGGCTGGAATGAAAACCACCCGTAATACCACGAAAAGAGGGAATAAATGACTCTTCATCGAAGGCTGGAAATTTGGGAAAACAGCAAAATAAGATGTTAGATAAATAATCATTTTCCTAGTTAATCATTACCGTAGCACGTTATGAGACTCACCCACTGAAGACGAGAAGTGAGACTTCTGCCAATCCAATCCATCACATTGAAGACAATGAATGAACACAACGGTACAAAGATGTTCTCTAAGATGAAAAAGGATGTAAATCAAAGTGCTTTGATTTTGCTTTTTGATGCATAATTTGTGTAGACTCACCTTTCCCTTTAAATAAGCCAGAAGATTTTGTATTTACAGTAATTGCTGGGAAAACGGACAGTGTTACGGCAAACACGCATGTCACACATAATGCCATCACCCAAATCTACAAAAAAGAAATAGTAAATAGCTGGATTTATTTTATTTATAAATTGCACGTTTTAAAATACATTTACTGCAGTTTTCCTGAGGTTTAAAACAAGGATGTTGGCTATATAAACAAATGGCTTTCACTATACCTTTTTGAAGACCTGTAGCACAGTTGACTTCTCCTCAGGTTCTTGTTTGAGCTCATTCAGCTTTTTACATGCTTCAGTTTCACCAATAATGTCAAATCCATTGTCCCCATTAACTAACTTCACTTGAACTATCTCTGTAGCAACAAAAAAGAACACCGAGGATTTAGAAGAACCAACAGTGAGTATCTTTGCTGTGCTTTGTCCAAACACTGGAAAAATGTGATATTTGACATACCAGATCTATCTGCTGATGGCTCTTGCCGTGTCTCTGCAGTTTCAGGGGACAAATTTTCCAAATGAATTTGGGCAAATTTCTGAAATAACAGAAATAATCAAAATATTGTTAATGTACTATTTTCATATTTTAGAGCAAGTTTATAAAAGAGCAGTAAATATTTTTATCTGTGCTAACCCTCAACAATCAGATGACGAGTAAAAGGAAATCATGATGGCCTAAGGCACCTACCAGATGTGGAAGTATGAGATAACAGCACAAAGTAAGTAGAGTGGCGACACAGGGCGTTATGAAATATCCCAGGGCAGAACTCTCAGTGTCGGTTTTAACTAAAGATGGCATAAAAACAATACAGTCAGCATGAATGTGTTTCTCTCAGAGTGCTAATAAAAAGCATCTCCATTTATTTAGGTGCAAGTAGGTACAGTATAGAATAGGGCCGCACATTTTATGTCCAGGTACAGTGTAAATGAAAAAGTACTGTTTGGTCACTAAACGAGGTCCCAGTTGTTTTTTTTAAACAGTACAACCAGCAATTATTACAACTCTCTTAAAATTCTTGATTCTGACTGTTCAGTCTCAACATTCAAAGGTCATTGTCAATGGCAATAACGAGACCCTCTCTTTCATTTCAAATACAGATACTGCTATCTTGCACCTCAGTTATCAATTGCTTTTCCTGTAAAATAAAACCACACGCCTTCAGTATTAATAGTAGGCCTTAATAGAGTAATATTATTGAAATGTTAATCTTTTGTACATTGTTATGCAGGGGTCTCTGTAGTCCGTGAGGGCCACTGTCCTGCAGAATTTAGCTCCAACCCCGATTAAACACACCCGAACCTGCTAATCAAGGTCTATTCAGGCATACTAGAAACTTCCAGGCTGATGTGTTGAGGCATGTAGGAGCTAAACTCTGCAGGACAGTGGCTCGCCACCCCTGCTGTAATGGATAAGATAATGGTTTAAAAAGTTTTCTTCTCAAATCAATTTCATATCGCGTCATTATTTATTTGTGTTGAAAAGCTGTGTGATAAGTGATACAACATTATCTCTTATATTCCTGTTTTGTTTCAACTTCATTCGCAACAAGTGATGGTGAAATGAAGGTTTGTGAAACACATAGGCTTTCCCCTCAACTGTATCATAAAATTACAGCTTTTTTAACACTGCATACTAATGACATCTTCTGGTCATAAGGTGGAATAGCTGCCTTTGCATCTCAGAAGACCCAGCTATTTTTTTTAATCGCAGTGGCTATTTGCACATTTCAAATAGCAATAGATTCTATTTACACCAAGTGAAAATAGCATATTTTCTTAGCAATAGAGTCTATTTACACTAGGTGAAAATGGTATTTTTTTTTAGCAATAGATACTATTCACACTTAGTGAAAATGGCAATATTCTATTTAGACTAAGTGACAATAGCAGGATTTTCTTAGCGATATGCTATTTACACTAGATGAAAATAGCGATAGTTTCTATTTACACCATGTAAAAGTATCAGTTCTTTGCAATGAGTAAATAGTAATTAGATGCTATCTATATTTTGTATTGGCAGATACTATTTGCATCTCAGTATAATATCACAGTGTAAATTATTATATTTATTAAAATTATTAATTGTATACTGCCTTATTTGGAGAATAAATGCCCTCCCTACACCTTCCCCTAACTCTACCCAATAAACACTTTCAATATTATTAAAGACTCGTTAGGCAGTTTCCACTGCCCAGAATATTTTCATTTTTATTAAAAAATAAATGCGATTTGCACCCACGTTGATTGCGTTAAAAGGTCTGCGTACCTAACTCGCTACTGCTGCGCCACTAGAGTCGGTGAATTTTGCGTCTTTTTTTAAAAACTTGATTGATCGACCAGACGTTGGTGGGTGGAGCTAGTGTAAACAGTGTTCGCCAACAAGGGACTCTGTTTGTACTGGTGTAAACAGACACTCCATTTTTGGCATGTTTCATAATAAATGAGTTTGTGCTACAAAAATCATAAGGCAATAAAAGTATTTGTTAAAAAATAACTTGTTCTTAAGTGACTTTCCTGATAAAATAAAGGTTAATGGGATAATTCACCCAAAAATGAAAATTCTGTCATCATTTACTCAAGCTCAAGTTGTTCCAAACCAGTATAAATTTCTTTGTTCTGTTGTACACAAAGGAAGATATTTGGAAGAATATTTGTAACCAAGCAGATCTCACCCTCATTGACTACCATCATAGGAAAAAAAATCTATTATCTGCTTAGTTACAAATATTCTTCCAAATATCTTCCTTTGTGTACAGCAGAACAAAAATTTATATAGGTTTGGAACAACTTGAGGGGGAGTAAAAAATGACAGAATTTTCATTTTTGGGTGAACCATCCCTTTAATAATAGTATTTGGTCTACATAAATAATAGTCTTTTACATGTCATTGTACTTACACAATGTAAGAATAAACGAGTTTGAGAATATAATATATGAAAAAATATATGGGGGAAATTAACGTACTGAAGCGTTGTACAGTAATGCTGTACTGTAGCAGTTTTTATCAATCTGCTTCGATGAACACATGCAAACTTATTCATATAAGCTTTTGCCTTGATCCTAAACCTATGAGTTGAAAGGCAAGGCTCGTGTAAGCAGTGGCGGTTCTAGACCATTTTTACTGGGGGGGCCAGTGTTTAACCAGAGGGGCACATTAAAAATGGTAACAAATTATATTTAAAGATTATAAACTACTTTACTTTACAATCATATAATCATTTATTACAACATTGTACAACATTTGTACAAGAGTGAGTGCAGGTGCAAAAAAGGTAGGTTCATTAATGTTGATGATTATTATCAATGATTTGTGAAGGATCATGTGACACTGAAGACTGGAGTAATAATGATAAATTCAGCTTTGATCACAGGATATAAATTACACTTTACTATATATTCACATAGAAAACAGTTATTTTACATTTTAATAATATCTCACAATTTTAGAGCTTTTTTTGTATTTTTAATAACATAAATGCAGCCTTGGTGAGCAGAAGAGACTTCTTTCAAAAACAACCAAAATAGTACAGTTTCCAAACTTTTGACTGGTAGTGCACATCTGCATGTACTGCATGCATTTCAAAATGTAGGCCTAGTATTTACTTAAAAAAAAGAAACATTAGATTCATATTGACAAAATTATTTACAGGAGAAAGCACCATTTTAAGGACATACAGTAGGCCTACAATGAAATTATAATTGAATTGCTTTGCAAATAGTAATAACCTTCTTCATCACAAACCTGATGGTGCAGTACTTGATCCACATGAATCCACTTTCTGTCCCTCTGGCTGTTCCTCTCTCTGTCCCTGTATGTTTTCTTCCTCCTCACCCTCTTCCTCATCCTCCTCACCCTCTGGAATGTCCCTCTCTGTGTCAAAGTCCTCACTTACATCACCTTCTCTCTCTCCAGCCTCCACTGACTCCTCTGGCTCTCCCTCTTTCTGCTCCTCAACTCTCTCAATACCTTGATTCGTTTCTCTCACTTTTTTGTTAACAAAAAAAGGACGCTATATCCCTTCCTCGTTTCATGATAACTATCGGAAGAAAAAAAAACGTGCATTACATTTCGTTGCCTAACCATCCCTCCCTACTTAACATGGGCAATAATAACCTGTTGATTACTTTACTCAAATGTATGTTATCGCAAAGCAACAGCCAAGACAGATGAAGTTATGTATTTAACATCACAACATTGTGCAGGAACAACCAGTTACTTACGAGATACGAGTCACTTACGCGGCCGGCGCCGCTCTAATTTACCCGTGTAGAACGGCCCGTCACGTTAGTTCCGCTTTTGGCGCTCGCGTGTAAAATCATAATAAAGTCATAATTCTTTTTTTTTTTTTGGCCAGCACAGGGGGGGCCAGGGACATATCTACAGAGGCACGGGCCTCCCTGTAGAACCCCCACTGCGTGTAAGCATATATGATCAAAATAAATGAAGATCATTGAGAAATGGTCAGTTGAAGCGCATGTGAACGGACGTCACAGATCACTTGGTTATGGCAAAACAAATCAGGCTCCAATACAGTGCTTCACTGCGAGATGTTTTGTTTTTTGATACAGGCTTCGAATCCTCTCTGCCATACATTACTAGGAACTGTTTTTCTTTGTGGTTGCTTTGTGTTTAATGAGCTAATACAATAAACTCAAATCAATATTTCTAATTATTTACTTACTGTATGTGGCTAGTAGTCATGTTATATGTGGGATACTGTACATCCAGCTGGTTATTATTGCAAAATAAACTCCTTAAGGATGGAAAATAAACCTGGACTGATCACCAAGTCTGGATGTCTATTATCCCTTACTTAGAAGAATATGATTTTTTTTTTCATTCAAATGGTGTGGAGTTTGCAGGTGCTTACAGATATTCGATAACAGCATGGCAAGCCCCGAGAAGATTCCTGCCACTGCCTGTCCACTCATAAACAGGGAGCTGAATCTCGGGGGTAGCTTACCGACCAGACCGAACAGACTTCCTTGCAAAATGGCCCCAAACACTGAGGGAAAAAAAATCCAAGAACAATGAGGGGTGTTAGATTTGTCAACTAATTCACTCACTCAAAGGTGTTGAAGTAGAAGCAGATTGAAACTATTCTAATACTTTCAATATGAAGTGAAAAGGAAAATGTAAACCTACAGCAAATGTAAGGCATAAGAAACCTACTGTTAATAAACCAGATTGTTGCCATGGTAATGGAAAAGAACTGGTCCTGGTTCATCTTAACTTTCACTAAAATGGCCGTGAGAATGAAAAGAAGAAATATGAAGACCATGCTACCCGCAATCCGCATCTTCTCCGCAATGCTACAAAAGAAAAAGAGAACAAATAACTTGTGATCATATTATCACCTATACACGCCTCTGTGTCTATAAAACACTACGACGTGCAAAAGAAAACAAAATTAACTGCTTGACTGAACCAAATACTCACTGCTGGTATAGTAAGGAGTTGAGAAATGTGAATAAAAGCAAGGGAAGCTGGGCTAACAGCACACTCGTGTTCTCAAACATGTATGGGTCTGACTGTGAAGAATCTGTACCATTTCTCAAACGGACAGTGAAATACTGCAAACAGAAGGGTAAATGAGATTCAGAGATGGCCTTGAGTATCAACGAGTAAAGGTATGTCTGTCTTACATTCATTGCAGTTATGAAGAAGTTCCATGGAAGCAGAGTTCCCATTCCCAACAAGAAAATGATAACAGCCACAAGGCCCCTGTCAAGGTCAGAAGGAGACAGTTATGCGATATAATGCCATAAAACTAAACAAATGAATTAAAGTTATTAACTTATTATGAAAGTGAAAGTGATGACGTATTTTCAGGTATGGTGACCCATACTTGAAATTTGTGCTCTGCATTTATCCCATCCAAGTGCACACACACCCGGAGCAGTGGGCAGCTATTGCTACAGCGCCCGGGGAGCAATTAGGGTTCGGTGCCTTGCTCAAGGGCACCTTAGTCATGGTATCAAAGGTGGAGAGAGTGTTGTTTATTCACAATCCCCACATTCAATTCCTGCCGGCGTGGGAATCGAACCGGCAACCTTCACGTTACAAGCCCAACTCCCTCACCATTAGGCCACGACTACCCCCATTTTTTTTTTTTTTTTTTTTTTTTTTTTTTTCCTCTGAATATTTCAGCATGGCCATTATGCCAACTCATTCACGGTTATCTGCAGTAAACGAGTTGGCGTCAGAACTCCACTCACTGCTTATCCGATGTTCCCTTACAAATCCTCATTTTAAAATGTTCTGAAAAAAGCAAAAGTTACATTGGTGTTAGAAGTTTTGTGATATCAATACACAACCATGCAACACTGATTATATAGTACTGTACATACTGACATTTACTGGAGTTTTGGGTCAAATAGAAGTGAATTTGTAACTGTTGATAAAATACATTTGTGATTCTAGAAGAGCAAAGATTCTGATTCAGTAAAATTATCGAGAGGGGGAAAGAAAATGCGATTATAGTTTACATCTCGATGTTTGTGTTTTAGCATTTTAATTCATTTAATTTTTATATAATTAAATAACTGTAAGTCATTCTGTGGGCACCAGAAGGCACTTGCTCACATTATTACAAAATTCACAACAAAGAAACGTGTTTCCGGCATGATGTCATCACTAGACCTTCCTGCGTTTCCTTGAAAACCCCGCGTCGTGTTTTATACATGCTTTATATTCAAGTGAATTTATATTAGCATTACTTGTTGAATTTATTGACTTGTTGAGTTTTATAAATAATATGCATGTATGTCAAATAAAATATACACTACGCTACAGCATAATTTAATTTCCTACGTCACCATATGAATAGTCATCAAATCCTTATTTGTTCAAGACTAAAAACGTAGTATCCTAAACATGTGAATCAGCCATCACTCAAAATCTGAAAGCATGTGAATAACGTTGTATGCCCAAACTCATGTTCTTTCATATGGAAAAAAACCTCCATACTTTGAGGCAGTTCCCTTCTGTCAACCAATGAATTTCGAAAAATACTCAGTGGAGACTGCTTTCGAGCAATTTCTGCTGGAATAAATACATATCGACTCAGTGACTGCTGAACTGAACTAAAGAAAGTTCCTAACATTTTAAGGCATTATTCATTTTCACTTCATGTTTCCTCAAGTTTTCATGACCTTATATAAATTATTATTCTAAACGTCGATGTGTTCATTTAATTTTTTTTCAGAACAGAATACTCAGAATATTAAAATATATACTCACAGAGTGTTAGACGTCTTCCCTCAAAACGCGGGTATATTCAAAGCTTGGCGCCTTCGACCTCATTTGACAGATTTACAGAGCCAAATGACGTCTAGCTCCACCTCTGTGGACCTAATGGGTGGAGGAATAGAGTTACGGGTAGGGTTAGGGTGTGGTTAGACCTTCTAGCTCCACCCAATGCTATACCGTGAGTAGCCAGTAGGATTCAGCTATGAGGAAAATAGGACGTTTGAAATAATTTTGTTTAATATTAAGTATTTTATTAACAGATATTTAATATTGTTTAATAATAAAGTCAACACTCAGAGCACTCATTATTATTGCTTTGAATTTACTGCAACACTTCAATATATGCAGTGAAAACTGAACACATTTAGCTTGGTCAGGCTTTCATTGAGCTGCCACAGGATGGCACTGTTTTCAACACTCTTGATGCTTCGAATCTTTTCTCGAAACAATGAGAGAAAAGATCCGAAGCTTTAAGAGGCTTCATTTCTCCATCCCTTACCAGACGTCTGAATATTGTGGAAAGTGTCAGGACCCCCAAAACAATCATTTTCCCTTTTGATATTAGTATAAATATATAAAAATAATAAATGTAAATAATAATTATATACATATAAAAATATGAACGCATTATCTTACCAATTTGGACTTAGTATTTTACATTGTCAGCGATGGGATGCAAACACCGAAATAAAAGAGCTGTATCTACATGCAAGCAGTAAAATATAATCAAACTAAAATCAAAATAACACTTTTTCAAGAAATAATAATAATAAAACAAACACAGGAAACAGAACAACCACAAGATCAAAAAAATTACATCAGGATATCAAACCAATCAAAGAAACGAGAAAATGGTGTCACCACTTAATCAACCCATGGACATTTAGGTCAACAAATGCAAAGGAAACAAAACAGAAAACAGATACACACCAAATCAAAATCCAACAGAAAGACATACTAAACTAGAAAACATATTCCTTTCTCTTTTCTTTAGTCTTTCTTTTCCCGGTATTGAAAGCAAGAGTTAAAACACGTTCCATGAAAATAGTCAATGAATAATCAAAAGTCAATAACAAATGTATTGTTTGGTTCCAAAGATGAATCCAATAGGCTATATTGCTAGCTTTTACAAAATTATTGTAGCCTAATTATTAATTTAAAATGAAAATTAGTGTTTTGCATCATTAGCCTTTAGGCCTGACAACAGTACAAAAATATTTTCCCTTCACTTCTACCAAAAAATGTCTTGCCATACCTTCAGTTCTTTGATAATATACTACAAATTTATCAATTAATATATAATAAACAACAATCAATTGATATACAATAAACTGGTGTTAATGTGTGAGACAAGCAGGTTAAAAAGGAGAGTTCTCAAATGACCCCTTGAGTTTGACTTGCTCTCTGGACCCAAGAAATACAATTTTTTTTTTTAAACTTTTTTGTTTAACTCTAAAAATATTCTGTATTCCCTTAACAAATCTTATGTTTTCTATATCTGGGTATATGAGAAAGAATTTCAAAAATAATCCATGATAGTTGGAGATGAACATAACTTGTTGTTAATTTTTTTAATATATAATGATGTACTGATGACGTTAATTATTTTGTTTTGTATGCCGGGAAATTGATTCTCTTTATTTGACTTGAGGTTAAACATTGACACTGAATGTAAATAAAATCCTCTTGCTCTGAAATCCTCTCTCTATAAATATGTCCCTCGGTCCATTTGCTTTTGTGTTTTTTTTAAATCTCAGCTGAAGAACTGGAATGAACAGCATGGAGTGTAAGCAGTGGTTGAAGTGTTTGATGCTTTCAATGATATGTCCTCTTATTGCAGGTAAATTTTTTATTTTTTTTTTACCTTTTTTGCTTAATTTTAGAAATTTAGAAATCAAACATCTTTCAGAATGAATTTTAAAGACTCTGTGATGGACCGCTGGTTGTTTCTACTATAGGTGCTCCATCCTCCATGTCCAAAAGACATGGATCATGTCCCGAGAAGAATCTAAACATTACTGGAGGGAGCTTTGATCTTTCTAACGGCTATTCAGATGGAAGTTTTCTAAGATACATCTGTCCGGATGGATATTACCCATCGGTTCAGTCACGTCTTTGTCAATATGGTCTCTGGACCCCAAAGACTAGCACCAGAAAACCCCCAGAGTGCAAAAGTAAGAAACTAGACATTATCATGTGGGTGAACGTGATTTCACCAAGTACAACGTTCCTGGATCAACATTTCAATCAACCAATTAGTTTGGAGGGACAAGTTTAGTTTGTCAAATTTGGGCTTAATGCTTCTGCATCAGTGTTGTTCACCTATCATTTGATTTTACGGATAAGTTACGGATAGGGTTAGGTTTAGGAGTAGGGATAGAGTTAAGACTAGATTTTTGGACAGGAATGTTGTTCCACTTCCAGGATCAACAACACATGCTGATGCAGCAACATGTACTTGGTGAAATCCCTTTGACCCACATGTTCACTGTGATTTTGTGTCATTATATCATGAATAAATGTTGGACTTATTTATTTTGAAGCAGAGTTCTGTTACTTTTTTTAAAAAAAATTTTATCCAAGACTGCTTCAAAATATCTCTTCTACAGTATGTGTTTTTCATGCTTTCATTGTAGAGGTCACATGTCCCAATCCTCGTGTTTTGGAGAATGGAGAGGTGACCCCATATAAAGACAGGTACTATGTAAATGACACAACCACCTACTCATGTCATTCCGATTATAAGTTCCATGGGTCGGCGGTCCGTGTTTGCAAACCTAATGGGAAGTGGAGTGGAAGCACGCCAATTTGTGGACGTGACTGTGAGTAATTAACATTATTTTCAGCAGTTTCCATGAAGTAAGTGGATATAAAAACACAAATTTAGTTCCTGGTATAATATCTCCTTCAAGTTAGATCCATATACCAGAGTCCTTGGGTTCAGCTTAAAGAAACTTTGTACTGATGTGTGATGTGTAGCCTATTCTGTTGTGTTTTTATCTGATGTCATATGAATTCAACACAGTTTCAGCAGAAATTTGATGAGAAATCTTTTCACCGTGCATCTGCCTAGATCAAATAGAGGGTCCACAGATCTTCACTTCCTTTTGTCTCTTTGTTACTTTCTCACAGCTGATCACTGTCCTGACCCTGGCGTTCCCCCTGGTAGCAGTCGAACAGGCAACATGTTTAATATTGACGACAAAGTCACGTACCGCTGTGACAGTAAATTGACCTTGATTGGTTCCAAAGAACGAGTGTGTCAGGATGGTGGCCAGTGGTCAGGGACAGAGCCACAATGTTACGGTGAGTCCTCTAAAATCTACATCAAAGTTCCAAAATGATTTGACTTGTATGGACTTGTGTTCTCAAAAATAAGAGATTTTGCTTAGGAAATGTGGCTTTTCTGGATAATGTGCCTATAATCTTGTTGTGTAAATACTGTACAGCGGATTTCACATACGACACCCCAGAGGAAGTAGCAGAATCTTTCAGCAGTTCTCTAAAGTCAAATCTAGCAGTTTCTGAACAGTATGAAGACGGAGGTATTTTTGTGTGACTTAAAGCCTTAATCATATATATATATATATATATATATATATATATATATATATATACACACAAATACACAGTTTTTCCATTGTCATTAATAATTTCCATGCTCAGAAAAAGAAAACATACATATCAATTTAAATGTGAATGCCTTGTTCCTTCTGTCTTCAGAACAACATGGGAAGAAAATAACTTTGGATCAGGGTGGAAAACTTGATATCTACATTGCTGTGGATGCATCTGACAGCATCAATGAGACTGAGTTTATCAAGGCAAAAACAACAATTAAAAAGCTTATAGACAAGGTATGTCCCCCAGAGATTAATGTAGTAACGTTGTAAGAACACTTATTTAGGCATTGTTTTTAGGCTACTGATGTAGGACAGGTAATGAATCTTTCTTAAATTGTTCTAAAAGCCGTAATTTAATTGCAGTTAATTTTGATGTTAAAGGTTCTGTAAAAATTCATTAGTAACCAATGAAAAGCATTACCATTGTGATGCTCTCAATAGTGAACTTGACTTTTAACTTCACATCCTTGCCAAATGCATTCATAATGAGCCTTAAAGGGTTAGTTCTCCCAAAAATGAAAATTATGTCTTTAATTATTCACCCACATGTCGTTCCAAACCCGTAAGACTTTCATTCATCTTCACAACACAAATGAAATCTTTCTGATGAAATCTGAGAGCTTTCTGTCTCTCCAATGACAGCTATGACAACTGACACTTGTCCCTCCATTGACAACTGACAATTCGGTGCTACAAAAAGTTAATAAAGAGCTTGTAAAACTAATGCATATGAATTGAGCGGTTTAGTCTACTTTTTTTTAAGAGACACGATTGCTTTATATGATGAAGAGTTTGAATTTAGACTTTTATTCAAGGCACACATCAATTATGGTAAACAGAAGATCGTGAGACGTACGAGAACCAATGAGGGTCATTCTTGTGTGTTACGCAGCACGTTTGAGCTTCAAGAGGTTTGTTCTCGCGCACCAATCAGGTTCAGTTGAGCTTCTGTTTACCCTTACACTGTAAAAAAATAATAAAGTTGAGCTAACTTTAAAAAATAAGGCAACCTATCGCTTTCAACTTTAAGTTAACTCAATTAATTTGCTCCAGATAAAATCAACTTAAATATGTTTCGTCATCTAATGAGTACCAGGTACTTCTTGTCAAGACAACTATAAAAACAATTTGAGCCAATTCAAAAGGCGGTAATGCCTGATCAAAAGTGGTTATTGTAATGTATTGACTGATTATTACTATGGTGAGGTCCCCTTAAGAAGCACGACTGGGCAGGGCGTTCCCGTTTTTCCCCTGGGGGGGGTGAATATGTGTTGTTTCGGGAGTGTTAGTGCTGATGCTGCTGGGTTGAGAAGTATGTTCGGTGCCGTGTTTAATCAGTAAAAGTTCCATAAGTTATGTCTGTCCCCTCTCATCATTCAGCTATATTACACTGGCGACGAGTGGACTCGAACCAACTGTGTGCAGATAAGTCTATGGTGCGGCTGTTAAAGTGAACGAAAATAACCCACTATCTAGTGCAAACATGGCTACGCTCGGCCGTATCGAAGAGTTTGATGAATGCTCGAGTAACTCTTTTGAGGAATACATAGAAAGACTGGAATGTTTTTTTCATGCAAATGACATTGAGGATGATGCGAAGAAACGTTCCGTGCTGCTCAGTGTGTGTGGTGCAAAAACGTATTCCACTTTACGTTCAGTGCTTGCCCCAACGCAGCTCTCTACTGTGAGTTATACGAACATTGTAGCTGCCTTAAAACGCCATTACAGCCCAGCGCCATCGGAGATTATTCAACGTTTTCATTTTCACAATTGTAAGCAGAAACTTAATCAAAGCATTTCCAACTATATTGCTGAGCTTAGACGCTTGTCTGTGCACTGTGCTTTCGGAGATCAGCTAGAAGCTATGCTGCGTGATAGAATCGTGTGCGGGGTGGCGGATGAAGCGCTACAGCGACGCCTACTGGCTGAAACCACGCTCACATTTAAGGAGGCAGAGGAAAAGGCACTAGCTGCTGAAACGGCATTGTTAAATGCTCGCCTACTTCGTCAGCAACAAAACGAATCACTGCCGGAGGGCGATGTTCATTATGCAGCCCAGGCATCAGCACATAAAATGGCACTGACAAGTGAAAATCAAAAACGTTACAAACCATGCTTCAGATGTGGAGGGCAGCATACCCCACAGACCTGTAGGTTTTCCACTGCTGTATGCCATTACTGTAAAAAAACAGGTCATATAGCTCGTGTATGTTTAACAAAGACTAGAGACGGTACTGGCAAGGATGCAGCCAATGCCACAGGAGAACGTCATACTAACATTATAACTCATAAACAACTGGATGATTATTCTGTTTACAGCACCACTACTAAATCAAAAAGAGGAGGGCAGAAGCCATATCTGGCCACTGTTATACTGAACAAACAAGCACACACAATGGAAGTGGATTCAGGAGCGGCATGCTCCTTGATTAGTGAACATACTTATCAGTCATTGTGGCCCTCTCAACCCCCTGAAATGCATGCAAACAATGGAATACTAAAGCAGTGGTCACAGGCAACCTTGGAAGTGAAAGGAAAAATATTTGTGGAAGTATTATACAAAGGAACACGAAACATGCTGCCTTTGTTTGTCATCCAGGGCCAAGGCACTAGTTTGTTGGGACGAGACTGGTTTGAGGCCCTAGGAATATCAGTTGAAGGAGTACACCAGGTACAGCTGCAGTCTATAGAGGGAATACTGAGTGAATATTCCGAAGTTTTTCAGGACATTGAGGTTTGCCGTACCCCCCCGATCTCTATTGACATTGACCCCACAGTTACTCCACGTTTCTTCAAGGCCCGCCCCGTTCCTTTTGCTTTAAGGCCGCAGCTTGATGAGGAGTTGGACAAATTAGTGGCTCAAGGAATTTTTGAACCTGTCCGGCATGCAAAATGGGCCACGCCCATAGTGGCAGTTGCAAAAAAAGATGGGGGCCTGAGGATTTGCGGTGATTACCGTTGTACTGTGAATACAGTTGTTAAGCCTGATGTGTACCCGCTACCCACGACAACTGAACTGTTCTCGAAGCTTGCGGGTGGAATAATTTTCACTAAACTTGATTTGAAACAAGCTTATCAGCAGCTTCCGTTGGATGACAATGCAGCCGACTTACTGACTATTAACACTCACCGTGGGCTTTTCCGTGCTCGTCGGTTGCAATTTGGGGTGTCAACGGCCGTTTCAATATTTCAAAGATTTATGGACACCTTGCTCGCAGGAATTCCAGGAGTCCAGCCATACCTGGATGACATCCTGATTTCAGGCAAAACAGTAGATGAACACAATGCACGGTTACGTGCCGTACTGAAGTGCCTTGCTGAAGCTGGGCTGCGACTAAAAAAAGAGAAAAGCGTTTTTGCAGCTACTCAAGTTGAGTTTTTGGGGTTTAGGGTGGAAAAGGATGGCATCAAACCAACCCGTGAAAAAGTGGAAGCTATCCAAAAAGCTCCACCCCCACGCAACAAAACAGAACTCCAGGCTTTCTTGGGGCTGCTTAACTTTTACAGCTGTTTTCTTCCCAACAAGGCCACCGTCCTGGAACCCCTGCATCGCCTTCTAGACCAGCCCGCTACTTGGCAGTGGGGGGCAAAGCACAAGATGGCATATGCTCAGGCAAAACAATTGCTGCAAACGGACAAAGTGCTGGCGCATTATGATGAAAAGAAACCCCTGGCCGTGGTTTGCGACGCTTCACCCTATGGGCTTGGGGCTTTATTGTTCCACATGGAGCGTGATGGCAAGGAGAGGCCCATTTGCTTTGCTTCCAGAACAATGACCACCACTGAGCGGAATTACGCCCAAATTGATAAGGAAGCATTGGCAGTTGTTTTTGCTGTCAGAAAGTTTCACCAGTATCTCGCAGGCCGCCATTTTGTGATTTTTACAGATCACAAACCCCTGCTGGGACTCTTACACCATTCCAAGCCAATGCCTGCCGTCCTTTCACCACGGATGCTACGTTGGAGTTTGATCATTGGAGCTTATGACTATGAGCTCTGCTACAGACCGGGAAAAAACATGGGCAATGCTGATGCCCTGAGTCGCTTACCTTTGCCAGCATCTGATGCTGTTACACCACCGCCTTTGGAAGTGTTGCTGCTGGAAATGGTGCCAGATGCACCCATGCATGCTGAACGAATCGCTAGCCTTACGCTTAAGGACCCTGTCATGTCACGAGTACTGCGCTGGGTGCTGCATGGGTGGCCAGAAGATGTAACGGACAGCCAGTTCAGACCCTTTCTTTCACGCCGCCATGAACTCTCCGCACATAAGAACTGTTTACTGTGGGGAAGCCGTGTGGTTATTCCTTGCTTGGCGAGGAGAGAAGTGCTTGCTATGCTGCATGACGCACACCCAGGCATTGTACACATGAAAGGACTCGCAAGGAGCTATGTGTGGTGGCCAGGCATGGACAAAGATGTAGAGGAAACTGTCAAGGCATGTGAAACCTGTCAGAAGTCACGTCATGCACCTCCTAAGGCAAAAGTGCACCCCTGGGAGTGGACGGCAAGAAGATGGTCCCGGCTGCACATTGACTTTGCAGGCCCGTTTCAAGGCAAAATATTCCTCATAGTGGTTGATGCGCATAGCAAGTGGCTGGAGGTGTCTCTGATGAGTTCCATGTCATCATCAGCCGTCATTAACACACTGAGGCTACTTTTTGCAACACATGGTTTGCCCGATGTCATAGTCTCAGACAATGGTGCTTCTTTCACCTCCGCGGAGTTCCAAGACTTTGCCGAGCGCAACGGCATTCGTCATGTCACTACAGCACCTTATCACCCGAGCTCAAATGGTCAAGCTGAACGTATGGTGCAGACAACCAAGGAGGCCCTGTCTCGCATCACCAAGGGCGAGTGGCAGACTCGGCTTGCTTGTTTCTTGTTGTCGCAGCACGTCACACCCAATTCGTCAACTGGAAAAAGTCCTGCTGAGTTGCTCATGAATCGGCGACTGACCACTGCCCTGGATCGTCTGCATCCTGACCATGAAAGAGATATGCTCCGCAGACAGGAGCGGAATGCTGAAAAATGCCCTGGCACTGTCAGAGAGTTTAGACCAAATGACTTGGTGTACATGAGAAGTTACACCAGGGATTCTAAGTGGATACCTGGAATCATCATAGATGTCACAGGTCCCTTGTCATACAAGGTCAGGACGGGGGATGGGCAGATACACAGACGGCATGTTGATCAGCTGTTGGACAGGGCGGCACCCTCGGCCGACCCATCAAGGCCTGAGTCAGATGGTTACATTGCCCCTCTACCTGAGCCCTCAGTGGCTGAAATGCTTGAGTCACAGTCACCTGTGGGAGATGTAGAAAACCCTGATGATGATTTTGCTGGAGCTGGGGGCATGGCTGAGTTTCCTCCTTCTCGGAGGTACCCTGTAAGAGAACATCGTCCGCCAAGAAGATTTTCAGATTTTGTGGACTGGGGGAAAGGGGTGTAATGTATTGACTGATTATTACTATGGTGAGGTCCCCTTAAGAAGCACGACTGGGCAGGGCGTTCCCGTTTTTCCCCTGGGGGGGGTGAATATGTGTTGTTTCGGGAGTGTTAGTGCTGATGCTGCTGGGTTGAGAAGTATGTTCGGTGCCGTGTTTAATCAGTAAAAGTTCCATAAGTTATGTCTGTCCCCTCTCATCATTCAGCTATATTACAGTTATCGTGATGGCTTGACTAATTATAACCTATTTCACTATTGTATGATGTTTATTACATTAAGTACACATGCTTGAATTATAAAATGACTGCCTATGTATTGAACAATAAAACAAACTGGAAACATATTGGAAGCAAAAAACATACCTATTATAACATAAGC
The DNA here is from genome assembly GCA_038088235.1 of Zacco platypus. Taxonomy (NCBI): domain Eukaryota; kingdom Metazoa; phylum Chordata; class Actinopteri; order Cypriniformes; family Xenocyprididae; genus Zacco; species Zacco platypus. The sequence continues at coordinate 16,408,307 of CM076070.1, forward strand.
TAAGCTAGCAGACTAATTGGGTAGATATGTTACATTTACACATTTACATTTAGTCATTTAGCAGACGCTTTTATCCAAAGCGACTTACAAGTGAGGGAAACAAACAAGTGATTCTTCATGAATTGGCAAATAACACAGGAAGTGCTCATAATACAAGTTTCATACATTGCTCAGTACCATAAGCTAGAGTAGGAAGGGAAAAGGGAAGGATAGGGTTTTTTTTTTTGTTTTTTTTATGAGGGGATTAAGTGTTCACGGAAGAGATGAGTTTTCAGCTGTCTCTTGAATATTGCCAGGGATTCTGCGTTCCTGATGAAAGTAGGGAGATCATTCCACCAGCAGGGAGCAGTGAAGGAGAATGTTCTGGAGAGTGATTTTGTGCCTCTCTGTGACGGCACCACAAGCCTTCGCTCCTTTAGTGATCGCAGGCTTCTGGTGGGGATGTAGCGTTGTAGCAGTGTGTGGAGGTAGGAAGGTGCAGAGCCTGTGGTGGATCTGTAAGCAAGCATCAGCGCCTTGAACTTGATGCGAGCAGCAAGGGGTAGCCAGAAGAGGGGCGTGACGTGGGCTCTCTTAGGCTCGTTGAAGACAAGACGTGCAGCAGCGTTCTGGATCATTTGAAGAGGTTTGATTGCACTTGACGGCAGACCAGCCAGAAGAGCATTGCAGTAATCAAGCCTCGAAATGACCAGGGCCTGGACAAGAAGTTGTGTTGCGTACTCAGTCAGGAAGGGCCAGATTTTCCTGATGTTGTGAAGTGCAAATCTGCATGACCGCGCCGTCTTTGAGATGTGGTCTCTGAAGGTCAGTTGGTCATCGAAGATAACTCCAAGATTTCTGGCCGACTTTGATGGCGTAATGGTGGTTGTACCAAGCTGTATGTTGATGTCGTGTTGTAGAGTAGGAGTGGCAGGGAAGACTAAAAGCTCAGTCTTTGCCAGGTTGAGCTGCAGGTGGTGTTCTTCCATCCACGTCGAGATGTAAGCCAGACAGCTTGAGATCCGTGCAGCAACTGTGGAATCATCTGGTTGGAAGGACAGGAAGAGTTGTGTGTCATCAGCATAGCAGTGGTAGGAGAAACCATGTGCCTGTATGATGGGACCCAGTTATGTAGTATAAATGGAGAATAGGAGGGGACCAAGAATTGAACCCTGAGGAACCCCAGTGATCAGTTCATGAGGTTTGGATACCTCCCCTCCCCAGGCGACTCTGAAAGACCTACCTGTGAGATAGGACTCAAACCACTGAAGCGCAGTACTTGAGATGCCCAGTGACGAGAGGGTGGACAGAAGAATTTGATGGTTTACGGTGTCGAAGGCAGCAGATAGATCCAGTAGAATGAGAACAGATGATTTGGAACCAGCCTTTGCAATTCGCAGGGATTCCGTGACAGACAGTAGCGCAGTCTCGGTGGAATGGCCGCTCTTGAATCCAGATTGGTTGACGTCCAGATGGTTGTTCTGTGTGAGGAAGGATGACACCTGGTTGAACACAACTCGTTCAAGTGTTTTCGATATGAATGGTAGGAGAGAGACAGGTCTGTAGTTCTGTAGGTCTACGAGTGATGTGTTTAACGTGGGGTTTTTTTAGCAGCGGGGTTACTCAAGCCTGCTTGAATGTGGTAGGGAAAGTGCCTGTGTGGAGAGACGAGTTAATAATGTGTGTAAGTGCTGGTAAAAGAGTGGGAGAGATGGCTTGTAGAAGGTGTGAGGGGATGGGGTCTAGAGGGTAGGTAGTGGGATGAGTGGAGAGGAGAAGTTTTGATACTTCCGTCTCCGTGAGAAGGGAGAAGGAAGAGAGAAGATTAGTGGATGAGGAGGGGCTGAGTTCCTGTGTGAGTGGTGCAGGGAATTGGCTACTGATGGAAGACAAGACATGGAAGATTAAGTTAAAGATGTGGTGGTGGAGGGGGACAGAGGAGTGCATTGAATGTCTTGAAGAGTGAACGTGTGTTTGTAGCGCCGTTGATCTTGTCGTGGAAGTATGAGGACTTAGCTGCATGGACTCCTCCAGAAAAAGATGATAGCAGATCTTGGTACTTGTTCTGTACCGTCTTTCAGCATGTTTCCTATAACAACGTCCGACGTTTACGTTTTATCTGGCGTGAGAAATTCACATAAACCACAAGAAATCCGATCAGAGCAGTCAATGTAGGGACCAAACCGATGCCAAAGAATTATGCTGATGAAAGCCGACTGTGTTGTTGCCTTGCGTCATCTGCGTCGGGGGATAATATCCGCGATGAACACACTGAAAGGACTATAGAGCTCCGGAGGTCGACGTCACACAATCGAAACTCCGCCATTTTGGCAGGCCATCAGGAAAGTGCTAGAGTGGCTATAGCATTGATATCGATAGTGGTTGAACAATAATTTGAAACCATTATTATTTTTTAATTTATAAGGTTTAGTGCTTATTATTTAAACATGGTGGACAGCTGTTGTGCGCCAGGATGCCAGAACAGGCGGGGGAAAGCAAAGGGGAAATCATTTTATTGTATTCCAAAGGCTCCTGATAGATGACTGAAATGGTTAACTGCAATAAAATGCGCTAACACAACAAAACAACAGATTGGATTTTTATTATTATTATTATTGTTTTGTCTTTTCTTTTAGTATTCCTATAAGTGTGGTATACAGATTTTTTTTTAATAGTAACCCTAAAATGACATGAGTTGACATGTGTAAAATAACTGGCTGATATAGACTAGGCTATTTAAGAATTTTCAGTATACACATTATAAAACAATTTTTCCACACACTTTTCCATATAAAATTCCAAAAATAATTATTGACTATTTCAACTAATGACACCTCATTTGGATATCTTCATGTTTGTGAAAAATTTGGGATTAAACGGGTTAAGATTTCATGACATTTATGATGTCTGCTGTACTCACAGTGATATAGCTTTGCTGGCTACTTTACCTACAAACAAGGACAGCTAGGGTCGATTACATTACAGCGCCGTTGACTTACAGGCTTTTGTGGGCTTTTAAAGAGTCTCTGGAGTAAGAAGAGGGAAAGTTGATGAGGTAGCTGAGGATACTGCAGGTCAGGGAAGCTATCCGTTCCTTTATCAATACATGTTAGAAGCACCCTGGGGGCATTATACGGATCTGTTATGTTTAATCTAATAATTTTTGCTATGTACAGTGAACTCTGTTGCCTTTAAACTCATGCTGGCGCCATTCATTTCATATTCGCTCCCGACTGTCCCTGCCTGCCAGCATGGTGGTGTAAACAGAATGGGTCACATGACGTCCGGAGCTCTACATGCGTATTCTGGGCCTACGTGAGAACCATTTCAGCAGACATATTCGTCTATATTCATCATTCAAAAAAGGAAAGCAAAACTAAGACTGCAGGTATATAAACCATAAATATAGCAGCGCTTGCTTACAGTTTTGAATATCAGTCATGCTGATCACGTTCTTTATTCCACTCCACTCAGTTTATTAAGAAAATATTTGTGTGTTCGAATGCTCAAGTAAGACGACATAAAATTAGAACAATCTTCCCAGCAAACATTTGGATATATATTTATCGTTGAAAAGACGTCCCTCCGACACGTCCCGTAATGGTTGAAGAATAGGGAGGTCTTTGACGTTCTCTTATTAATTAATTAATTAGTTAATTAATATATATTGAACTACACATAGCTAAAAGTCAAAGTAACAATTATACATGCAACCCCAGAGAAATGTAGACATGTACAAATGTATCAGAATGCATTTTTAGGAAATGTTACTGTGTTACATATCGGTAATTACTTACCTATTTATGCTGTCCAACTACGACTATTTTTGGCCAAGAACACGACTTTGCGGTCAGACCAATGTTTGGTGGGTTCTGTCTGTGGAGTCATGACTTCTTTGCTTGCTTTCCTCTGTTTTTCTCTTACACCGTGTCTACACCGGATGCAAGCGATGCAATGTGACACTAGTTCACTAGTGTGCAGACTCAGGTCCCAAATCAGCACAAGATGTCGTGCCACATTGGGACATTGGCGGCTTCAATTTTCTACAATGGAAGAGAGTGGAGGTGTGTTGTCCATATTTTTATACAGTCTATGGATTTTATACAGTCTATGGTATCTCAGCCAGGAGACAGGAAGTGAAAGTTTGTATTTGGACGTGCCTTGATGCCTTTCTACCTTGAAATGCGTCCTCCAAAGGCAGCATTTTTAAGTTTTCAGTTGCAGCCCATGTTTTAACTGTTATATGGTAGAGGCTGCCAGAAGATGCTATTACACATCTTCCAAAATAGTACAGAATGTCAGGATCAAAACACAGGTGAAGAAGAAGCAGAAGCAAGTGATAGAAGATTGCTTATGTAAATGTTAATTAATGAGATCATCAAACATTAAAAAGCATATTTCAGCATTCAAAACTGCCAAATGTTGCCAAATGTTACCTTTTTTTAATGAAACTTACCAAAATTAAAGTGTTGATAAAAAAGGATGCATGAATCTAGAATAAAATGTAAATAGAAAAATAGAAGTATACTTAAAGTGCAAAAATAATAAATAAATAGGTAACTGTAAGTATGATGTTAAGCTCACTTAAAGAAAACTTAAATAGTACACCAATTAGTATACTTATAGTACATTGATATTAGTATACTTACTACATAAAATATACTTAAAAATATACTTGAACATTACTTAAGTATACTTAATAAAATGAACTTGAAGTATACTTCTTTTTCGTAAGGGTATATCCACTGATCAATGTTTAAATGTAAATAATAGCCTAAATTCAATCTATTAGTCATATTGTAATGATGAGCAGTCAGCGAGTAAAATCCAAATGCAGCTTTTATTGGAAAACGTAGTCAGACAGGCAGAGGTCAACAACAGCGAACAACAATGGCAGAGGGAAGACAAGTTCGTGGTGATAGCCAGGCGGGAGGTCAGTGGCAGGCAGATAAACATAAAACGGACAAAGGAACGGGCAGGATCGGAAACAGTGAAAACCAGACAGGAAAAATACGCTCGGAATTGAATCGCAGGGAAAACAATACTTTGCGAAGTAGAATGGGAAGAGTGATCAGTTTATAGTGGAGTGATGAAACTAATGAGTGGTGATGATGATGAACAGCTGGCTGACGATCAGTGATTGGAGTGAGGGATTCTGGGAAGTGTAGTGCAGTGTAGGGAGACTACAGTGTGAGCGGGTAACCTCTAGTGGTGAAAGGGTGTGAAAGGATGGACCGAACTTATGACACATATAAAGCAATAGAGCCTCTTCATAAAATTTTGACTAAACCTCTCAAGTAATATCGATTCGATCTCTTTATGAACTTTTTGAAACGTCAAAATGGTAGTTGTGTAGCTGTCAATGGAGACTCAGGTTTCATCAAAAATATCTTCACTGTTCCAAAGATGAATGAAAGTCTTGGAACGATTGAGTTTGGAACAAATTAGTTTGGAACGACATGAGGGTAAGTAAATGATGACAGAATTTTCATTTTTGTGTGAACTAACCCTTTAAGCCCAAAGTATACGGGTCCACGTACAGTGCGCAAGATGCAAATTTTGGCAGCAAAATTTCAGAAAGCAAGGTTGACTTACCGTCCCATATACCCTGAACTCTTGGTTGATTAACCCAAACCTTGCTTACTCGAGGTATGTTGCTTCCAAAAACACATCAGGGGGTAAGTTCAGCCAACCAAGAGTATGTTCCTGGTTAACACACAAGACATTCTCAACCGAGCGACGAATCGATGATTCACCATGGAAACAGATGCTAAGAAAAAACGCTCCGTTTTATTTCCTTCTTCTTTTGTTTAATGGTGATTTAAATAACCTACTTGTGCACATTGCCACCTATGGTGGTTGTGTAATCATTTTTAAAATTTTTTATTGAATAAGTAATCTTTGTTCACTGAGAATAAGAATTATATTGGTTGTTTGATGCTAAATATTTTATAAGATATCACATATCTATTTTATTATAGAAATTGTAGCATAGAAAACACCCTGTTATAAAAAGGAAAAAAGCAGATCCATGTGTGAGATTACAATAAAATAAATACATATTAGAATTGAATAAACATTTAAACATTGTAATAGTACTTATATATATATATATATATGTATGTATTGTATAATATTGTAACTTGTAGACTCTGACGAAGGCACGAAGACTAAGGCTGTTGCGTAAAACAGTTTAATTATCATCCATAGGAAACATACACAGGAAACGAGCAGGGAACATCCACACATAACGTTAAGAACCGACAGAGACTGAACAAACACAAGGAGAATATATAGGGGAGAATGTAATTAGGGAGAACTGAAACAGGTGCGGGTGATTAACTAAACAGGCTACACACAATGAGGGCAAATGAACAGAATGACAGAACTAGACAGGACTAAACTAAACAACAGTTCCTGGGTGTGACAAATATAATATTGTAACTAATTTAGTTACATTAATATAACTATATTAATTAAACAACACGAATACCTCATATCTGATTACCTCTTAAGCAAACTAACCCTGGAACATATCCTGCTCCGGAGCAGGTTATGTTCAGAGAGTAAGTTGCTATGGCTACTTACATAACCTGAAAGTTACCTCCGTTTTTGGAACCGAAAGTTGAGGTTATCGGCTTACTTACTCTTACCTGGGTATGTCACATAACTTGCTTTCTGGAATATCCCCCGAAAACTTTAATAAAAGCAACAACTGACGCTCGCATTGACAAGCGCTTGTGTGAGGGAGTTTTGAGACAGTCACAACTTTAGTTTTATTCGTTTCATGTGAACCATCTCAGTATATGTTCATGCTATTGTTAACATTTTGCTATTTTGTTGTTCATGCTATCAATAATGCTAACATTTAAATCCAGCATTTTGACTGGATAACATACAGATGTTGCTTCCAACTCTAAATTCTTATGCTCTTTCCCAAAAGATTAGTTATTATCAGGTCTCCCCAAACTATGAGATCCTGATGTTTGCCACGGACTCTTCACGGATAATCTCTATGAGGGACTATAAAACTAATGAAGATTCAAGAAACCTAATGGACGTTTTTAAAAAGCTGGACGAATTTAGTTATGACAGTAAGTATGGCTCTGAGTCTCAATGTATACATTGATATAGTCAGATTTAGAGAAAATTATTGCAGAAAAATGTGTCATGCCAAAATAGTACATTTAGGGAACAGCAACTTGTTACAGGGGCAATTACAGTCTTGATTTGAGGAAAATATATTTGTTTGTTGCTGTCCAATGTAGAGTAAAAATTAAACAAATCATATATTCTTTTTTAAAATTTAGAGCCATTTAGATTTAATGTAGTCACTTGTTTTTTGAATCAGAAAATGTTTTTATTTTTAAAACATTAACTTGCTGATTGTAATGTCTGTTTATGGTGTTTTTGTAACAGCTAAAAAAGAAAGAACAGGTACCAATATCGCCAAACTCTATGAATCCATTTTAGAGAGCATGACAGCGGAGAGTGTCAACGAAGAGGACTTCCTTGAGATCCAACACATCGTCATTGTGTTCACTGATGGTATTTACATACATCTATTCCATTTAAAATTTACTTTTACTATTCAAACTTTTTTACTACACAAACTATTATTATTTTACATATGTACATGTACTATGTACCCACACAAAATGTGTGGTCCCAATGAGAAAAAAAAACCCCCAACCTATAAATAGTGATTTTTGCTAATGTAAAAACATAGAAAATTTTCTGTGAGGGTTGTATTTAGGGGTAGGGTTATGGTTAACCCTTTTAACCCTAAGGGTATTTTCAGAGTTCTTTTTTTCTGAGTGTCACACAAAAAAGTAAAGACTCGTAACTCCAAAACTATAGCGAGGAGAGTCAAAAGGTGGGTATCGTTTGAAAGGAAATTTTTTACATTTTTAATTTAAAAAAAAAAAATACATTTTTTTTTTTTTAATTTGGACATTCTCATGCTGAGAAACTGCAAATAAACAGCAAAAAATGTTTTGGAAAAATATAATATAAATATAATATTCATATATTTCTAATTTAAAAAGGAATTTAAAATGAAGAAAATACGGTAGCGAGTTCATTCCTTTTTTGTGATGTTCCTCTATATGTGAGCTGTATCTGGCTCAAATTTTGTGGTGATCGGATATAGTTTTCAAAAGTTACAGGATTTGGAACAAATTTTTAATTTTTAACTTTTTTTTATTTTATTTTTGACATGCACATAAATAATGACTCATAACTCCAAATCTCTTAGAAGGAGAGTCAACAGGTTGGTCTTATTCGAAAGATAATTTTTTACGTTTTTAAATTTAAAAAAAAATTAAATTCGGACAATGTCTTGCTGGGAAACTGCTGAAAAAATACAAAAAAATAAAAGTTTGCTCATTTCATATTTGACATGCAATTACTCAGAAATGAAATGAGGTAGGAGGAAAATTCTGGTGAAATTTTTTGGTGATGTTCCTCTATATGAGACCTGTATCTGGAGATCTAATTTGTGGTGATCCCATGAAGTATTCAAAAGTTACAGCATTTGGAATCAAGGTGGCCTTTTTTGTTTAGCCCTCGTCGCCCTCTAGTGGTCATTTGTAAAGTCGCACTTTCACGTGGAGTAACTCGTGATCAACTCATGGGATTTTGTTCATCTTGGACTCATTTCAATCGGGAGCATCCACTGTAATGATGTACCATTTTCCACAATCTATGCCTGTTTCATGAAGTTTTATGCTGAAATGCCACTTGATAGCTACATTTTAGTTTTAGCTAGCAGCGGTGCGTCTGTGGGGTTTAATGTGTCATAATTTCGTGATTAATATCGTGATCGCTTCATTGGATTATGATGATTATGCGACTCATTTTAATCGTGAGAATCTGCTGTAAATAATGATGCCCAATTTTCCACAATCGGTACATGTTTCATGACGTTAGGAGCCAAAACGTGACATAAATGCTGCATCAGTTTATTTTTTACATTTGGGTCTTGTGGATCTTTGCTCCACTCATCTTCCCGACACTCCAACAAAGCCTGCTTCTAAGAAAGGGAAAATAGAAACTTTGGAAGATACCCAAGGTGCTGGAACCTTCGGCTGGAACCTTCGAGGGGTTCCAGAAAAAGAGAAAGAGAACACCAGGGATGAAGTCATTCGCATATGTGAGCAAACATATCCTGAAGGGAAGGGCAAATTCCCCTTTGCCATAGACTCGGTTCACAGATTGGGGAAAAAAGCAGAATCAAATTCAAGTTTGCCCCTGTCAGTTTACCTCAAGTAGCCTATTATCAGGGATGCGGTGTGGAATGCAGCAAAGTCTTCAGCTTTCTTAAAGGACAATGGGATGCGGTTTATAGAAGACCTTACTCCATTGGACAGAGAAGGAAACAGAAGAAAGAAGTTATGGCCTATGGAAAAAGCCCACACAGCTGGAAAGGCTACTTACTATGTGGGTGCACGCTCCTAAATTAATAGTATTAATCCATTTGCCTGCGTTTGCTGAAAAATAAGAAAAAAAAACACAAATCAGATTTTCTTTTAGGTACAAAATTCTCTTTTGCGGACCAGGTTATCATTGATGAGCGTTTCAAACTCGAAGAACTAAGTTTTTGATTACAGACTACATTCACAACTACGAATGATGCTTGTATCGTTACGGCTTGTGTCTTTGTTAGTGTACTTCGTTTCGGCAAACAGTTATGCCTTGACAGTAGAATTTTCTTTCAGTATGTTCAGCTGAGCTACGGTTCAAAGGATTATACTCAATACTTTTGTGCTCTTTTTGCACTTAACATTTTTGATCACTAACTTGTTCATTATTTCTATTTCTGTTATCTCTCTAAATGTCAGGGGTTTGAGAGATTCTGTGATGCTTAAAGCTCTTTTGCTTTTTGGGAATAAATACAATACCCATTTCTGTTTCTTTCAATAGCATCCAAATAAAGCCCCATGTAACTTGGTATTAAAAATCTTTGTGGAGAAATATGACTTAGACATCTGGAGGCAAAAATATCCAGATTAAAAAAAAAAAACTTATGCAGTGGGTACGGAAAGTATTCAGACCCCTTTAAATTTTTCACTCTTTGTTATATTGTAGCTATTTGCTAAAATCATTTAAGTTCATTTTTTTTCCTCATTAATGTACACCCAGCACCCCATATTGACAGAAAAACACAGAATTCTTGACATTTTTGCAGATTTATTAAAAAAGAGAAACTGAAATATCTCATGGTCCTAAGTATTCAGACCCTTTGCTCAGTATTTAGTAGAAGCACCCTTTTGCTCTAATACAGTCATGAGTCGTTTTGGGAAAGATGCAACAAGTTTTTCACACCTGGATTTGGGGATCCTCTGCCATTCCTCCTTGCAGATCCTCTCCAGTTCTGTCAGGTTGGATGGTAAACGTTGGTGGAGAGCCATTTTTAGGTCTCTCCAGAGATACTCAATTGGGTTTAAGTCGGGGATCTGGCTGGGCCATTCAAGAACAGTCACAGAGTTGTTGTGAAGCCACTCCTTCGTTATTTTAGCTGTGTGCTTAGGGTCATTGTCTTGTTGGAAGGTAAACCTTCGGCCCAGTCTGAGGTCCTGAGCACTCTGGAGAAGGTTTTCATCCAGGATATCCCTGTACTTGGCCGCATTCATCTTTCCCTCGATTGCAACCAGTCGTCCTGTCCCTGCAGCTGAAAAACACCCCCACAGCATGATGCTGCCACCACCATGCTTCACTGTTGGGACTGTATTGGACAGGTGATGAGAAGTGCCTGGTTTTCTCCACACATATTGCTTAGCATTAAGGCCAAAAAGTTCTATCTTGTTCTCATCAGAGCAGAGCATCTTATTTCTCACCATGTTGGAGTCCTGCAGGTGTTTTTTTAGCGAACTCCATGCAGGCTTTCATGTGTCTTCCACTGAGGAGAGGCTTCTGTTGGGCCTCTCTGCCATAAAGCAGAGATGGTTGACTTTCTACAACTTTCTCCCATCTCTCGACTGCATCTCTGGAGCTCAGCCACAGTGATCTTTGGGTTCTTCTTTACCTCTCTTACCAAGGTTCTTCTCCCCCGTTAGCTCAGTTTGGTCGGACGGCCAGCTCTAGGAAGGGTTCTGGTCGTCCCAAACGTCTTCCATTTATGGATTATGGAGGCCACTGTGCTCTTAGGAACCTTAAGTGCAGCAGAATTTTTTTTGTAACCTTGGCCAGATCTGAGCCTTGCCACAATTCTGTCTCTGAGCTCTTCAGCCAGTTCCTTTGACCTCATGATTCTCATTTGCTCTAACATGCACTGTGAGCTGTACGGTCTTATATAGACTGGTGTGTGGCTTTCCTAATCAAGTCCAATCAGTATAATCAAACACAGCTGGACTCAAATGAAGGTGTAGAACCATCTCAAGGATGATCAGAAGAATTGGACAGCACCTGAGTTAAATATATGAGTGTCACAGCAAAGGGTCTGAATACTTAGGACCATGTGATATTTCAGTTTTTATTTTTTAATAAATCTGCAAAAATGTCAAGAATTCTGTGTTTTTCTGTCAACATGGGGTGCTGTGTGTACATTAACCCCTTTAACCCTAAGGGTATTTTCAGAATTATTTTTTCTGACTGACACACAAAAAAGTAAAGACTCGTAACTCCAAAACCGTAGCAAGGAGAGTCAAAAGGTTGGTATCATTTGAAAGAAAACTTTTTTTTTTTAATTTGGACATTCGTATGCTGAGAAACAGCAAATAAACAGCCAAAAAAACAAATAGTAAAAAATGAAAAAAATTCATACATTTATATTTAAAAAGGAATTAAAAATGAATAAAATATGGTTGGGAGTTCATTCTTTTTTTGTTATGTTCCTCTATATGTGAGCTGTATCTGGCTCAATTTTGAGGTGATCGGATAAAGTTTTCAAAAGTTACAGCATTTGGAACAAATCTAAAATTTTTGATTTTTTTTATCTTATTTTTGACATGCACTGAAATAATGACTCATAACTCCAAATCTCTTACAAGGAGAGTCAAAAGGTTGGTATCATTTGAAACATAATTTTTTACTCTTTTAAATAAAAAAAAAATAATTAAATTCGGACAATGTCTTGCTGAGAAACCACTGAAAAAATAAAAAAAAAATTTAAGTTTTCTCATTTCATATTTCAAATATTTCATATTTGATATGCAATAACTCAGAAATGAAATGAGGTAGGAGGACAATTCTTTTTTGGGGATGTTCCTCTATATGAGACCTGCATCTGGATATCTAATTTGTGGTGATCCCATGAAGTATTCAAAAGCTGGAGCATTTGGAATCAAGGTGACCTTTTTTGTTTAGCCCTCGCCGCCCCCTAGTGGGTATTTTTAAAATCGCACTTTCACGTCGAGTAGCACGTGATCCACACGTGGGAATCCGTTGATCTTGGCGTCATTTCAACCGGGAGCATCCACTGTAAGTAATGATGTGCTGATTTTCCACAATCTATGCCTGTTTCATGAAGTTTTATGCTGAAATGCCACTTGATAGCTACATTTAGTTTTAGCTATAGCAGCTGTGCGCCTGTGGAGGTTTATGTGTCGTAATTTCGCGATCGATATCTCGTGATCGCTTCATTGGATTATGACGATGTTGGACTCATTTTAATCATGAGAATCAGCTGTAAATAATGATGCCCAATTTACCACAATCGGTGCATGTTTAGGGGCCAAAACGTGACATAAATGCTGCGTCAGTTTATTTTTTACATTTGGGTCTTGTGGGGTTTCACGTACAAAAAAATCACTCAAGTTTAGTCAAAGCCCAAAACAATTATGCTCGTTGTATTCTACTCCATGAGACCTTTCAAATGACATATAACACATGATTATCTGAGCTATATGATGCATTTGACACATTCGCGTACATAATAATAATTACAAAATCATAAATTATGAAAAAAAAATTTTTTACTTTTCAGTAAATAACTCTGCAGTACTTTGGATTTATTCAAAGTGCTTACATTCATTGTAAAATTCAGACTCTAAGCTTTCAAATGACACCTATTTTGTGATGAAGAAGGCTGGAGTTTTGAAAAATATGATTATTAATATTTTTATAGGTATGATTTGCCCGCGGGCGGTACACTCCGGTTTAGAGTGTTAACTCAGCACTCGTTAAGAGTTGAAAGCAATGACTGGTTGTATTAAAAAGCTGAGTTTCTAAGCTTTAAAATGATACCTCTTTTGTGTCATTCCTCCTAGTGGTTGCTTAGTAATATGATTTTGAATTTTTTCTCGGGGGGGGTTTGCCCGCCGGCGGAACAGTTCGGGTTTAAGGGGTTAATAAGGAACAAAAATGAATTTAAATGATTTTAGCAAATATCTGCAATATAACAAAGAGTGAAAAATTTAAGGGGGTCTGAATACTTTCCGTACCCACTGTACATGGTGTAATTTTTCCAGACAATCAAGAATAGATTTCTGGCTTATATCTAGAAAGGTTGATTTCCAACCCCTCTTACTTTCCCCAACACTGTTGATGAATACCATTTAATGTAGCCTGATGTTTTTCAAGTCTAAAGAAGTAGGAGGTATTCTGTTCACCTTCCTCCAACCATCTTTTACTAGATCTTATAAAGGCTCTATTCAGCCTTTTTTCTGTAGACATTGCCTAACTCGTTTTGTAAATCTGCCATCTGCCAATCTGTCTCCTAAAGTTCTCCTTACGAAGGCTGTAGGTATAGCCTGACTGATGTATGCCTCTTTATCTTTATATCTTGATAACCACACGTAAAAATCTATAGATAAAATGGAAAAATCGAAATACACTATATTTAAAAGACTATAATTATGAATACATATGAGAATGGAGGCCTCAGTTTCTTAGATTTCACCACTATGAACCACACCTTCAAGATTAATTGGATTAAGCATCACCTAAAAAAAAAAACCCTCTTTGCTCTAAGATCTCTTTTACTCTAGTGAGAAAATGTACTCTTTGACTTTACTGACTATTCTGACCAAGAGGAACAGTACTTTTACTTAATTTACTTGTACTGTTAACCAAATTTCACATTCACAAGTGTAACGAGGAGTCAGAAGTAATGGGATCCATGTGCGGCTTTCTTTTAAACGCTTCGCAAAGACCCGCCCTCTTTAGTAACTGTATGTCCGACAAGCCATGCGCTCTCGCACCACACATCATGTTCTCATGAAGTGAAAAATACATTGCGGAGCAAAGAGGACACTGACAATGCGTCGACTGACAAGACAGAGCAGGTTACTTTTGAAATGAAGCAGTTTCATATTTAAAATATTGTAATTTTTCAAAGAAGTTTAAACAATAAATCCTATAAAGTGGCTCTTTAATGTGTCGTGACAGATCGCTGCAGCTCCTTCAATCAGCTCGTGAACCAACCATCTCTTCATACTAGTTCATTTATAGCATAAAATAAACATGAATGAACATCAGAAGGAATGTTGTTTCAAGCGCGGAAAGACGTGAATACACACAATTTTTCAAGTTCAAGTTCACCAACGTTAATCTACTAACTCCCCTGACTGCTTTGTCGGACAAAATGAAGGATTCAGGGTTATGATTGGTCAGATCGCCTGTCAATCAAACTGCCGGCGAAGGGTCAATTGGGGTACAGCCGACGGGTAAATCACCAGTATGTCAGAGGCAAGGGAGAATCGTAACGATAAGACAAGCAATGGGTCAGGGCAGGGAGCAAACAATACAGGGAATATCCAGATAAACAGGCAAGATCAAGATCAAGGTTGTCAGGCAGCAGAATGTCAAAACAGGGTAAACAGTCAAGGGTTATGCACAAAAGAACAATAAACATGGTAAAACTAGGCACGGGAAGATGAGAGATGAAGTCCAAAACAACTCTAGTGAGGGAGCCCTCTGGTGATGATCAGAGGGAGCCACAGAGGCCCAATTCTTGACAATAAGTGTAAATTTACCAATAAGAAGCCAAATTTTATGATTTTGTTGACTGAAATATGTATATATATAAATAATGACAGTATCAGAGGTTTTTTAAACAAGAAAGTTCCAAGAACTTTGAAAGCTTGTGAACTTTAAAATATATTATTTTGATTTTAATCTATATGTATTTTGTATTTTATTTATTTATTCATATAATAAAAAAGGTTGCACTTTAATTTACAGTACATACACTTACGTGTACTTACAGTGTACTTCCTCCAGAAAGTACAGGAAATATAAGGTAACTACATGGGTTAAAGGTAGGTTTAGGGGTAGGTTCAGGGTTAGTACCTTGTTATTACCCAGTCATTGTAATTACTATGATAAGTATGTAGCATGTACATGCGGAACAGGATGGATTACTTTTACCATCTCTTTGTAAACTTTTTGTCATAAAAATCTTTGGAAATGGAAAGTATGGAAAGTCCCCATAAAACATGAAAACCCAAAAGGTATTTTGCCATAAATTAGAGATCAACGAAGCAAATGTTCACTGTAACCATCTTCGTAGGTCAAGCAAACATGGGAGGGAATCCCAAACCTAAAGTGGAAAAGATCAAACATCTCATCACCAAAAATGATCCGAAGCGAGAGAAGAACCTTGGTGAGCAATGAATTTTATTAATCATAATTATGATCAAATCCAAGGACTAGTAATATTTTATAAAAAGTCTCTTTCATTTACAAGCAATATCATCAGGGACAGCAAAAACTGCAGATTTTGTTATTGATTTCATATTGATATGAATGTGCTCTCTCTTTCCAGATCTTTATGTGTTTGGAATTGGAGAAGTAAATAAAGAAGGCATTAATGACTTGGTGTCACACAGAGACAAAGAACAATATTTCTTTAGGCTTTCAGACTTGAATGAGGTGCAGAAGACGTTTGACATCATGCTGGGTACTGTGTAGATATAATTTATAGATTTAATATACATATACATTTTTAGATATAATATTTATTGATTATAGATATAAATTTCCTTCCTGCTTCTGTTCAATTCAAACATGGTGCCTTTAGATTGCAGGTTTAGAAGCAAGGTTTGACTCCATTGATGGAAAATATCATTAATTTTCATGTGTGTGTGTAAGTGAGAGAATGCGTTAATTTTAAAATGTGGAATGGACAATGAGATTTTGTGATTGAGATTTTCTACAAAATTTCTACTTTTCTGTTCTTTGAAGCAGAGACAGTCATACAGGTTTGGAACTACATGGAGATGAATGAATGGTGACTGAGTTAAGTAACCTCTAGTTCTTATCATGTAATGAGTGATTGTTCTTATTTACCGGCTTCCTTACACAGATGAGAGCACCAGTGTAGGATTGTGTGGGATTCATCA
Source organism: Zacco platypus (assembly GCA_038088235.1). Taxonomy (NCBI): domain Eukaryota; kingdom Metazoa; phylum Chordata; class Actinopteri; order Cypriniformes; family Xenocyprididae; genus Zacco; species Zacco platypus. The sequence goes on from CM076070.1 coordinate 16,424,569, forward strand.
AGATTATGACAATGAAAATAAACGGCGTGCATATCCCTGGTTGGCACAGATCAGTGTTACTGTAAGCATGACCTTTTTATCATACTATTATTATTATTATTATTATTATGATAGATAGATAGATGTTATATGGCTAAAGAGATGAAGCATGACAACATCTTTCTTCTCTGCTCTTCATGTAGCATTCTTCAAAAAGCTCAAACTGCATGGGGTCATTAGTTACCTCAACTCACATCTTGACAGCAGCTCACTGCTTTAAAGAGGGCGTCAAACCTGAAAATATAATAGTTACTCTGGGAAAAGATCAGGGTAATGTTGTGTCCTGAACTGATACATCCATATTGTCTAACCAGTTAATAAAAAAGAAATGTGTTACACAGCATGAATCTTATCAAGGACATTTACTTTACCTTTTACAGCTGTAAAAGCGAAAAAAATCATACTTCATCCTGACTATAACATCACAGCAAAACAGCATATGGGAATAAAGGAATATTATGAATTTGATGCAGCTCTTATACAGCTGGAAACAGCTGTTACGATGAGTGTCAATCTACGGTATGTAATGTGATGTTATAAGTATAATTTAAAAAAGCTGAATTAATTAAAGAACATCATGTCTTTCTCTGTACAGACCGATCTGCATCCCCTGCACCAAAGAAACCAATGGAGCTCTGAAACTTTCAGACAGTGAAGGGACGTGTAAAAAACACGGTAAAGTACCAGATAAGATATCTGCCTGACATTCTGCATACAGAACCACATCAAAATGTTTGACGCATTAATAATTAAATGTAGATGTACTAGACTTTGATAATGAAACATACATTTCTCTCTATGCATTTGTTACAGAGGATTTACTACTGAGCAGTGAACTTGTGGAAGCTGCTTTTACAACTAAAATGGAGACCGGAACTGACGTACCAAAAAAAATAAAAAACATCACAATCAAGCGGGGAAAATATGTAATGATTTCCAATCTGATGTGTAGTTTGAAATTTAAAAAGTAGTATAAAATTCTTCAGATAAGATTGTATACCTAGAACAGGGAGGCTGTACATTTTAAATGTATGTTATACATTCTCTAAAAACAAATTTTGTCAAGGTTTACAAGAATATGAACAAACTAAAAGAGAAAACTTTAACTTTGATTTTATGGGCGCTTTAATTCATATACTGCACAATCATATACTAGCACTTGAATTTCATTTAGCCATGTAACATTTATTATGAGAAATATGCAACAGAAATTGTTTGAAACTATAAAATATGATTTATTCTATAAAATCTAAGAAAATATAAAAATATTTCATCCATAACAATCTAAGAGTGCTTCTCGCTGTACTTATTCTTTAGCGGGATGCTTGTGTTGAAGATGCAAAAAGCGCAGCAGGAAAAAGTGGGGCAACCGTAAAGGATGTAGTTACAGACAATTTTCTGTGCAGTGGAGGTACTGAACCACAAACAGATGACATTTCCTGCAAAGGTATGTTTGATTTTTGCCATTGTGACGGCAGATTATATTTGGCTCTAATTTACCATTTAGGTCAATGTTTGTTGATAACTTTTTAATCATTAAAGATCTAAAATTAATTTATATAATCCTTACATAGATTTTTGTGTCTGCATTTCCTTTTGTAATAGGTGAATCAGGTGGGGCCACTCATGTGAATAGAAACGGTCGACTGATTCAGGTGAGATGTCCACTTCCTTTTGAAAACAGTATTAATGACGTGGCTGTAAAGTCTTTCCTTCAAGAAAGTTCACTTCATGCTCACTTCAAGGAAGTAATTATACCTTTTATGGTCATGTGACCCAGGGTGGTGAGTCCTTACAATTCATTTTAAAGCTAGATGGCAGAAGAGTCTGAGTTAATGTATAAACAGAATAATTCAAGTTATTTTGTTTTGTTGTGATGTATTTCACACATTTGCCATGCATTATCTTAATGAAGTTTCAATAAGTTATGTATAGGTAAGAAATATGTTTATTGAACTGTATAGAACTGTTATGTTGTGTGACATTAGAAAAGATGGCAAGTTTTAAACTGGAAGAGCAAAGCAGAAATTCTCACACAGATATAAAGCCATAGGGAGTCATTTCCAATTAGAATTTGCCCAAAGTGAGTAATGGGTGAATTTAGAAATTAATTTGAGAGAAGCTTAGAAATAGTAAGCTTTTTTTAATATCTGTAAAATCTTTGATAGGTTGGTGTCGTAAGCTGGGGAGTGAAGGACATCTGCTCAAAAAAGTCGGACACCCTTTCGGAAGCAGACAGCAGAGATTACCATACAAATCTTTTCAGTGACAAAATACAATCATTCCTTAAAGAGCACCTAGGAAATGACACTGTAGATCACCCTCTATCGTTCTTCTGAAGGTTTTAGCTGACTGAAACTGTGCGAGTGCAATTTCACAAACCACTTTGATTCATTTTCATTGGTATATTAAGACAATTTTAAGTCAAATAGCTTGTCTTTGTTAAAAATCAATTAGTATATTATCAACAGTCTTTCATGTGTTATGCCTTTTAATTTTAATGTCTATGTTATGTTTATGTCTATTACGATCCGTATGTCTAATCAATGGCAGGCAGGGGAGTGTCATTATTTTTGGAATTTTGTTTGGTGATGCCAGTGGTGCAAAAATTGTGCACTGCAAATGGAATTACAAAATGACCACTGACACAGAAGTATATTTTGAAACGCAATGTTAGTGTTTTGGGCATTTTTTTGTGTGAAATCAACCTATAAATTGCTACTATAAGTTCATAGTCTCTACACACACACACACACACACACACACACACGCACACACACAAACACACAAACACAGCACCTTTAATCTCATAATTTTGAATCAAACTCGTCTTAAATGCCTTTTTAGAGAACATGCCTAGATATAGTATTGTTTGTACACTGCTCTGATGATAAGCACAAATATTTCAAGATGACAATTAAAATAAAGTTGATTTATACTGACTTCATCAGTGCTACATTCTGACTTGGATAAGTACAATTTGCAATTTGTTTCTGTCTGTTTTGAGAGTGATTAAAGTAAGTAATAAAAGCCTTACAGTACATCACTGCAGTTTCCAATCAGCTTTTCTAAATCATGAACTTTATGGCTGAAGTATATGAATGAAGATTTCATCCTACATGAAAAATGACAACAATAGCACTGAGCTATCAAGAACCATTGTCATGTTAACATGTATCCCAAACTCACTTGTTAGGCTGGATGTCCCAAGCACGTTAGCCATTCTCAGCAATTTTCAACATGTTAGTGTGATTTAAATATCCTCTTCGACCATCTCAAAACTGTGTGCAAATTCGCTCATACATTGTCTGATGAAGCTTTAATGAAAATTCTTTCTTTGCACGCAGTTCCTGTAAAGTACGTTATATTATGTATGTGTATACGTAACATATTACTAGTAAGCAAGGGTATTGTTACAGTAAATATAATTATGGAAGATGAGGAAGAAGCTTTGTGAGAAGCCAAGACTCAGCAGGGGAATCCACAAATCTCCACATACTCAAGTTTAATATATTAAATTGAATCATCATAACAGTGTTCACTGTTATCAATAGAGGACAAGTTTCTGGAAGTATAAAGTATGAATTTGACAGTCTCACAGACACCAGATTAGCAGTGTCAATTAGACTGGTAAATGATTGTGTAACTTATTGAAAATTATAAATGTATTAAAATCATGCACAATAAAATTGGACAAAAAGGTATATGCAGGAAAAATGAAAAAAAAAAAAAAATCTTAAACCATAAAATGGAGGAGGTTTGTATATGATAAGAATAAAAATAAAACAAGCCCGTTACTGCAATGTTCCCATTTCTTTTTTTGTACTCCTAAATTTCACCAACATGCCAAAAATTAATGTCTTTATTTGCAGAAACAGTCAAATTCTTCGTAAATATTAAAATTATATCCTGATTATTTTCTCTCATAAAATGTTGACATTTTATGTCATACAACTGACAGTAACAGTGGAGATCCTGATTTTGCTTAAATAAACTAACGTGGAAGAATACACAATACCATTTACAATTACATTTTTACACATAGTGTGGATTTAAATATTCTACACTGTATAACTCAATAAGTTCAGGATATTCAAAACATTTGAGGAAACTTATTACCTTAAAATATTTAAGTTAACTAACTCATTTTTTTAAGTTAGTAGGACTTTTTGTGACAAGTGGGGTGGGGCAGAGAGCCATGGAGGCGGAGTAAGGCCAGTGTGCTCCACAGGTGTCTCTCATTAACAATCACGGCACCGCTTCGCTCCCATGGTTCTCAGCTTTACCACACTCATCATAATGTTAATTACATACAGCTCATTTACATAAAAATCACTTTCAGATCTTGATTAAATGTTAGACATAACATATGCTATAATAACTAAAAAAGAGTCTGTCATTAAATATGTGCATGTATGTATCAGATAACAGAATATGTGATCTTAAAAGTTTGGCAGCCCATTCTCAACCTAACCATAGGCTCTACTCTTCACCACAATGGTAACCCTAAAAATCTAACATAACAGAACCCCCTGTAAATCCCAACATAATCCCAACATTAAACACTAATTTATGTCTCCCTATGTTAATCGTGTGCAAAAACACAAAATGACACTTAATTTCAACATTTATTTTCCTTATGCAGTCAATATATTTCCTTATTCCTTATACAGATGCAAAGCATGCTGGGAATTAGAAATCTGCTGCAACTCAATCATATTAAGTTCAGCCTACTATATTCAAATTATGAATTCACACTATTTTTTTTCTATTAAGTACAATGAACTTTCATTAAAGAACGAAGGACTCAAAGACTCGAGAGATGAACTAATAATTTCTGTTTCTGCATTCAGCCTGTGGGGGCAGTGACGGGATGAATGAATGAACGAACAACTCGAACCCGAAGACTTGAGAGGCAAACTAATCATTTCTGGTTCCGGTAATTGACCATTCGTAAAGACCCGTCCCCTTTAGTTACTATTGCTAAATCCGACAAGCCATGCGCTCTCACGCCACACATCATGTTCTTACACAGTGAAAAATACATCGCGGAGCAAAGAGGACACTGACAACGCGTCGACAAACAAGACAGAGCAGGTTACTTTTGATATGAAACATTTTCATATTTAAAATATTGTAATTTTTCAAAGAAGTTTAAACAATAAATACCGTAGAGTGGCTCTTTAATGTGTCGTGACAGATCGCTGTAGCTCATTCAAGCGGCTCGTGAACCAACCATCTCTTCATACTAGTTCATTTATAGCATCAAATAAACATGAATGAACATCAGAAGGAATGTTGTTTCAAGTGCGGAAAGACGTGAGTACACGCAATTTTTCACGTTCAAGTTCACCAACGTTACTCTACTAATCCACTGACTGCTTTGTTGGATAAAATGGTGGAATCAGGGTTATGATTGATCATCAATGTGAGGTGTCAAAAGAAAGAACGACTCGGATCGGGAGGTCAGGTGAAATAACAAACTGCATAGCTTGAAGACCCTGCTAAGCAATTAATTAATAATTTCTTACTAGTTTATTTTTTATTCCAAATGTGATAAACTTTTGCATAAATAGTATGTGTTGTGGAAATTAACATGTAACATTCCAGTTATACTGATAATTATACTGCTGAAATGAACAAAATGACTTGAAAAAAGATTTGTTGATTTTGCTGAATGAGATTCAAAGATCAGAGTTAAATAATTATCAGAAGTTCCCGATACCAGTAAAATCAATTTCCCTTTCCTCTTCTTGGCCTGGGTTACGTTTCTCCGTGTTGTAAACTCTAGGGGCGGGCTTCTAAACCGTGAATTTGTAGGGCCGTGTGTGACGAGCAGGGCGGGCGAGAGCCGTGAGGGAACGGCGCGAGTGATAATGAGCGTCAGCTGCTCGGCGCACCGGTCTCGTATCTCTCACGGAGGAGCTCCGGAAGCATAAGAGAGGAGCGACTACAGTGAAGGACGAGAGAGGACCAAGCCTGGATTTTATGTTGTTTTATTTTGTTTGTGTGGGGGCGGCAGTCGCCATGAGGAACTGCTGCCATTTTACTTTCGTTTTGTTGTTTGTTTTTGAGTTTATTAAAGTTTTGGTTGAACATTCTCCGGTTCCCGCCTCCTTCTTCCCGTACATTGAACCCCGTTACAGCGTGATATTTTAAATGACAAATGTTTTCAGCGGACACATTTATCAGCATATGAATGTTTGATGAATCACATGTGAACCCTGTTGTAAGATGATTTCTGAGCTCGGATCTGCACTCGTTTCTACAATAGATTGATAAGTGAGGGCCAGTATACTGATTCAAGAGTTCAGGAGCTGATTGAGATGCACACACAGACACTAATTATGGAGGTAAGGAAAAACACAATGTAGCCAGCTGAGACTATGGTCCATCAGGCTGGAGAAAGTGATCAGTTTCACATTGAGAAGACACTGGAAGAAATGGTGATCTGCATGTGCAGAAGTAAACCGACAGCTGCAGCATGGACTTGTATGGATAAGTACATGATGTCTGATGTTTGTTTTGGAGATGATGACCTTTATAGCTTTGTGACATTTTTGGTGCCTTTGATTCCAGGCTAAAAGAACATTCACAATGCATTTCAAATGCTTCTGTTAACCGCACCTCACATTTGATCTGTCTGCATGACACCTATCTCTCATGTTTCTCCAAAGACAGTATATAGAACATTCAATAAAATTGTGTCATTTCTATATGCAAAATTGAAGCTTTCAGCTGTACGGGCAGATAGAAGTGATTTATCTCAGAATAGCAGTGATTGATTGTTTTGAGATTTTCACAGAGAAACCATCCATTCTGATAGCATATGCTTGAATCATTAGTAGAACTCTAATGTAGAAATATGCTGATGTATTATGTTGCTGTTTCTCACCTAGAATACTATATATCATTTTAAATGTATGCAACTTTGTTTATTTCCACTGATTTCCATTTACCGCCCATCAACAAAATTTTCAAAATGTGATGTTCTTTATGTCGTCTTGTAATCAACACTGGTGTTCTTCCATCCACGTCGAGATGTAAGCCAGACAGCTTGAGATCCGTGCAGCAACTGTGGAATCATCTGGTTGGAAGGACAGGAAGAGTTGTGTGTCATCAGCATAGCAGTGGTAGGAGAAACCATGTGCCTGTATGATGGGACCCAGTGATGTAGTATAAATGGAGAATAGGAGGGGACAAAGAACTGAACCCTGAGATATATCGCATATTCAGCTTTTCGCTTCGGAGCCAAGCTACTCTTCTAATCTGATGAAAGAGTAATTCACAAGTTCACAATTACTATGATTATTTGTCACAGTATCCGTGTTTGGAAAACTGTTCGAGGAGAGGGCTCAGAGCTTTATATTTGGCCCGAAGCTGAAGTACTCCCCCCGTATTTCTGGTTAGGCAAGTAACCAGGTGAGTGAGAGGAGACTGGGTGGTGGAGGGATGCTGAAAAAACTGTCGAGGAATGTGGATGAGTCAAAGGTTTATATATAGGCCTTCACTCATGCTGATTGGGTAGATATGTTGATTACTGATTGTTGACACCTGGCTGAAATGAAGTGATGATTAGTCAGATTATTTGAACATTGTTCCTCCCGAACTTTGTTAATAAATCATCATTAAAAGAAACAGTTCTTCAGGGAAGAAGCTTCTTTGTTCAGAGTTGCTGTGACGGCACTGCAGCGGTGGTCGCAATCTCTAAGAGTGCCTTCAGTAAAAGAATTGCATCTTCAATGAGAGTGAGCGCACACTGCACTAACCACTGCCAGTGTTGCCGCATTTCTCCTTTGTGCGTCAGCACTAAAAAGGGAGCTAATTTCCCTAAATGAGATTACACGGTGTAACAGGGATCCACTCCAGGCAAGTTGATAGAGAACCCAAGTGCAGCTAGTGGCGAGCAGGGCGGGCGAGAGCCGTGAGGGAACGGCGCGAGGCCGGTGACGCGAGAAATATTGAGCTTCAGCTGCTCGCCGCACTACAGTGAAGAGGACCAGGCCTGGACTTTATGTTGTGTTTTATTTCGTTTGTGTGGGCGGCAGTCAACGTGAGGAACTGCCGCCCTTTTACTTTCGTTTTATTGTTTGTTTATTTTATTATTAAATTATGTTGAACGTTCGCCGGTTCCTGCCTCCTTCCTTCCATTGAACCCCCTTACAATGGTGCCGAAACCCGGGAGGAAGGAGGGACATGCTGTCGAAGAGCCCTCGCTGCTGAGGGGGATCGCGGTGCTGAGGAGGTCGGGCAGCGAGGGAGAGTGAAGACCGCGAGTGGCTGCCCGAGGCGGTGGTGCTGGAGTGACTGAGCAACAGGTGGGACGGAGAGCTCGCTGCCATGCCCCTGCGACGAGGTGGGGTGGCTGCCGTCCAGGAGGGAGCGGAGGAGTCGCCGCCATTCGCTGTGGGCCGGAGCCTGCTGCCTTACGCCTTGATGGGGAGGAGCAGGGAACGGGGGACTCGCTGGCGGCTCCCCTCAGTCGGAGGAGCCATCGCCGGAGTTAATTCTGATTTTGTTCTAATCTCTATTATGTTGCTCTTTCTTAGGTGGCAAGAAAGAAACAAAAGGGAAACAAAAGAGGCATTGGACGGAGCAAAAATTGATGCAACAATGAATATGTATATTACTTGGTCAAAGGTGCACGATGTTGTTTTTTTTTTGTCCACTAGGGAACTCTAAACTCTTCAAAACAATAACAAAGGCGTAGATTGATGACGCAGTGAATATAGAATCATAGCACTTGTCATCATGCTGAATGATCTAATAATATTTATGGGTAAATAATGTTTATGGATGAGTGAATGTGTCACGGAAACGAGCTCCGTGATTCCCTCCTCTGGCCATCAGAGGGCACCTTCCCCCGAATACTAGCTCTGGTTTACACATAATCTCATTTCACTACATTACCCAGAAGCCCCGTACCTTGGCACTGATCACATCGGACAGCTGATACCCATTTGCTTCAGTATTTAATCGCACTGAGACTCTGGCTCAGTGCGAGGTCTTGCTCTCTCTGATGACATTACTAAGCGTTACTACCCTGTTGGATTACCCGTTGCTGAACCCATTGTCTACCGTCTGTGACCCTTTGCTGCCTGCCCTTTGGACTGTCTGCCTGGATATCTCTTACGATCGTTTTCTGCCCGCCCTGACCCTGGACTGTGACCCGTTTACGTATCTGCTTATTCCCTGCCATATCTGTCTGCTGTGTTTTGACTTCTGCCTGCCTGACTACTCTATTGACAATAAAGCTTGCTTATGGATCCCAACCAGAGTGACGAGTCGTTACAGAAGACCTCGCCAGACTTTGATCCAGCGGCTTTTTCTCATCTATGCGCCACAATGTCTGCCCAAGCTAGCCAGCTCGCCGCGCATCATCATCAATTGAATCGACTTACCGCCATCACCGAAGATCTCGTCAAGGCTCTCCAAAATCTCCACACAACGCCCAGAGAACCCACGCCAGCGGTCGCCTCTGCATCTGCCATTGCTCACGCGGCAGAGACACCACTGCACGTTAATCCACGCCTTTCATTTCCCGAAAGATTCGACGGAGGTCCAGCGAGATGTCAAGGATTCATTCTACAGTGTTCCCTGTTTCTGGATCAACAACCCACTTTATATCCTAATGACTCAACAAAGATCGCATTTGTTTGTTCGCTGCTTTCGGGTAAAGCCCTGGAATGGATCACGGCGGTTTGGAAAGCGGAGGGTGACACATTCCCATCTTACGATGCTTTCATTCAGAGTTTTCGTAACGTCTTCGATCATTCCCTCGACGGAAAAGGAGCCGGCGATCGTTTAATGGAATTAACACAGGGATCTCAAACGGCGGCAGAGTATGCTTTGCGATTTCGCACACTGGCTGCACAAACTGGCTGGGACAACGATCCATTGAAAGTTTTATTTCGGAGAGGTTTGTCACGGGAACTTCAATCCGAACTTGCATGTCGCGATGAGGGAAAGAACTTAGATTCATTCATTGAACTGGCTATTCAGCTTGATCACCTCATTCGGTCTCGGAGACCCACACAGAACAGAACAACCCATGTTTTTCCCCGTAACACGGACAGAGACGTTGACAGAGACTTTGAACCCATGCAAGTAAATAATTACCGCATATCCCCGGAGGAGAGAAATCGTCGCCTCTCACAAAACTTATGCTTGTATTGTGGTCAACCCGGACATTTGAGAAATTCATGTCCCACACGCCCATCATCTGAGAAACAACGCACGGTGAGTGTCAATAACTTTAATTCAGAGATGTGTGTAACTGTACCCATTGTTCTAACGATCGATGATCGGTCAATCACTACTGCCGCCCTGCTAGACTCAGGCGCGGCCGGTAATTTCATGTCTTTTGGGTTTGCTCAAACAAACGGAATTACACTCACAAAATGTTCCTCTCCTTTGACAGTGGAGGCGATAGACGGGAGACCTCTGGGCACCGGTCACGTAACCGCCATCACACAGGAACTCGTGATGAAAACTGGGATCCTGCACACAGAAAAAATTCACTTTTATGTCCTTCCCACTTCTACCACAGCTGTTATCTTGGGACTGCCATGGCTACGACGACACGACCCACATGTGTCATGGAGAGAGGGGCAAATTATCCAGTGGAATGATGCCTGCTATCCGAAATGTATCCCTTCAGTTGCTCCCCTCAACTTACAGTCCATTAACATTACGGATCAAACCCTGGACATTGACATACCTGAGGAATATAAAGATTTAATTCTAGCCTTCAACAAGGAACGGGCATCCGAACTACCACCTCATCGTCCGTATGACTGCTCCATCGAGCTCGTTCCCGACGCCGTCCTTCCTCGAGGACGTATTTTCCCTCTCTCCCAACTTGAATCTGACGCTATGAAAGAGTACGTCGAGGAGGAGTTGGCGAAGGGCTTCATTCGACCATCCACCTCTCCGGCGTCAGCCGGATTCTTCTTCGTGCATAAGAAAGACGGAGGACTACGGCCCTGTATCGACTACCGAGGGCTCAACGAGGTAACAGTTAAATTTAAGTATCCTTTGCCTCTGGTTCCTGCCGCTCTTGAACAATTAAAAACTGCCAAATATTATACTAAACTCGACCTCCGGTGTGCTTACAATTTGATCCGTATACGCAGGGGAGATGAATGGAAGACTGCCTTTTCCACCGCCACAGGGCACTATGAATATCTCGTTATGCCCTTCGGGCTAGCGAACAGTCCGTCAGTGTTTCAATCTTTCGTTAACGATGTCTTCAGGGAGATGCTTAACCGCTGTGTCATCGTCTACATCGACGACATATTAATCTACTCAGACACTTTTGAAGAGCACATCAAGCATGTCAGAATGGTTCTTAGAAAACTCATCCACCATCAGCTCTACGCCAAAATTGAGAAATGTGAATTCCATCAAACCTCCACCTCCTTCCTGGGTTATATCATCAGTCCTGAAGGTATCACCATGGATGACAAGAAGGTAACCGCCGTCCTTAACTGGCCACAACCTCGCACTCTCAAGGAGTTGCAACGATTTCTGGGTTTCGCCAATTTCTACCGACGATTTATCAGAGACTTCAGTTCGATAGCGAATCCATTAACCTCTATGGTGAAGAAAGGTACCCAGCGTCTCACTTGGTCAACCAGGGCCATTAATGCCTTTCATCAGTTAAAGGAACGCTTCACCACAGCACCCATTCTTCATCATCCCGATCCCAATCTTCCCTTCGTGGTGGAGGTGGATGCATCCAGTTCCGGCCTCGGAGCCGTCCTTTCTCAAAGACAAGGTGAACCTCCCAAGTTATTTCCATGTGCATATCATTCACGAAAACTCAATGCTGCCGAGAGGAATTATGATGTGGGGGATCGCGAGCTTTTGGCCATGAAGGCTGCCTTTGAAGAGTGGCGCCACTGGCTAGAGGGCGCCACGCACCCGTTCACAGTGCTCACCGATCATAAAAATCTGGAATATTTGAAGAGTGCGAAAAGACTCAATCCCAGACAGGCAAGGTGGTCACTCTTCTTCTCTCGCTTTCACTTCACCGTTACCTACCGCCCAGGGTCCAAGAATACCAAAGCCGATGCCCTATCAAGACAAGAGGACCATGACTTCTCTGTTTCAGCTCCAGAAACTATTATCCCTACCAATCTTGTTATCGCCCCCATTCAGTGGGACATCATGACGGAGATCGAACAGGCTACACTCACTACCGAGGTCCCCCCAGAACGTCCTCCGGACAGAACATTTGTTCCTGAAACACTACGCAACCGTCTCATGGAACAGGTTCACACCACACTGGCTTCCGGACATCCTGGAATCAGAGCCACAATACAATTACTAGAGAACCGTTTCTGGTGGCCTTCCCTGCAAAAGGATACCACTCACTTTGTCCGTCACTGTAACACTTGTAATACCCAGAAACCATCTCACCAATTGCCCGCAGGTCTGCTACAACCCTTACCACTTCCCCGACGTCCCTGGTCGCATATCGCCATAGACTTTGTAACCGACCTCCCGGTCTCGGACCACTGTACCACCATTCTTACTGTCATAGACAGATTTTCCAAGGCCTGTCGCTTCATCCCGTTACCCAAGTTACCCACAGCCCTACAGACTGCCGAACATTTATGTAACTGGGTATTTCGCCTCTATGGATTGCCAGAGGATATCGTATCAGATCGAGGTCCACAATTCACTTCCAGGCTCTGGTCTGGACTCTTCAAAGCTCTGGGTGTCAACATCAGCCTTACCTCAGGGTATCACCCTCAATCTAACGGGCAGATTGAACGTCTCAATCAGGAGCTAACACGGTTCCTCCGCTCCTATTGTAATCGACAACAGAATGACTGGGCACGATTTCTGATGTGGGCCGAATATGCTCAGAATTCCCTCCGTAAGGAAGCCACTGGTCTTACTCCATTTCAATGTATTCTCGGATACCAGCCCCCGCTGTTCCCCTGGTCCGGGGAACCTACCAATGTCCCTGCCGTGGATTACTGGCTAACCAGGAGCGAGGTCACATGGAATAATGCTCATGTCCACTTGCAACGTGCGGTACAGCGCCAGAAGGAACAGGCTGATCGCCACCGCCGAACAGGTCCCAACTACCTGCCAGGACAGTGGGTCTGGTTGTCCACCCGAGACTTGCGCCTCAAACTTCCCTGCAAGAAACTCAGTCCAAGGTACGTGGGCCCTTTTCAAATTACTCGCCAAATTACTCCTGTATCATTTCGGTTGGCTTTGCCTAATCATTTCCGTATATCCCCTACATTTCATGTTTCGCTGCTGAAACCCGCTGATGGTCCCAACGAGGAGGGGGAGGAGAGGTCGAGTGAGCAGGGCCCCTTACCCATCATAGTGGAGGGCGAGGAGGCCTACCGAGTCCAGGAACTGTTGGATTCCCGACGCCGAGGGCGCAGACTTCAATATCTCGTGGACTGGGAGGGGTACGGTCCGGAGGAGCGTTCGTGGGTTAACTCAGAGGATATCCTCGATCCCAACCTAGTGGAGGACTTCCACCGCACATTCCCGGAGAAGCCGGCCCCTCGACCACGTGGAAGACCCCGGCGTCGGGTGCCTCCTCGCGCCAGGAGTCGCTCGCAGGGAGGGGGCTCTGTCACGGAAACGAGCTCCGTGATTCCCTCCTCTGGCCATCAGAGGGCACCTTCCCCCGAATACTAGCTCTGGTTTACACATAATCTCATTTCACTACATTACCCAGAAGCCCCGTACCTTGGCACTGATCACATCGGACAGCTGATACCCATTTGCTTCAGTATTTAATCGCACTGAGACTCTGGCTCAGTGCGAGGTCTTGCTCTCTCTGATGACATTACTAAGCGTTACTACCCTGTTGGATTACCCGTTGCTGAACCCATTGTCTACCGTCTGTGACCCTTTGCTGCCTGCCCTTTGGACTGTCTGCCTGGATATCTCTTACGATCGTTTTCTGCCCGCCCTGACCCTGGACTGTGACCCGTTTACGTATCTGCTTATTCCCTGCCATATCTGTCTGCTGTGTTTTGACTTCTGCCTGCCTGACTACTCTATTGACAATAAAGCTTGCTTATGGATCCCAACCAGAGTGACGAGTCGTTACAGAATGCATGTTGTTAACATGACTGTGGTGTAAGACAGGGTTTGGCCGAGAATCGTGGACACGATTACTAATGAGAGACAGACAAGCGAGTCCCGGGGGATATAAAGGGACAAGGACATTTCATGCTACCGAACTACTCATAAGTGCTGAAATACTACTCATACAGGTCAGTTTATTTGACGAGTTAAAACTGTGAGGTAACGCAGCACTGTTTCACTGGGTCTAATGTTACACTATCACACTAAACTGTATTTAATAATATCAGTGTGTTGAAAGTTGTAATGTTTAGTATTAGTTTGTTGGCTGTATGAGACTTAACAGTAAGCTAGATCAACAATAGATTATCATACTGATGATATTCTGACACTTCGCTGTGTTGAGAAATATAACATTGATTAGTCTTATATAGCCTACATTTGCTGACCTTGTCTAATAACGTGCAAGAGCGCCGTCTCTGTCAAATGCCACGCCGATATTGATCCTCGTTTTATTTCTCCTTATGTCCCAAAGTTTGCTTGCCATGGTCCATAATGTTTGAACGAAAAAACAGCAGCGTGCCGCTAGCCGTTACGCAGCGGTCCGGGACTGTTGCCATGGTTACTGTGCAGTATGAAACCAGATATTATGACGCAGATATTACATCATTGACAGGCGCCAAATGATTTACAAATTTTTGGAAACATTTAGGATAATGTAAGTACACTGCTGAACGAAATATATAACACAGTGCAAGTGGTTTTTGGATATTTTAATATAAAAATTTTACATATCGTACCTTAGGCTCATTTTTTAAAATTGTGTTAAACCAAATGTGACAGTAAAACCATCAGAATGTATCAGTTTCATCTTGGTGTATCAGTGTGATGACTCAGAATAATCCCTAAATTTCAGTAACATTCAGTTTCTTATCTACCTAACAAAGTATGTCCTGTATTAATTTAGTGTGTTTTAGGTTATTATAATTTGAATGTACTTAGATTAATGTTATAAAATTAAAATGCATTTCTTTGTCTTTTTTTTTTTTTTTTTTACAGATGCAATGATCCAGAAACTTCCTGGAACCACCAGGGGTCAACTGCGGACATCCAAAAAGAGTCTACAAACTTAAAAAAATGAACAGGCTGTATCATATACCTGTTGGTGGATTTTCCTGTTCTGGGCTTGTGTTATGTTTTGTTGTGATATTCAGTTCAATATTGTGTTCAGTAGTTTTCTAATTTTGCGTAGCTTAACAATTTTCCCTTTAAATTAAAACTGTTTTAATAAAATTTTTATGTTTTAACTGTTTTACTGTATTACTACTTTTTTGCAAACTGCACCGTTTAACATTTAAGGCTTAGGCATGCCATGTGCATTGCATTGAAAATGTGCAAGTACACACCCATAACCTATATTTAAAAATATGTAATAAATTATTGAAAGCATGTTTATTACATTTGTTTAGTTTACATCATACATAATGTAAAATATTTTGCAATTCATATACCTAATATAACATAACCTGTATTCAAAATATATACACAATGTTTTTATATATGTCATTTATATATTCCATATACATTTATCAAAAATATATTTTGTATAAATATTTCAATTTAAATGTAAAATATATACTAAGACTATGTAAAAACATATATTTGGGACATATATATATCACATGTATGTAAGAAATATACTATGCATATGTGATATTGGTATTTTGAACATAAGAAGAAATGTCACGTATATTGATAATTGACCCTTTGCTGGCAGTTTGATTGACAGGTGATCTGACCAATCATAACTCAGAATCCGCCATTTTGTCCGACAAAGCAGTCAGGGGAGATAGTAGATTAACGTTGGACTTGAAAAATTGCGTGTACTCACTTAATTGATGCTATAAATGAACTAGTATGAAGAGATGGTTGGTTCACGAGCCGATTGAAGGAGCTACAGCAATCTGTCACGACACATTAAAGAGACACAATACGGTATTTATTGTTTGAACGTCTTTAAAAAATTACAATATTTGAAATTTGAAACTTCGTTTCATATCAAAAGTAAACTGCTCTGTCTTATCTGTTGACGCATTGTCAGTGTCCTCTTTGCTCTGCGATGTATTTTTCACTGTGTGAGAACATGATGTGTGGCGTGAGAGCGCATGGTTTGTCGGCAACAGTAACTTAAGGGGGCGGGTCTATGCGAAAGGTCAATTATACATGTGACATATATATAAAAGACTGTTGTCACATGTATGTTCTGTTTAGTTCACCTCCTAACTTTTTTGTATTAGTTCTCATTAATCACCATGGTTTCTGATTAGTTAAGTTTTGTCAGCTGTTCCCGTTTAGTAATCATCATCTGTGTATTGTAAGTTCCTGCCTGATCTCTGTTCTTTGTCAGTCATTTTTGATGTAACCTGTTCCTATGTGTATCACCAGTAAACGCTATTTCTATTGTATCCGGTGTTTATCATCTTCCTTCATCGGCTAAAACGTTACAACTGTATTATATATAAACACTATGAAATTGTTCCATTTTCGAATAAGTTAGGCAGATATATATGTACATATTTTTTTCACTTTATATGTGGATATATTTAATATATGTATATTTCATATATGTACATGTATTACATTTCTGTATGGGGTGTCATTGTGTTTTTTTTTCTTTTGCTGTCATCAGCTGTATGGACCTTTGAAATAACTGAAATGTTTTGGCGAAGTGATATGGAACTGTAATGCGGTCGATACGTGCCTGGAACTGCTTTAGCTGTGTGTTTCCCTGAAAATAATTGCACATCTTAGAATGTTTGTCGACCAATCAGATTCAAGCATTCGACAGCCCCGTAGTATAAGCGGGTGTTAATGTACGAGCAAGCAATATAAAGAAGTAGTGTTGTCAAATGATCCCTTGAGTTCTCTAAAAATATTCTGTATGCCCACAAATCTGCTGTTTTCTACATCTGTATATTTGATGAAAAATTGCAAACAGAATCATGAACATGTTTTTTTTTTTTTTAATTATATAATGATTATTTTGTTCTGTGTGCCGGGAAATTGATTCTCTTTATTTGACTTGAGGTTAAACATTGACACTGAATGTAAATAAAATCCACTTGCTGAACCCTCTATAAAGATGTCCTCCAGTCCATTTGCTTTAGTTTTTTTTTTTTATCCCAGCTGAAGAACTGGAATAAACAGAATGCAGTGTGAGCAGCGGTTGAATTGGTTAATGCTTGCTATGATATGTCCTCTTATTGCAGGCAAGTCTTTTTGCTTAATCAAGATAAATACTTTTATGACTTTAGAGACAAAACTCCTTTCAGCATAAAAGGAATATATTAAAATGCAGCTACTTTTAAAGACAGTTCACAAATAATTTTCATCTAATTTTGACTACACTACTGGTCAAAAGTTTGGAAACATTAAGGTTTAATTTCACCAAGGCTTCTTGTATTTGATCAAAAATACAGTAAAAATGCTAATTCTCTGAAATATTATTACAATTTAAATGAAATGTTTTCTGTTGAAATATATTTTAAAATGTAATTATTCCTGTGATGGCAAAGCTAAATTTTCAGCACCATTACTCCAGTCTTCAGTGTCACAGGATCACTCTAATATGCTGATTTGCTGCTCAAGAAACATTTCTTATTATTATTAATGTTGAACAATTGTGCTGCTTAATAATTTTGTGGAAACTGTGATTCTTTGATGAATAGAGAGTTCAATGTTTTTCCCCTTTTTCCTTACTTACCCCAAATTTTTGAATGGAAGTGAATCATGTTTTCCACAAAAAAACATTGTTTTCAACATTGATAATAATAAATGATCTTAGATTGATTTTCTGACAGATCATGTGACACTGAAATCTGAAGTAATGGCTTCTGAGAATTCTTTGTCATCACAGGAATCCATTTTAAAATATATTACAACAGAAACCAGCTAATTTAAATTGAAATAATATTTTTACAGTATTTGTCACGTTGTCATAATCGTGTCTGTTTACTGTCTTAATCGTGTCTTTGTTCATCTGTTTATTCTGTTCCCCTGTCCTGTCTTTGTCACATGCTTCTTGTTTTCAGTTTAGTCCCGTCTTCAGTCATGTGTTCTTTGTTTTTGTTTCTATCAGTCTTGTCATTTTGTCACATGGTCTTTGTTTTGGTTCGTCATCATTATTAGTTCATCGTCACCACCTGTGTCTCGTAATCGTTATCACCTGTGCCCCACCAATTTTCCTCTTGTGCCGGTCTGTATAAATTCCCTCTGTGTCAGTCCTGTCCTTGTTCTTCGTTAACGTTACATGGCTTGTTTTATCGGTCTTTGTAGTCTGTTCTGTTTAAATAAATCGTTTCACTATTTCATCTGTCCTGAGTCTCCGTGCTTCTGTGCACACACCGCGAGCAAGCCGTGACACACATGCAGTTGCAAGGAAGGCAGATGAGGAAGAAGAGTACAATCCAAACTGAACATAATGCTGACAGAATTAGTGTTTTTAACTGTAGTTTTTTTAATCAAATAAATGCAGCCTTGGTGAGATTAAGAGACTACTTTCAAAAACAATTTTAAAAAAACCTTAATGTTTCCAAATTTTTGACCTGTAGTGTGTATATGTGTGTCTATGTATTTCATATATATCAAGCGATGAATTACAGTTTTTTTGGAAATGAAACTGCAATAAAAGTATTTTTTCCTGTGACCTCCTCCAATGATATGATTGTTTCTACTATAGCTACTCCATTGTCCATGTCCAAAAGTTATGGATCATGTCCCGAGGAGAATCTAAACATTACTGGAGGGAGCTTTGATCTTTCTAACGGCTATTCAGATGGGAGTTTTCTAAGATACATCTGTCCGGATGGATATTACCCATCGGTTCAGTCACGTCGTTGTCAATATGGTCTCTGGACCCCAAAGACTAGCACCAGAAAACACCCAGAGTGCAAAAGTAAGAAACTAGACATTATCATGTGTATCATTATATCATGAATAAATCCTGGACTTATTTATTTTGAAGCAGAGTTGTGTCATTTTTTTTTTTTATCTGAGGCTGCTTCAAAATATCTCTTCTACAGTATGTGTTTTTCATGCTTTCATTGTAGAGGTCACATGTCCCAATCCTCGTGTTTTGAAGAATGGACAGGTGACCCCCAAAAAAGACAGGTACTATGTAAATGACACAACCACCTACTCATGTCATTCTGATTATAAGTTCCATGGGTCGGCGATCCGTGTTTGCAAACCTAATGGGAAGTGGAGTGGAAGCACGCCAATTTGTGGACATGACTGTGAGTAATTAACATAATTAACTAATCAACTTCAACTAATTGGATATAAAAATACAAATTTAGTTCCTGGTATAATTCCTCCTGCAAGTTAAATCCATACCAGAGTCCTTGGGTTTAGCTTAAAAAACTTTGTACTTTCTCACAGCTGATCACTGTCCTGATCCTGGCGTTCCCCCTGGTAGCAGTCGAACAGGCAACATGTTTAATATTAACGACAAAGTCACGTACCGCTGTGACAGTAAATTGACCTTGATTGGTTCCAAAGAACGAGTGTGTCAGGATGGTGGCCAGTGGTCAGGGACAGAGCCACAATGTTACGGTGAGTCCTCTAAAATCTACATCAAAGTTCCAAAATGATTTGCCTTATATGGACTTGTGTTCTCAAAAATAAGAGATTTTGCTTAGGAAATGTGGCTTTTCTGGATAATGTGCCTATAATCTTGTTGTGTAAATACTGTACAGCGGATTTCACATACGACACCCCAGAGGAAGTAGCAGAATCTTTCAGCAGTTCTCTAAAGTCAAATCTAGCAGTTTCTGAACAGTATGAAGGTGAAGGTATTTTTGTGTGACTTAAAGCCTTAATCATATATATATATACACAAATACACAGTTTTTCCATTGTCATTAATAATTGCCATGCTCAGAAAAAGAAAACAAACATATCAAGAAATTTAAATGTGAATGCCTTGTTCCTTCTGTCTTCAGAACAACATGGGAAGAAAATAACTTTGGATCAGGATGGAAAACTCGATATCTACATTGCTGTGGATGCATCTGGCAGCATCAGTGAGACTGAGTTTATCAAGGCAAAAAACACTGTTAAAAAGCTTATAGAGAAGGTATGTCCCTCAGAGGTTAATGTAGTGACGTTGAGCAGTAATTTAATTGCTGTTAATTGTGATGCTCTCAATAGTGAACTTGACTTTCAACCTCCACATCTTAGTTGAAAGCCTCCAATATGAGCTTTAAAGGGTTTGTTCACCCAAAATCAAAAATTCTGTCATCATTTGCTCACCCTCATGTCATTCCAAACCTGAAAGACTTTTGTTCATCTTTGGAACACAAATGAAGATCCCCTTTCTGTCCCTCCATTGACACCCACGCAACTGAAACGTTGATGCTTTCTTAGAAAAAATTTCTTCGAAATCATATAAATGTTCATCATATAAATCGATCATGTCTCTTCAGAAAATTTGGATTAAACCGCCCAATTCGCATGAATTTGTTTTATGATCTATTTATGAATTTTTTGAAGCGTCAAATCGGTAGTTGCGTTGTTGTCTATAGAGAGACAGAAAGCTCTCATATTTAATCAAAAAGATTTTCATTGGTGTTCCGAAGATGAACGAAAGTCGAAAAGTACAGTGCGCATTATGTCCATTTTGTCACCAGAATAGTATGCACGCCGCCCGATTTTTGTTGACTTTACACCTACGTTGCACATGTGTATTGAATTTGTTTTGCACTAATCAATTGTTTCACGGTAGAAAACGAAACTAAAGAGACAGAACAACAACAACAAAATACCGGAGACTGTAACAACAACTGACTCTGCAATTGTTATGAGATAGCTGCATTTTTAGTTTTAAATGATACAAAGACTTTTTTTATTGGTCATCATAACTTCTGGAGAAAAATAATGCAGACACCGGACAAAGATGAATCTTTCTAGAGTGCATGTGTCGAGCTGCATTCGCGCTATCAAATGGAGTACATTTTGAAAGGCCACATGCTACGACTATACACACACTATACCGTAAGCATAAAAAACAGCAAAGTAGTCTTATAATTTGAAAGTTTGATCTTTGAAAGCTGTGTTTCAAGAGGAGAGTAGTGCCTCACAATCCACTGTATACTTGCATGCCGCTCTGGAACTGTCATGGTTCATAATCCAAGCAATTCCCAGAGAAAAAAAAATGCACACTAAAAAAAAAGGGTTTTTAAAGGGTTAGTTCACCCAAAATGAAATTTCTCTCATTAAGTACCCTCATTTCGTCCCAAACCCGTAAGACATTCGTTCATTTTGAAACACAAATATTAGTATAATGCTAACATAACTGCACTTAAATCCAGCATTTTGATTGGATAACATACAGATGTTGCTTCCAATTCTAAATTATTATGCTCTTTCCCAAAAGATTAGTTATTATCAGGTCTCCCCAAACTATGAGATCCTGATATTTGCTACGGATTCTATACGGATAATCTCTATGAGGGACTATAAAACTAATGAAGATGCAAGAAACCTAATGGACGTTTTTAAAACACTGGATGAATTTAGATATGGCAGTAAGTATGGCTCTGAGTCTCAATGAATGATTATTACAGAAAAATGTGTCATGCCAAAATAGTACATTTAGGGGTACATCAACCTGTTACAGGGACAATATCCTCAAAGTTCTGATAGGCACCTGTTAAGTACTGTTATATACACTTAAGATGCTAATAGACACACTCAAATAATGTATGATGGTGTTGCTTTCGGGAGTTTTGTCCAAGTGACAAGCTGTTGTTCCCTTAAAGGTACGTACTGTATACTATATAATTTGAGACCCTGGACCACAAAACCAGTCATAAGTTGCACGGGTATATCTGTAGCAATAGCCAATAATACTTCGTATGTATCAATTTGCATCAATTTTTCTTTTATGCCAAAAATCATAAGGATATTAAGTAAAGATCATGTTCCATGAAGATATTTTGTAAATTTCCTTCTGTAAATATATATTATAAAAAATTATTTCTGTGAATGGATATGCATTGCTGAGGACTTCATTAGGACAACTTTGAAGGCAGTTTTCCCAATATTATGATTTTTTTTTTTGCACCCTCAGATTCCAGATATTCAAATAGTTGTATTTTGGCCAAATATTGTCCCATCCTAATAAACCATACATCAATGAAAAGCTTATTTATTAATTTCAATTGACCCTTAAGACTGGTTTTGTTGTCCAGGGTCACATATATTTGTTCATTGCTGTCCAATGTAGAGTAAAAATTAAACAAATCATAAATACTTTTTAAAAAAAAAGCAAAACTCATGTTCTAATTTAGATTCATTTTAATTCAGATTTAATGTAGTCACTTATTTTTAGAATCAGAAAATGTTTTTCATTAACTTGCTGATTGTAATGTCTGTTTATGGTGTTTTTGTAACAGCTAACGAACGAACAGGTACCAATATCGCCAAAGTCTATGACACCATTTTAGAGAGCATGACAGCGGAGAGTGTTATGGATCAAGAGGGCTTCCTTGAGACTCAAAACATCATCATTATGTTCACTGATGGTATTTACATACATCTATTCCATTCATAATTTGCTTTTACTATTCAAACTATTTTACTATTTTAACTACACGCATGCATTTACCCACAAGTAATTTTTGATCTTGTTTTCTTGGTCCCCATGAGAAAGAAAAGAGCATAAATCACACTAAATTATGTTTTCTGTCATGGTTGTGTTTAGGGTCAAGGTTAAAGGGTTAGTTCACCCAAAAATAAAATTCTGTCATTAATTACAGTGTTGTTTCACACCCATAAGACTTTTGTTCATTTTCGGAACACAAATTAAGATATTTTAGATGAAATCTGAGAGCTTTCTGTCCCTCCATAGACAGCTACGCAACTGAAACTTTGATGCTTCAAAAAGTTAATAAAGAGATTGTAAAACTAATCCATAAGAACAGAATGGTTTAGTTAAAATTTTCTGAAGAAACATGATCACTTTATATGATGCACGACAAGTGAACATGTTTGTGCTTCCGTTTACCACAACCGATGTGTGAGTTGATCAATGTTTAATGTGAATCAAAGCCTAATTTCAATCTGTTCATCAAAGCGATCATGTCTCTTCAGAAAATTTGGACTGAACCGCTCAAATCATTTGGATTAGTTTTACGATCTCTTTAAGATCTTTTTGAAGCATCAAAGTTTTAGTAGCGTAGCTGTTTTATGGACAGAAAGCTCTTAGACTTAATAAAAAAGATCTTGATTTGTGTTTTGAAGATGAATGACATTATGGAGAGAATAAGTTTTGACAGAATTTTAATTTTTGGGTGAACTAATCCAAAGGGGTGGGATATACAGTTTCTACAGTATAAAAATCATGTCTATGGAAAGTCCACATAAAACATGAAAACCCAAAAAGTATTTAATCATAAATTAGAGATCAACTATGAAGCAAATGTTCACTTTAACTATCTTCGTAGGTCAAGCAAACATGGGAGGGAATCCCAAACCTAAAGTGGAAAAGATCAAAAAACTCATCACCAAAAATGATCCGAAGCGAGAGAAGAACCTTGGTGAGCAATGAATTTTATTAATCACAATTATTAAATCAAATATTTAGGACTAGTAGTATTTTTCAAAATGGTCTCATTTTACGAGTAGTATCATCAGGGACAGCAAAAACTGCACATATTGATTTAGAAGATTTTGTTATTGATTTCATATTGATATGAATGTGTTCTCTCTTTCCAGATCTTTATGTGTTTGGAATTGGAGAAGTAAATAAAGAAGGCATTAATGACTTGGTGTCACACAGAGACAAAGAACAATATTTCTTTTGGCTTTCAGACTTGGACGAGGTGCAAAAGATGTTTGACATCATGCTGGGTACTGTGTAGATATAATTTATAGATATATAAATTAATATACATATACATTTTTAGATAAATTTCCTCCCTGCTTCTGTTCAGTTTCGGTAGCCACAATTTTTATGAAGCAATTTAATTGCAGTATTCTATCTGTGGAGTGCTTTACTAGCTTTGAGGTGCAGTTGTGTCGGATGGATTTGATGTACTCTATTTTTTGTGCACTTATTTATAGACCCCCCCCCAACTATAATAAGCTTTTCTTGAAGGAATTCTGTGATTTCTTAGCTACAGTTGTGCCTAATGCTGACAGACTCTTGATTCTTGCTGATTTTAATATTCATGTATGTTGCCCTGATAAGCCATTAGTCTCTGAATTTTTACAAATCATTGATTATTTTAACCTTTCTCAACCTGTGATAGACGCTACACATGAAAAAGGCCATACACTTGATTTGATACTGTCCTTTGGATTTCCGTCACAAATTGTTCAGATTGAAGATTGCTTCTTTTCTCAATACTGTTTAATACTGTTTTATCTATATTCACCCTCTTAACTCCGATACATCCATACGATTCTCTGATGCCTTTGCCTCTTCTCAATTTGCGATTTCTTTTGAATTATCTTCCTCTGATATGGGCCTTTGAGAGTTAACCTCTACTTTAATTCCACCTGTGGTAATATCTCGGATTCTATTGCTCCGTCCAAATTGAAATACCCAAAATTGAGAAATCAGCCTCGCATAAAAAGTGAAACTAAAGCATTAAGAAAAAATGTAGACAGGCAGCGAGAAAATGGAAACAAAATAAATTGCAAGTATCTTATGAAATCTTGAGAGACTGTTTGAAGTCTTATCAACAATCTGTTAAGATTGCTTGATCTTCGTATTTTTCCAATCTGATTTCAAGCAATGCTGGTAGACCTAAAATTTTATTTAGTACTATTAACAAGGTTCCCTGAAGGAGGGAACGGAGACGTTACATCGAACGTGACTGACTGAATGGTTACTCTAGTTCTTATCATGTAATGAGTGATTGTTCTTATTTACCGGCTTCCTTACACAGATGAGAGCACCAGTGTAGGATTGTGTGGGATTCATCAAGACTATGACAATGAAAACAAACGGCGTGCATATCCCTGGTTGGCACAGATCAGTGTTACTGTAAGCATGACCTTTTTATCATACTATTATTATTATTATTATTATTATTATTATGATAGATAGATAGATAGATGTTATATGGCTAAAGAGATGAAGCATGACAACATCTTTCTTCTCTGCTCTTCATGTAGCATTCTTCAAAAAGCTCAAACTGCATGGGGTCATTAGTTACCTCAACTCACATCTTGACAGCAGCTGCCTGCTTTAAAGAGGGCGTCAAACCTGACAATATAATAGTTACTCTGGGAAAAGATCAGGGTAATGTTGTGTCCTGAACTGATACATCCGTATTGTCTGACCAGTTAATAAAGAAAAATGTGTTACACAGCAGAATCTTATCAAGGATATTTACTTTACCTTTTACAGCTGTAAAAGTGAAAGAAATCATACTTCATCCTGACTATAACATCACAGCAAAACAGCATATGGGAATAAAGGAATATTATGAATTTGATGCAGCTCTTATACAGCTGGAAACAGCTGTTACGATGAGTGTCAATCTACGGTATGTAATGTGATGTTATAAGTATAATTTAAAAAAGCTGAATTAATTAAAGAACATCATGTCTTTCTCTGTACAGACCGATCTGCATCCCCTGCACCAAAGAAACCAATGGAGCTCTGAAACTTTCAGACAGTGAAGGGACGTGTAAAAAACACGGTAAAGTACCAGATAAGATATCTGCCTGACATTCTGCATACAGAACCACATCAAAATGTTTGACGCATTAATAGTTAAATGTAGATGTACTAGACTTTGATAATGAAACATACATTTCTCTCTATGCATTTGTTACAGAGGATTTACTACTGAGCAGTGAACTTGTGGAAGCTGCTTTTACAACTAAAATGGAGACCGGAACTGGTGTACCAAAAAAAATAAAAAACATCACAATCAAGCGGGGAAAATATGTAATGATTTTATTTTTATTTCTTATCTGATATGTGGTTTGAAATTAGTTTCTCTTTAAAAAATTTCTCCGGTGCATTATGACTCATCAGTTTTTCCAAGATTGTATACCTAGAAGAGAGAAGCTGTACATTTTAGATGTATGTTATATATTTTCTAAAAGCTTATTTTTGTCAAGGTTCACAAGAAGAATATGAACAAATTAAAAGCAACAAATTTAACTTTGATTTTTATGGGGCCTTTAAAATGTCACAAAGTTCATATAATGCACAATCATTTGCTAGCACTTGAATTTCAGTTAGACGTTTAATATCAATTATGTGCAACATGTAACAGAAAACGTATTATTTGTATCTCTTATTAATATAAAAAAAAATAATAATCCATAACAATCTAAGAGTGCTTCTCGCTGTACTTATTCTTTAGCGGGATGCTTGTGTTGAAGATGCAAAAAGCGCAGCAGGAAAAAGTGGGGCAACCGCAAAGGATGTAGTTACAGACAATTTTCTGTGCAGTGGAGGTACTGAACCACAAACAGATGACATTTCCTGCAAAGGTATGTTTGATTTTTGCCATTGTGACGGCAGATTATATTTGGCTCTAATCTACCATTTAGGTCAATGTTTGTTAATAACTTTTTAATCATTAAAGATCTAAATTTATATAATCCTTATATAGATTTTTGTGTCTGCATGTCCTTTTGTAATAGGTGAATCAGGTGGGGCCACTCATGTGAATAGAAACGGTCGACTGATTCAGGTGAGATGTCCACTTCCTTTTGAAAACGGTATTAATGACGTGGCTCAAATAAAATGTCTCTTGAGGGAGGGGACACTCTTAATAGAGACGTGCCAAACAAAGTGAACACCTTCATGAACGGCTCTTTCACAAGTCTGTTAGCGAAGGGTACATGCCATGCTCACTTCAAGGAAATAATTTGACTATTAATAGTCATGTGACCCAGCTCTTGCGTTTTATTTTAAAGATAATTGGCAGGAGAGTCTGAGTTAATGTATAAACAGAATAATTCAAGTTGTTTTGGTTTTTTTTTGTGAAATGTTGCACACTTTTCTGTTGTGCGTTTCATATGAAGCCTAAATAAGTAACGTATTACAGGGTAACGTGTATTACAGGGTAAATTTATGGATTCATTTGAGAGAAGATGAGAAATAGGAACCTATTTTAATATCTGTAAAATCTTTGATAGGTTGGTGTCGTAAGCTGGGGAGTGAAGGACATCTGCTCAAAGTCGGACACCCTTTCGGAAGCAGACAGCAGAGATTACCATACAAATCTTTTCAGTGACAAAATACAATCATTCCTTAAAGAGCACCTAGGAAATGACGCTATAGATCACCCTCTATCGTTCTTCTGAAGGTTTTAGCTGACTGAAACTGTGCGAGTGCAATTTCACAAACCACTTTGATTCATTTTCATTGATATATTAAAACAATTTTAAGTCAGATAGCTAGTCTTTGTTAAAATGAAGTTTATTAATGTCTTTCATTTGTTATTCATTTAATTTGATGTCTATGTTATGTTTATGTTTGTATCTGTATGTCTAATCAATGGCAGGCAGGGCAGTGTCATTATTTTTGAAATTTTGTCTGGTGATGCCAGTGGTGCAAAAATTGTGCAAAAAATGCATTTAGCAAGTAATGACCACTGACAGAGAAGTATATTTTGAAACACAAAGCCATAGTGTTTTGAGGCACTTTGAAGAAATCAACCTAAAAATGGCTACTATAATTTCATAGTCTCTGCACATTACTCACGCACGCGCACGCGCACGCGCACGCGCACGCGTGTTGTGTTTATGTTTTGTGGGGACTTTCCATAGGTGTAATGGTTTTTATACCGTACAAACTGTACATTCTGTCTCCCTACCCCTAAACTTAACCCTCACAGAAAATGTTCTGCTAGTTTAGATTTTGAAAAAAGATAATTTTGTATGATTTATAAGTTTGTTTCCAAGTGGGGACCAACAAAAGGTCCCCACAATGTCAAGATTTACTGGTTTTACTTGCGTTGTGGGGACATTTGGTCCCCACAATGTAAGGAAAACAAGTGTACACACACAAACACACAAACAAACACACGTACATGTATGTTTAGTTTCCATGTTTTATGGGGACTTTCAATAAACATAATGATTTTTATAGTGTGCAAACTATACTTGTATATATTCGATCCCCTAACAATAACCCTACCCCTTAACGCAACCTTCATAGAAAACGTTCTGTATTTTTACAAAGAATTCTGTGATTTATAAGCTTTTTCTTCATTGAGAACAAAAAAAGAGGTCTCCGGAATGTCAAATATTTCTGGTATTGCCATCCTTGCTTATTGCAACGTAGGGTTTACCAGCAAAACACACAGGTTTGTTTTGCTTATCTTAGGACATTGCATAGACTTCCATTGATTTTATATCAGGTCAATGATATTTTCTATCACCTAACCTAACCCCTACTCCTAAACCTACCCATCACAGAAACATGTGGCCATCACTAGATTTAAATAAAAACCTCTTTTTGCTGATTTATAAGCCTTTTTAACCACTAAGGACCAGTCAAATGTCCTCACTAGAGGGTTGTGAAAGTATTTCACAATATAAGTGAGGACATTTGGTCCTCACAAGTATAGTCAGAACAAGTACACACACTCACACACACTCACACACACACACACACACACACACAGAGAGAGAGAGAGAGCACCTTTAATCACATCATTTTGAATCAAGCTGGTCTCAAATTGTTTTTAATTGTGTTAATGATTGTACACTGCCCTAATGATAAGCTATTTTTTGATTACAAATCATCCATATTATTGTATTGATATCTGCAATGAGCAGCACAAATATTTTAAGATGACAATTACAAGTCAGTTTATACTGACTTCATCAGTGGTTACAACTTATAATTTGTTTCCATCTGTTTTGATAATAAAGTAATAAAAGCCTTACAGTACATCATTGCAGTTTCTTGTCAGCACTTCTAAATCAGCTGTTTTAGGGCTGAAGTATATGAAGGAAGATTTAATCCTACATGAAAAATGACAATTGTGGCAGTGAGCAAACAAAAACCATTGTCATGTTAACATGTATCCCAAACACACTTGTTAGACTGGATGTCCCAAGTACTTAAGTCATTCTGAGCAACATATTAAGGCCAATTCACACCACACAGACAAACGCCAACAAACAAGTTGGCCATCGGATTTAGAATTTAATGAAGAATAAATGTCATGTTCACACTGCTCCAAAAGACACCGACAAACACTGATTGAACTTGTTCCTGCGTGTGAAAACAAACCCTGACCAATGCCAACAGACACCAGCGGTGTAACACACTGATCCAACAGTGTTGGTGTTTGTCTGTGCGGTGTGAATCGGCCTTTAGAGGTCGATCCATCTCAAAAGAGTTTGCGCAAATTCACTCATTCATTGTCTGATGAAGCTTTCATGATTTTTTTCTTTTCCCACAGTTCCTGTAAAATACGTTTCTAACATATTACCGGTAAGCAAGACCATCATTACAGTGAAATATAATTGTAGAAGATGAGGAAGAAACTTTAATAGAGACCACAACTCAGCAGGGGAAACACTTCACATTCTTCAACAGGTTCTTCACATTATTTTGACTGTTGCGACTCCAATCGGACCTGTAACTCTGCCTAAATATCAAGCAAGTGTTCACTGTTGGCCAGAGGAAAACTGGCCCCCAACTAAGCCTGGTTTCTCCCAAGGATTTTTCTCCATTTTGTTGGAGTTTTGGTTCCTTGCCGCTGTTGCCTTTGGCTTGCTTAAGTTGGGGACACTTGCTTGATTTTCATCAAAATATGCCTGATATATGCCAAGATATGCCTGCATTGGCGCCGTTGTAAGCGAACTGAGCTGAGCCGGACGATTACGATTAACAGATCATGTTGATAACTTTAATGCTGACTTTGGTTTCGCAAAGTGTGGTCACGACATTACCTTTGTAGGAGATTTTACAGATAAAGACCCAAAAGACCAGATATGATGAATGAAGACCCGGAGTTTAAAAAAATAAATTGAAGAAAATTTTATTAAAGAATAGTTTGCAGTTTCATCAGCAGAAGCCAGCTTCAAGTCTCACAAGGAATTCGTAGGCCGCTCTCTCTCTTCCTCTCTCTCTTCTCACATTCACATTTCCAGAACAATTATACTCTAACAGAGTCTACTAACTACGTCATTACTAAGATTCTGATTGGTTAAGAAAACTAGACAAAACTGGTAATTTTACACACATGGACAGATAGTCAGAAGCATATCTTCATCCATTATGATGCTGACGATTGGACCCTGAAGTTAGGCACAGAATGTCCCGTCAGGCCTTGGCGCCTTCAGGTCTCCAGTCCAGATGACAACAGTCCACCAGTGCCCATAACAGACCTGTACAGAACACTTAGCGCACAAAGATACACATGATTCACAGTTTCTTCAAGGCTGTAGTTGATCTGAGCTCTGCTCTGAACAGGAAACTTTACCAAAACATGTTGTACTTTTCTCTCAGTCAGACATACAGACAATATACATCAGTATTTTCTAGTGTTTGAAAATGAAAAGGAAATTAAAGGCTTTAACATAAGTTGAAGTTAGTCATTCTAAATAATTCCATATTTATAAAAAAATATATATATTGAAGCGGCAGTGGATTCCAGAATGCACCCCTTCACCTTCATTAACAGAACTTCAACGTTTGCTTCATTATCAGAAAAATAACGTTTCACAAAAAGTGCTTATTAAAATAACTTTACTTGATAGATAATCAAATTAGCAGACAAACGTTAACGTTACTCCCCATAAAAAAACTGCTGCTAGCTGGGGTGGTGGTGGGGAAAAAGACCGCCAAATGTCGTCAGTCTGGATCAACGGATGCTGGGATAGATGTCCCACCCCTCCTCTCTCGCTATTGGGGCATACTCCGCACAAGACCTTTCTTATTGGCGTATCCAACGTTCCAACATATCCAACATATCCAACGTTCACCATATATATATATATATATATATATATATATATATATATAATGTTATAACTGTCACATGTCATCTAGTCCTGTCTTGTTAGTTTTCACCTTGTGTAATTAGTTTGATTATCGTCACCTGGTTCCGTTTTACCCTCGTCATCTGTGTGTATTTAAGTTCCTCCCCTAGTCTCATCCCTTGTCGGTAATTGTTTGTGTCACGCACACTGTTACGTGTATGTCTCCTGTTCACTGGAAGAATAAACCTGTCTGTTTATTGTATCCCTCGTCTCCTGTCTGCATCCCCGGCGTTACAGAATTACCGACCTCTCAACGCGAGATATATGGACAAAATGGACTCACCCTCGCTGCAGCATCTGCTGAGCCCGGAGGCTCGACCTCACCTGCACTACTGGGTCTGGAGGAGCACGGACGGCGGACGATCCCGGGGTGCGCTCTGAGGCCGGAGCGGACCTTGACGACTTCGGGGCCCCGGTGGCGAAGCGAGCAGAATGGTCCATCTCAGAGCCAGGAGCGGTCCACAACGCCAGCAAGCAGTGGGCTGCGGATCCTTTCCCCACCCTTATACCCGCCCTTGTGTTGTCATTCCCGGTCCCGTCCGGAGATCTTCCTCCGTTTCTTCCGCTGATCCCAGTCAGCCCCCAGGATCCGTGGCCACCACTGCTAACGACCAGCTCCTCGGCTCTGCCCCCGTCGCTCGCCCCGTGCGGCTCCTCATCAGCACCTTCGGCTGTCCATTCACCAGCAAGGCTCGAGGCGGAGTCCCCGGCTTCCCTTCAGGCCTCCAGGCCCACATCACCACCTAGACCCTTCAGCCCGTCACCTGCACCTCGACCCACAGATCCCTCATCACCTCCTCGGCCCGTCAGCCCAGAAGCTCCGCTGGACTCGCTCGTCTCTCCAGGTCAGCCTACGGGGGTCGGCGCTCAGCTTCCGCCACGGACTTCCGGGTTGGCGGCTGCACCGTCACCCGTCACCCCTACGCCGTCATCGAGCTCCTCCCTCCCTGCAACCTCCCAGTCATCCTCACTCGCCACAGCGTCACTCCGATCTGCCAGACCAGCGTCGGCTCCTCGGTCCCGCGAGGTCCGTCGGCTGAGAAGCTCCCCCGGTTCCTCCACCAACTGCACTGCCTGTTTCCAGCTCCACGCCCTCCTCCGAAGCCTCCGCCTTCGTCGTCTTCCTTTTTACGGCGCGAGGACGCGCCTTTCCGGGGGGGGGGGGTCTGTCACATGTCATCTAGTCCTGTCTTGTTAGTTTTCACCTTGTGTAATTAGTTTGATTATCGTCACCTGGTTCCGTTTTACCCTCGTCATCTGTGTGTATTTAAGTTCCTCCCCTAGTCTCATCCCTTGTCGGTAATTGTTTGTGCTACGCACACTGTTACATGTATGTCTATACATGTATGTCATGTATGTATGTATGATTGTATCCCTCGTCTCCTGTCTGCATCCCCGGCGTTACAATAACGTTCTGGGAACGTTCTGTATTGGTTATTCTATGGTCACATAGCAACGTTATAAAGAGAACATGAAGCACTTTCATAACCAAAAGAGGATGTTTTAGGAACGTCCCTGTTCTCTAAAGGTTCGGGACTTTTGTCACCTTTACAGAACATTTAGGGAACGTTGCGCAAGGTTGCGAGAACGTCGCCTCCTACGTGGGTCAATAGACAGGCATGATTATGTGAAACTTATATGACTTATTAAGAATAACACACATATTAAAATCATGCACAATAAAATTGGACAAAAAGCAAATGCAAGAAAAATGAAAAAATATTAAAACCATAAAACAGGAGGTTTGTATAAAAATATACAAACTGTTGCATGCATCATTCCTTTTTTATACTTATAAATATCTTCAGCACTTTCTATTCACAGAAACAGTCATATTCTTAGCAAATGCAAATATTTTTCAGAAATTGTTTATGATTGCGACAAAAAGGGGTTTTCAAGGTTTCATCATAGTGGTTTTGGTGGAGCACTACATATTTCTCAATGCAACAATTACATGAAACTGCAATGTGTTTCTGGCACTGCATGCAACAAAAAAAGGATTGTATAAAAAACAGAATATCAAACAGACAATATTAACACAGCATATTGCATGTTAATATTTTGTTTTGTTTAAAGGTTATTCATTTTGAATAAGTCAAATCTTGATTATTTTCTTTTTTTTATGTGATAAAAACAGTGCAGATCCTGATTTCGCTCAAATAAACTGTGGAAGAATACACACAACACCCTTTACTACAGTGACATTTTTACACGTGGTGTGGATTTAAATATTCTATATTGCAAATATTACCATGAAGACAAGAATTACAATATCCATAAATATTGCATTATATTACAGAACTTTATTTCTTTTTTTAAATTTTAACTGTCCACATAAATCCAAAACAACCAATGTTGTACACAAACCATGAACAGAACAAAAAACCAAACCAAATAATGATAAAAAATAAATAAATAAATATATGTGCACTATGTTCTTTATAAAACAATAGAGGAAAACAGTAAAAAAATAAATAAAGAAATAAACTTTATTTCATGTTCTTGTTTACATGACACTGTTTTCAAAACATACACAACAAGGTTTTGGGGGGCAGAAAATGCAAACGTTTGAAATCGAGTTTCAAAGTGGAATATTTAGAAAATTATTCCATTAGCAAATTTGTGAAAGTGACGACGCATGTGTATTACATGTCAGTCTATGGGTAGTTTTTTTATATCTTGCATTTAAAGACTGATACTACTAAGAAAATACTCCAAATAAAGTTTAATTATAATTTTATATCAGTAAGTCTTTAATGATATGTCGATAACTATGTTAATGGATTTGAAGTATATTTAGTATGTTATAAATGTTTTT
The DNA here is from genome assembly GCA_038088235.1 of Zacco platypus. Classification (NCBI taxonomy): domain Eukaryota; kingdom Metazoa; phylum Chordata; class Actinopteri; order Cypriniformes; family Xenocyprididae; genus Zacco; species Zacco platypus. The sequence continues at coordinate 16,458,527 of CM076070.1, forward strand.
TTTTTTACTTGGGAACATCGCACCACTTAAGGTGAGTTGAACTAAATTTTCAGCCAACATGGTCCCACCTTGCTTCTGTAGTTTATAAAAGGAAAAATAATCAGGATCATTTACTGTAACTTTCCCATTTTCAAGAGACTATGAAGTCAAATCAAGTGAGTTTTACCTTGACAAAGTATTTTAGTTTATGTCCAGTCACTTCCTCTTGTTTGCCTTGCTCTATAAATATGTGGCCATCCTCGGTTTTTGTTTCATTTGCTGTACGAACCTGACAAGAACATCATGGAGCATGAATCATGGCTGTTCATGCTTGCAGTGCTGTGTCCTCTCATAACCGGTAGGTCTTCTTTTGCCTTGGCATTAACCATCATGGTTTTTCTAAATTTTACTTAGAGAAATAGAAACAGGAAGTTTTGGTTTGCTATTTTACTAAAATGCTGATCTGAGGGAACATTTTTCATTAAATGCATCAAGAGATGCATTGAGCATCCAATTCATTTTTATATTTCACATGTGTATAGTCTAAAATTAGTCCGTAAATAATTTGTTTATTTAAAAATAAATAAATAATATTTATTGTAGTTTACACACCTCTTATAAGCATCATCTTTTATAGCATAGCAGTGTTGAATTTGTGCATCCTAAAAAAGCACATTTTCGTCTGTGATTTGAGCTTGAGAAGCGCAACATTTATTTGACACAATAACTTTAACTTATATTTTACTTAAAAAGAAGGTTCATGACCCCAAATTCTAAACTATACAGCTCTATAAGGGTCCCACTAATGTTTAGTGTTCTTTACAGTGTTTAATCTAGTCCTCTGATATTCCCCATAGATGCTCGATCCTCTAATTTGTGCTCTGATGAGAATCTCAGTATTACTGGAGGGAGTTTTTCTCTCTCAAAAGATGGGAGCCTTGTAAGATACAGCTGTTCAGAAGGCTATTACCCAACCGTTAAAATCCGTCGCTGTAACAGGGGAAGATGGAACCTGATGCCCAAAAGAAAACGCCCAGAGTGCAAGAGTAAGCAACATATTATCAGACAAACATGATCTTGCTCTCATTCATAATTGAAACCACATTTTCCATTTCAAGGCTATTCACAAAACATTTCTTTTTGTCTCAGAAGTCACATGTCCTGATCCTCGTGGTTTTGAAAATGGAGAGGTGAATCCATTTTCGCCTAGGTATTTTGTGAACGACACAACCTACTACTCGTGTCATTCAGGCTACGCGTTCCGTGGCTCAGGGATTCGTGTTTGCCAGTTGAATGGGAAGTGGAGTGGAAGCACACCAGTCTGTGGAAGAAACTGTGAGTGAAAAGTCTCTCGTGAAAAATTCATGAATACACAACGGATTCAGTAAACAGTCACAATTTCCCTCAATCTCTTTCATTATCTGTGCCTCTTTTCTCACAGCTGATCACTGTCCTGACCCCGGCACTCCCGCTGGCTCTACAAGAACAGGCCACATGTTTAATATCGACGACAAAGTCACATACCGCTGTGACAGTACATTGACTCTGATTGGTTCCAAACAGCGAGTCTGTCAGGAAGATGGCCAGTGGTCAGGAACGGAGCCAGAATGTTACGGTAAACTTTCCTCCTTCCTGTTCAAAGTACAATGCACTCATTTTACTGAAAGTACATATTCAGCTTTGCCTATGTTGTTGTTGTGTAAATACAGCGGATTTCACATACGACACCCCAGAGGAAGCGTCAGAAGCTTTCAGCAGTTCTCTAAAGTCAAATCTAGAGCTTGCTCAACAACATGAAGGAACAGGTAGTCTTGTGCAACTCACACTGCCTTCTTCCTCTTCAAGACAACATATACTTGATTTGTCACCGCTTTTTAAATGAAACCTGTTCTCTGTGTCTTCAGATCAGTACGGGAAGAAAATAAAAGTGGATAAGGGTGGAAAACTTGATATATACATTGCCCTAGATATATCTGACAGCATAGAAGAAGATGATTTCGAAAAGGCAAAAAAAGTCATCAAAACACTCATAGATAAGGTAAATGAAATAAATAAGCACTATTTCAACTGACTGATTTCATTCCTGAATATTTCTGCCTAATTATGTCCCATTAGTGCACCATTTGTGTCCTTTTAGAATCTCACAACAAAACATTTTTATTCTTCTCTTAATGTAATGTGTTATAATTTTAACGACACTGTCCGTGAACATAATTAAAATTTGACCCTCTATGTTAATCATTGACAGATCAGTTATTACGAGGTCTCCCCAAACTATGAGATCCTGATTTTTGCCACAGACGTTCACCGGATAGTCTCCATGAGGGACTTCAAGAGCGGGCAAGGAAATAACCTGTCAGATATTCTTAAAAGACTGGAGAATTATAAATATGAAAGTAAGTACTTTGTTTTAATATAGCAAAAATTGAAATGCGTTTGTTCAGTGTTGGACAGTCCGAGAGTCTTTAAGGACATGTAGCCTAATATCCTGATGTTTTTGTGACAGGTAAAGGTGATCGAACAGGAACTGATATCGCCCGGGCCTATAAGAAAATTTATGAAAGTATGCAAATAGAACAGATGACCAATAAAAAAGACTTCTTGGAGACCCAGCATATCGTCATCATGTTCACTGATGGTATTGATGACAACATTTATACTTATCACTGAAACTGTTCAAGTATCTTTTGTTCTTAATGTAAAAAAAATTGTTGCAAATCTAAAAAAATAATAATAAACTTATTAAATTTACTCTACTTTGCCACTCATTTTGTCTTTAGGTCAGGCCAACATGGGTGGTAATCCAAAACCACAGGTGGAGTACATCAAAAATATTGTGATTACTGATCCTTCACGAGAGGACAAACTCGGTGAGGAATATTAACAAAATATTAACAAAAAGGAGAGCAAATCGTCAAATACATCTCACTTATGTTTAATAACTCAGTTCTTCTGTTTAATTATTCTTGATTTTTTGTTGTTTACACAGACCTGTATGTGTTTGGGATGGGAGATCAAGTGAATGCTGAGGACATTAATGGTTTGAAGACTGACCGGGGAAATGAGAAGTTTTTCTTCAAGCTTCAGAACTTCGAAGAATTGAAGGACACATTTGACAACATGATTGGTACTTCTCGATTGATCTCTTTTCCTTTTAGAAACATGGTTCAGAAATAATTTTAAGATAATTATGTTCTCCTTGCCTCTCCTTGATCAGATGAGGGCACCAGTGTAGCATTATGTGGACTTTACAGAGATTATGATGATGGTCTTTCGTCTCATAAACGTCGTCAATACCCCTGGTTGGCAAAGATCGGTGTGACTGTGGGTATCCCTATATTGTAGTCTTATTTCTTATTTAAAAATTGGACAAATAAATGGCTTAGCATCACCACACTAGTTCTATGAACAGTCTATGCTAAGTTTTTCTACCTTGTTGAATTGAAGTCCATTCTCTGATGATTTTGCAGCACAGCAATGGAAAATTCTCTAACTGCATGGGGTCATTAGTCACCGGAACCTTTATCTTGACAGCGGCTCATTGCTTCAGATTTGGTGACAAACCTGATAGGATAACTGTTGATATTGGTTCAAATATTCGAGGTGATGTTATGTCTTCAACCATATCAGTTTGAATATGTATAATGGTGTAAATCTCATCAGTGCTGCTTCCTTTTCTCCTCTTATAGGAATAAAAGTGAAGGAGTACATACCTCATCCTAGCTATAACCTCAAAGCAAAAGAGAACATGGGAATACCTGAATATTATGAATTTGATGTAGCTCTTATTCAACTGGAGGAACCTCTAATTATGGATCTCAATCTTCGGTGAGGAATGCAGCTCATCAACGTGACATGCGCTATTATACGTTACTTAAAAGTGCAACAATAGTGTAATGAATGAATGGCTATTGTGTATGTCTCTACAGGCCAATCTGCATCCCCTGCACCAAGGAAACCAGTGGAGCTCTGAGACTTTCAGATAGAGAAGGAACGTGCAGAAAACATCGTAAGTTACAACATATATGTTTGTCAGAAATGCTGCATGCGTATCAGTTGTGTGTATAAATATTTAATAAATATACAATAGGCTATAATGGGCTACAAGACCACCTAATCTGAGACCAAGTCTAAACCAAGACCAGTGTGTGTCGAGACCAAAACAAGGCCAAGACCAGACTAGTGCTCCTCGAAATTCATCTGAAAGATCCATATTTACTGCTTGAGAAATGTCTTATTTTTAATCAGTAATTACAATCAAAATAATAAGACACTATAGAGCTGTTACCAAATCAATTGAAATCACTAACAACAAAATTCATCTTCACACTGTAGAGGTGGAACAGAAGCTGCATCTGAATTGGTACAATTACAAATGCATAAATAATGTTGAGATTAAATTGATGAAATTTTGTTTATTGAACATTTGTAAAAAATCTATATCACGTCTGCAGTTGTGCTCATTTGTGAAAACAGCTCTGTCTAGTGATATTGCTTTATTATATCATATGTTATAATATAAATATCAAGATCTACTTTTTTGCAATCATATCTTGAATTTTGTGGGCATTTGTATTAATTTTGCTGACATTTTTGACACAATCTCTTGTTGATTTCTGACAAAGAAATCAGACGGCAATTTAGCGATATCCCTGCAGTTGTGGTCTTGGCCGGTCTTGAAATAAAATCCAGAGTCCTTCTAATTTGAGACCAAGACAAGACCAAGACCTTCAAAAAGATGAAGACCGGTCTTGAGTACTACAACACTAATGTATAGTATAAAAACACTGTGGCAGTGCAAAATATGTGTAGCCTATTTATATCTTGTTACAAATACAATATATATTTTATATACATTTGAAATATTTTTACAGAGGAAGTGCTAATGAGTGCAGACACTGTGGATGCTCAATTCATGACTGACAGGACGAAAAGCATTGAGAAGAAGTTTATCAAAATCAAGCAGGGAAAATGGGTAATGATGTTGTATGCTGAATTATGGAGGCTTGTTTACACCACTGAATAAATAAATAAATAAATTATATATATATATATATATATATATATATATATATATATATATATATATATATATACATATAATTGCGACTTTTTTTGTTTTAAACTCAGAATTGTGAGTTATAAAGTCAGAATTGCGTTGATATAAAGTCACAAATGCGTGTTATTAAATCTGAATTGATCCCATATTTTTTCTCAGAATTGTGAGATATAAACTTGCAATTCTGAGAAAAAAAGTCAGTCTTTTTTTCCTCAGAACTGGACTTTATAACTTGCTTTTGCAAGTTTATATCTCATAATTCTGAGAAAAGTCAGAATTGCGAGAAAAAAGTTTATAACGCACGATTGTGAGTTTATATCTCGCAATTCTGAAAAAGGAAGTCAGCATTGCGAGATAAAAAGTCGCAATGACCTTTTGTGGTTCCATGAAGTATATTCGGGGCTTAAAATGGAATGGACTTATAGCAAACATGCTTAGCTCAACAGCTGTGATTGTGAATTTCTGCTGTCTAAATTAATTTGTCCTTTTCTTCAGCGGGATGCTTGTGTTGAAGATGCCAAAAAAGCTGAAGGAATTACAGCGAAAAATGCTGAAGATATCGTTACAGATAATTTTCTATGCAGCGGCGGTATTGAACCTGCTAAAGATGATATTGCCTGCAAAGGTATGTTTGATTTTGGAAAGATTGCATGATATTTGGCTCTAATCTGCCATTTTTGGTGTTGCTATAGAATCATCAAAATGTCATTAAACAACTCCTTATCTTTCATACATTGAATTTGCTTAAAGATAAGCTCTTACATAGCTCTTTGCATAAAGATAATGCTGTGCATGTCATCAACAGGTGACTCTGGAGGAGCCACTTTTGTGGTTCCTGGTAATCGAATGGTCCAGGTGAGATTTTGAATATTTTACATGTTTGTTGATTGCTTTTTTTTACAGAATACTGAGCTATTTCAAATCACGTGCATTACTCTTCTAAAGACTAAATAGTTATTTGTGTCTATTTTGAGAGATGTTTGTTTTAATATCTGAATAATCTCGGACAGGTTGGTATCATAAGCTGGGGAGTGAAGGATCTGTGTGGACGCAACTCAAATCCTATGTCTGACTCACAATCCAGAGATTACCATACAAGTCTGTTCAGTGCAGAAGTACGCTCATTCCTTAAAAAGTTCCTTGGAAATGGCACACTGGGAACCCCTCTCACATTCTTATGAACATTGTGTTTAACAGTTGTCTAATTGCCCGCTTGCTCAAGAACGTTGTGCATGCCTTTCAGTTAAATGAAACTTTTCTATTAACCTTTCCTGCTTTGGACTTTGGAATTTTTTAAGAAATGTGGCACAATAAAAGCATTGAGAAATAATAAAAAGCTATAACATAGTAATGTAGCATATGTGTTGTTTTTGTCATTTTGAGTTTTAACTTGTAATCGAGTGCAAGCAAATCAAGGGTCGGTTTCACAGACAGGGCTTGGACTAAGCCGGGATTAGGCCTTAGTTCAATTAGGGCATTTAAGTAGCTTTTATAAATGTACCCTAGAAAAACATTACTGGTGTGCATCTTGAGGAAAAAAACAATTACACTGACATATTTTAAGATCTATCAGTACAAGTTGCTTTCAATTAAAACAGCTCATACATTTTAGTCTGGGACTAGCTTAAGCCTTGTCTGTGAAACCGCGGGGAAACTTTGGTTAATTAATATTTAATTTAATGAATCAGACAGCATTTACCATGAATGAGGTGCAAAATAAAGCTTGAAACTTTATTTCATATTGCTTCATTTTTTGGATGCAATATAATCATTTTATGTTCACTGCTATAATAATAACACTTTTAAATATTTAGACATCTGTTTATAATGAGCCAATATAATATAATATAATATAACATAAAAATATGTCAAATATGTCAGTAGCTGGTGTAAACGAAAAAGAAAAATTATTATATTCCTCTTGCTTATGATTTATCATATTTTCAATCATTTTGTTGTTCATTTATCATATAATCACACATATTATTACGAACATTTCTTTTGATGATTTTTCATCTCTTTCATTCTCTCTCATATGTATGTATCGATATTTTAACCTCTTGTACTGAAGACGTTAGCAAGTTTCCACTGACTGATGTAAAAAGTTGTTTTCAAGTACAGAATACATTTTGAGTGCAACATCTACATTGTGTACATCAGCAAAGACCAAAAGACCTTCTCCATTTAGATATTAATCTGCATAAGTACACTGTGTTACTGCAAATGGAGGTATAATACCAGACATTTTCCATTACGTTTTGGTCTAGCAATTGATACCCAAAGATGTCAAAACCACCGCAGTCTGATTTTTAATTTTTTAAGCTGTGGCCTCGGGTCTCGGTGGCTTTGTTCATATGAAAGAGGAACTTACTTATCTGATCAAGAAGTGCATAAAAAGTGCAAACTGCAAGAGAGCTCTCACTCACCTTATTTTTCTTAAGCAAGAATATTCTACACAGACATTCTTTTATCCAAATATTATTTTTCTCAGAGATATTAGAACTGATTTGACAGTAATATTTATAGATATATTCATATTTCTTAATTAAAATATGAATTCTAATTATTTCCAAATTAATTTCTCTCATTTATTGTTTAACCGTCAGCTATAAAGAAATAAAATGCCTGGATCTTCTTCAATCAGTACCATTTTTTGTCTCAAGATGCACACAAGTAATGTTTAAAGATACAATAATCTTTTGCCGCTAGAGGTCGCTTATTCAAATAAAGAAGAATCCAACAGGACCCAGGCAGAAATCATATTCATGGATGAGCTAATATATTAAAGATGTATTAACATTACAGTAGTATGAAGCAGGATGTGGCTGAAAGCAGTTAGAGCAGATCGCTAATGAGAGACGAGCGCGACACACGGTGTTACGATCAACAGTTGAAGTGCCCACCAAAACCACAAGAGGGCACTTCACCATGGACTCTCTCTCGGACTCTCTCTCACTCACTCACTCAGCCACTAAGGAACACTACATTCCCCAGAAACCCTGTACACTGTCACTGATTACCCCCAGCCAGCTGTAGCCTATCACCCGGTCTATTTAAGCTTCACTCACACACACACACACACACAGTCGCAAAGTCTTGTTTCCTGTCTGTTACAACTCTGAGTGTTATTACCCTGTTGGATTTATCGTGTATGACCCTTGCTGCCTGCCCTACTGACCTGTCTACCTGGATTACCGTTTGTGAATGTTATCTGCCTGTCCTGATCTGTGCCTGCTGTATCCCCTCATCTTTATTTTGTCTCTACCATTCCTGTTTGCCGATATTCGACCATTATCTGTCTGACCATCCTGCTTTCCTATAAAGTCTGCTTTTGGATCTCATCCGTTGACTAGCTCTTCATTACACACGGCACATTTTATTTTGCTACAGATGACTGCGTTCGCTTCTTCCGGATATGCGTATGTGAGGTAACGCAGCGCTGTGTTATCATCATTATACATTTTTGTGTTTGAAATTGTTATAATGCTTTGCATTCACTCAGCGGCTACTATGAGACACTTGTTGCACTCTGCAGTAAGCTAGAATGATATTAGTCATGGTAAAACATGGTACTCGCGATAAATCAAGAAAACGAGATTTAAACAATAAGACTTACTGTGTTGAGCTTTATAACAATGATTAATTTTATGTCGATGAATGTGTCCAAACAGTTGCTTACCTGTCTAATAAAATACATACATTATATATTAACCCATCTTTGGTGTTTCCATGGTTTCCATTTCACAGAAATCAAGGGTAAAGTGGGCATGATGTCACTGATAGGTGACGCACGGACATAGTCCTTGTCCTGGACCTGGAAATGGATTATTTATCTGGATTTAAACATTCTTGGAAACGTTTAGGAATATCTACGTACACAAGTCAACAAAATATATAACATTGTTGTAGTGGTCTTTGGATATTTTAAGCCAAAAATCTTACATATTGTGCCTTTAATATAAGCCTTGTCTACGAGCCCCACACATGGCAAGAAAAAAAATTAAATCGTGCGCAGGATTTACGTAAATTTCTGGCGGCTGTAAGACGTGGCGTGTGATAGTTATACGTTAATCTATGTGATTAATGTTTTATTTATCATAGATATGTATATTACGATAGCTAATATACGATGCGTTTTGTGTGTGTGTGGGCGAGAGTGAGAGCGCGTTTTTGTGATTTATGAAGAAACAATGTTTTATTAAAAAATGTAAAAATGTAGAATGTTTTCTGTGAGGGGTAGGTTTAGGAGTAAGGATAGTGTAGGGGGACAGAATTCACAGTTTGTACAGTATAAGAACCATTACGCCTATGGAATGTCCTCACTTTGATAGCAACACAAACCTGTGTGTACAAGACCTGAACTCGCGGTGATGACGTCAGTCATCCGCGCCATGCATAAGTTCTGAAGGAACTTTAGAAAGTCATTTTTAAAGACTTGAATGTAATATTCTTAAGATCATTGACGCTGTTTTTACATTAAAAGAATGGAATTTGGTTGTATAGTATTATGTAGGATTTATTGCTTTCTGTAGGCCAATAGTGATTTAAGAGTATGGCTCGCCTTTATGCGGAACAGGCAGCTTTCGTGACCAATGAGAACCCGTTCGGCACGCCCCTACCGTTCGACACGCCCATTACTCCAAGCTGCAGTTACCCCTGTCTCCGTTAATTAGATGTTAATTGTCTAGTAATGTTAGACGTAACAAAACTGGTTGCAGCTGTGTGTGATGACAGTACCGAGATGGCAAAAGAAAAAGGACAAACCACCAGACAGCAAATCAGTTGCAAAGTTATAATTTATTACTTCACTCTATCAGAATTAACTAAAGTAGTAAAGTAGTAGAATTTACAATATGTACAACTTAAGAATAAACAAAATCACAGACAATCTGGAGGAGAGGAAGGAGCAAAAGAGAGAGGTGCTTAAATGAAAGAACTGAATTTACTCAAAAACCCTCTAACTAAAGATTGTCAGGCGGGACGTGACACCTGAAACAGACAGCACACAATACGCAGACACGCATACATATGCAGCAACACCTGTAAGAAAAAAAAAACTTAGGTAGTGCAGCGTACATAACACCGCCACTGGAAAAAAAAGATTATTGCGACTTTTTTATCTCAGAGGAAAAAAGTCAGAATTGTGAGTTATAAAGTCAGAATTCTGACTTTTTCCCCTGAGAATTCTGAATTTATTACTCACAATTCTGAGATAAAAAGTCGCAATAATCTTTTTTTTTTAATGGCGGAAATGGGCTTCCATAGTTTTATTGCATCTCCGCCACAACTGATTCCTGCATAACGTTCTCTCAAGAGTCCGGAAACTAAGCTTTATGTTGTGTGACTCCTCCAATAAAATTAAGATTTCTCTATTAGTGAAACCACGCCGAAAATAATCCTCTATAATCATTTCCATTTTTAGGCTAACGCAATCCTACCGTCTTTGACACTCAAGTGAAGGTTAATCTCAATAACAGGAAACTAGATTTTGTTTTTTTACTGAGAAAAAAAGTCAGAATTCTGAGATAAAAAGTCACAAAAATCTTTCAAAGTTTCTTTTCAAATCTTTCAAAAAATCTTGGATTTTCAGTGGTGGAAACGGACTTCCATACCTCCATACCTTACCTGTCTGTGAAACCGGCCTTTTTTTTTTTTTTTTTTTTTTAAATCGGAACTAATTATTAAAACGAAGCATTCCTGGAGGAAGCATTTCACTGTAGCGCCTTTAAGCTCTCCCGCTGGAGTGGTTGCCATAGGAACGAGGAAAGCCGATCTGAGGATTACAGCAGACAGTCGAAGCAGTTTGATTTCCACAGCATAGGTTGATAACCAGCATTTGAAAATAACAAAACCATCATGTCCTCTGTTCCCCAGGAGCTGAAAGACACGTGAGTAGTTACATGCTGAATCGCGTTAAATTGCGATTTGCGTTAGCATGTTGATATGTAGCATATTCGAATAGCAGTAGAGCTGAGCTTATGTTTTAACGCCAGCTAACTATTATTTCCTCACATATCGCGACACAACAATACAACAGAGTTGGAGTGGTTTCAAATCCAGCGCATAGAAATAAATCGCATGCACCGATGCTTTAATAATAAAATGCTGGCCTGTTTGAAGTAAGTTAGTAAGTTTTCCTTGTGTTTTTGTAGTTCAGTGGCCAGCTCCAAATGGCTTGATGCCCACTACGATCCAGTCGCCAATCTATACACATTTTCCTCTTGCATTGGTGAGTCACGTGCACAATCACACACATTTCTTCAGTTTAGCCTGCTACTACCAACCTCACCAGCTCATTCTTCCTGTTGTTTTCCACAGCTCTTTCAGATTTGCATGGAGATGGTGAGAATAAGGTGAGGTAGTGTGTTTATGCCATTGTGTCCCTTGTGAGAAAGATGTGCTCTTAATTGAATGTGTTCTTCAACGCTTAAAGTCGCAGCAAGCGAGTTCTGAGAAACACTGTCATATCTGAAACTGTCTCAAACAAACACAGCCCTCGCTTTTACTTAACTGCTCCTGCCCCAAAATGCAGAACAAACACACAATGCAAGAGTGGAAGTCTTTTTATCATAGTTGAGGTCAAGCAAAATAAGGGTATAATACATTTTACACTCTTACATGCATACATAAGAGTATTTACAAACAAGACTTGGTTGTTAGTCGCCAGCAGCACACCAGCTCCAGACAAAATGACACTCAAAACGGTCCTGTTACTATAACTAACATTACAGCTACAGCAGATGGTCTGTGAAAAATAGCAAAATATTAATTATATAATAATAATATTATTATTACTTTTCTAATATTAACACAGGTCCTTTTCTGATCATAACCCTTCTTTTCCCACTGATATTTCTTTCACCTTTTCTCTTTTGTAATGTCTCTCAGCCAACTCTCTTTCTGAACCTTCAAAAGTAAATATGTTTTATATACAGTATATATATACATTTACATTTAGTCATTTAGCAGACGCTTTTATCCAAAGCGACTTACAAGTGAGGAAAACAAACAAGCGATTCTTCATGAATTGGCAAATAACACAGGAAGTGCTCACAATACAAGTTTCATACATTGCTCAGTACCATAAGCTAGAGTAGGAAGGGAAAAGGGAAGGATAGGTTTTTATATATATATATATATATATATATATATATAAATAAATGTACTTGCATATAATACAATGTTAAAGTGCCCCTATTATGTTATTTTAAAAGTTCTTAATTCTGTTTTGGAGGTCTCCTACAACAGGTTTACATGCATCAAAGGTCAAAAAACACTTTCATTTTCTCATAATATACATTGCACATCAGCACATTTTTCAATGATTGTCAAACAACTCATTGGATGAATCAATCTCTCTAAATCCCTCCTTTCCGCGATCCTGCTCTGCTGTGATTGGCCAGATGGCCCAGTCTGTTGTGATTGGTCTACCTCTTACAGCGCGTGTGGAAACTAAATTTCCATTACCATAACTGATTCAGCTCCGGAGGCTTAATAAAGCTTGAACACATGGCTAAACAGTAAAGATGATGTTGATTTTACCATATCAATCTGAGTGATGAATATGATGAAATATTAGAAGAACTAGTTACTCGACCCGAACCTCCATTGCCAGGGTGACTTGAGCAGCACGTTTCTCAGTGATACGCTACTTCGTTTGACGTTCATCATGAGATGTTGCAACTGTAATTCCTCACCATCAGCATTAACAGTTGTATGTCCATCAACAAACCGATGTGTATATTTCTAATTTATTGCCGTGCATATTCAGGAACTGTATTATTAACTATCAATAACTAACGTTATCTAAGCACTAATGAGAATGACTGATGTAACATTAAAGTTTGTTAAAAAAAAAAAAAATCTTGCTCCATGTTTTATCATTACTCAGAGTAGTAAGAACGACAGATAATCATTAATGGACACAAATTTAGGTAATAGTATAGAAGTATTTCAGTAAGACAATGACAATGTGAGTTAGCCGGTTAGCTGGAGACCTAGCACAACATCAAGCACAAAACTACATATTTTGAACACCCAGTAGAAAATATATACATCAATAATTAATCATACTTACAGGCTGTGATTCTGAGGAGCAAGTTGGTCCAAATAAAGTGGCGATTGTCCTATATTTAATGGCGTTTTGTAAATCGCATTTAGACATCAGAGATTTTTGAAGCAATTCTGCTGTTGTATCGCTGTGGTAATTTTAACCACTGATTCTTCACATTCTCATCCTTTGGGAGTGTTTACAAAGAGAATTTGCTTTTGCTGAGCAGAAAACAGCATCTTTTCAACATGTACACAACACAAGCCAGCTACGGCATTTGAGGGCAGGTCAAAGTAGACGTTTGTGGGCAGCCAATGGAGACCGTAGGCAGGATTTTGGTAAATTATACTTTGTGACGTGTGGCCGTCACAAAAGTGGGATTCGAATTCCTAACAACTCGTTTAGGCTGTTCAGAGTCGATTCTTTCTTTTGAGAGACAATAACTTTATTTATCATCTAGTTTCGGCTTCATACCTTTGCAGATTTACAGACAGCTACATTACACATTGCATGAAAGGTAATATTCGAAAAAGCGTAATAGGGGCACTTTAATAAAGTAAAAGGCCACATAAGTGTTCCAAAAGAGAGTACACTTTCATGACGTAATGCTCTTAAGTACACTTCTAAAAAGTGACCCTTGTAATAATATCAAATTAAAAGTATTACTTTAAGGTACGTTTCTTTAAAAGTTGGTTCACACTTTATTTTAGGGTTCAATCCTCACTTTTAACAAGTTTTTTACTAGTTTGGATATTACTAGTATATTGATTGTTTATTAGTACTTATAGAGCACATAATAATGCCTTATGACCTTATTCTACATCCCTTAATCCTACCCAATACCTACATTTAAATGCTACAAAAACGACCTTACTAAGTATTAATAAGCAGTAAATTAGGAGTTAAATGAGGCGAGAGTTGTAGTTAATAGTGAACGTGTTCTACGTACTTGACAATAATGGTACTGTGTTATTATGTTTACTTTAAAATATATATATTTTTTAATAAACTTGCAAACTTCATCATTACAAATGTGTAGTTACAAATATATGATAAAAATACATGGCATACATGTTTCAAAAGAAATGACATTAAAGTATCTTTTAGTTTACCATAAATGCTTGTCACTTCATTTGACAGTACAACCATATTTCAAAGATAATAGACACAATTATGAAGTTACATATAAATATGTACTTTAGTCATACTTAATAGCTAATTGTATTTAATATAAATTTAAACCGTAATAGACTTTCATTTAATTGTAAATAACACGCAGTTAAGGTTACAAAAATATTACATTCAGTAAGTATATTATTTTAAAATGATATCGTCTCCATAAGAAGTACTAATTTGTATGCCAAAGTGTAAAGTTTTTATTTTTCACAAGGAGTGACCTTTTTATGTAATGGCAGTAATTCATCATTAAGAAGTAGACTGGCAATAAAGAGTGATTTGAGCTGTCTGTGTACCAGTTGGTGGTGGGTGATCTTGGCACGGGAGTTTGTAACATGAAGCTAAAGGTGTACCGTGGCACTGGGCTGTTGAGTGAGAGTACCCTGCTGGACTTGCCCACTGGCCTGGTCTCCTTCCTCATGGACCTACATGAGCCACGAACACCAGCCATCGCTGTGGCCTCTGGTCCCTTCATCTACGTCTACAAGAACCTGAGGCCTTACTTCAAGTTCACGCTGCCTAGTCTGGAGGTGAACCCTCTGGAGCAGGACGTCTGGAGTCAGGCCAGAGAGGTGAGCTGTTCATATACATTCAGCTCTATGCATCGAATAAACAAATGAGGCATTTATATAGCTTGGTTCCTATGTACTACTGTACAATCATATGATGGGGCGCACCAGTGTGCAGCATCCACTTGAATGATGCGACGACAACCAAAGTAGAATGGCGCCAATGGGCTCACCACACACCAGCTATAATTGGAGAGGAGAGAGAGAGAGTGATAGAGCCAATATTTTGGATGGTGATTATTAGGAGGCTATGATTGATAAGGGCCAATGGTACGGAATTTGGCCAGGACACCAGGGTTACACCAATACATCATGTCGTGTGTGAGGCTGCCATTTGTTTACACTGATTTCATTTTACTGTAATGTTTTACTGGTTGTGTTATGACTCTTAGGACATGATTGATCCAATGACCCTCAAAGAGATGTTAGAAGGATTAAGGTGAGTACAGCCTGATACAATACATGTGTAATTTACAGTTACAGAACTGTAGATAATTGTATTATTTTCTCTTGAACAGGGACAAAGCTGAAATTCCACTCTCTGTCAGATCACTACGGTAAAAACTGTTATATTTGTTCATATTAAGGTTATAATTATAGTATATTAATTCTTACAGCTAAAATATTATTTTTATCTATTAATTAATTGCCTTTCTTGTGTGATTTATTCAGGTTCCTCATGCTCGAGCCACAGGAAATGGAGAATTTTGTTCATCTTCACAAAGACCAGCCTATACGTAGACAGGTGCTACTTCTGGAATACATTTGTGCAGTCAGTCACTCACACATAGATGAACAAAAACAAATGCACTAACATGGCTTTTGTCTCTTTGAATGTCTCAGACGGTCATTACATGTATAGGGACGTTGAAGAAGAACATGGCAGATGAGGATGCAGTTAGCTGCCTAGTGATTGGCACAGAGAGCGGTGATGTTTACATATTAGATCCAGAAGCCTTTACCATTCTCTATAAGGTCAGCACATCCTTATCTGCTTCATATGTGTTTGTTATGCACTATATTCTGCTATTAGCTTCTGGTTTTGATGTATCATCAGAATACCAGCGACTTGTTTAAAATTATTTTACATATAGTTCTAAAGTAAAGAATGAACTCTTTACTATGAGTTTCCCTGTGTGTTTTCAGATGTCACTGCCTAGTACAGCCACCCTGATGGACGTGACTGGTCAGTTTGATGTGGAATTCCGTATCACTGTTGCCTGTCGCAACGGCAACATCTACATACTACGCAGGTGATTGAGCGAATTGAAACGCATTTAAACATTTTTGTTGTCCAAGATGGGAAAACTTTTCAAAAATTGCAATCAGTTGAACCAGTTGCTTTACAAAATAAATCTCAAAGCACATGAAACTGAACACGATGAGGATGTCGGCTGGTTAAATATGTGTAATTGCGTTCTAAACATGTTTTCATAAAGTGTACAAAATGTTATTTATAATATCGTTAATAAGATTTAGGATAAATTATCTGTGTAATATGTAGTTTTAATAATCCCGGCATGTTCTCCTAATGTTCTGAAACAGTGAGACAGAACAAAGACTCATTCCTGAAATCATGTGACTTGGTCAGTTAGACACATGCTCTGATGCATAAGGGCATCTAAGCTTTTAGAAGCAGTGTTTCCCATGATCATGATTTGCAGGTTAGATTTCAGGCAAGCATTGAAATGCGAAACCTCTTTGTGTTTCCAGTTTCCAGCATACGTATGAATGGAAATCGGTGGAACAAAAAGTGTAGTGTGGCCGTCAATTTAGTGTAACTTTTATGGAAGCTTGTTTCCACCATGGAAAAATAAAAAAGGTAGTTGCGACTTTTTATGCTAGTTTAAATCTCGCAATTCTGGCTTTATTTCTTGCAATTCCGTGTTTATATTTCACAATTGACCCTTTGCAAACAGTTTGATTTGACAGGCAATCTGACCAATCATAACCCAGAATCTGACAAAGCAGTCAGGGGAGTTAGTAGATTAACATTAGTGAACTTGAATTTCCAAATTTGTGTGTACTCACGTCTTTCCGCGCTTGAAACAACATTCCTTCTGATGTCCATTCATGTTTATTTGATGCTATAAATGAACTATAAAGAGATGATCGGTTCACGAGCCGCTTGAAGGAGCTACAGCGATCTGTCACGACACATTAAAGAGACACTATACGGTATTTATTTTTTTAAACTTCTTTATAAAATTACGATATATTTAATATGAAACATACATTTCTGTTGACGCATTGTCAATCTCCTCTTTGCTCCGGGATGTATGTTTCACCTCGTGAGAGCATGATGTGTGGCGTGAGAATGTATGGCTTGTCGAAAAAAGCAACAGTAACTAAAGTCTTTCCAAACGGTCAATTCTGACTTATTTACTCAGTAATTATGAGTTTACATCTCACAAGTCTGTTTTTCCCTCTACTTTTTAGACACCTGACATAACGCGTGCATATGTAGAATTCTGAAGGAAAAAAAGTCTGAATTGCAAGATTGCAACTTGCAATTGTGAGAAAAAAAAAACTGAGAACTGTGAGTTTGTATCTCACAATTACTTAATTTTTTCTCTCAGAATTAAGAGATACAAAATCAGAATTGCAAGTAAAAAAAGTCACAATTACCTTTTTTATTTTTTTAATCTGTGGCGGAAGCAAGCTTTCATAAACATGCGATAACATGTTAAAAAGGCCAATAAACAGGTAAGCAATACTCAGTGCCATTTTCTTTTTGCCTTAAAGAGATTCCCCAAAGCCCAAATACTGCATTGAGCTGTCCTCTCACCCAGTGGGACTGGTGAGGATGGGGAAGAATGTAGTTGTAGGATGTACTGATGAGACGCTGCAGGGTTACACTCAAAAGGTATGATAAATGTATCCATATCTGTCACAGTAACAATAATGCCTCCAGAAATGATAATGCTAACTTTCTAATGAATCTTCCTGTAGGGGAAAAAGCTGTGGACGGCTTATTTGTCAGCCCCCGTTACCACCATGGCACTGATGGACCTCCCCACACGAGGATTCCAGGCTGTACTGGTGGGTCTGTCCAACTGTGAAGTACACATGTACAGAGACAAAAATCTGATCAGCACCATCAAAACACCAGTAAGAACGGTCGTGAATTCAAAACTCAGAATTGAAGCGTCTCTGTTCTCGTTATCATTATCAGAGACTTTAATTTCTATCTTACAGGACGTAGTGACAAGCATTTGTTTTGGGCGCTATGGGCGGGAAGATGGCACTCTGATAATGACCACGAAAGGTAATGACGTTTGTTACATGGTAGATAAAACAGTCTACGTCAACTAAAAGTCTGTCTGCAAAGCATTTAAAGTGTTTTTATCTGTTTGTGATCCAGGAGGAGGTTTGATTGTAAAGATCCTCAAGAGGACAGCTGTGTTTGATGACAGGGACTCGGCCCCTGGACCCCCAATAGCCCAGAGCATCCGTCTGAACGTGCCGAAGAAGACCAAGCTCTATGTGGACCAGACTTTGAGAGAGCGTGAAAATGCAGTTGGTTAGTGATGAACCAAAATTTTTCTTTTACACATACAGCAAAACGGAAATAAACTCTTTCCCTGAAATTGATGTTATTTTCCATCATTTACGACACAACGCTTCCCCACCATTGACTGAAATTTCCGGCTATCCATGCTTTTACTTTTCTGAAAGTACAGAATCTCCAGATCAAATCACAGATGAAAAAGAAGAAACAAGCCATATTGCTTATTCACATGTAAAATAACACGATCATCAAACATTAAACAGCATACAAATCAAAACTTCCTAACTTTACTGAATGAAATGTCCACCCAGGATGAGGTATCGGCAGTAGTGGTTCCTGACCATAAATTTAGGTAGGGCACACTCTGGGTCTTAGCACTAGTTTTATGATAAACCTTTTAAGCTTTATATTCTAATCACTTAACACATGCAGAGGCACTTTTGGCATCTGTTGCGTTATTCAGCCTGAGGGGCTGTAACTTTGACGTTGATTAACGTTGATTGTTACACATGGGTAGAATGCTACCTTTGAACTGCCTTAATTTAGCATTTATTGCCTCTGAATGATGTTTTATAATAGCAGAAGTTACTGAGGAATTCCGGTGAGGAAAAAAGAAAGTCTTGTCTATTCTCAGAAGAAACATAAAACAAATTACATATGGTAATGTGAAAATAAAAAATTGAAAATCTAAAATCTGCCCCAATGGCTCTAAATTAGAGCATGCTCCAAAAACATGTAATTTGAAAGATGATGGTGTAATGTTCTGTTCCTGTCCCGTTGTAATAGACTGGTATTGTTTTTTTCCATGCAGCCATGCATCGAGCTTTTCAGATGGACCTAAGCAGACTGCGTCTAGCTGCAGCACGCGCTTATGTCAAAGCCCTGGAGTCCAGCCTCGCACCCATGTCGGCGAGCCTGACCGAGCCACTCAAGATGAACGCTGTGGTGAGTTGTGCAATTCTGAATGCTTGAACAAGATGATGCCAGATGACCGATACCCATCTCCACTTCTGCTTTCTGTTCCTGAAAGGTTCAAGGGCTGGGCCCATCTTTCAAGCTCACTCTGAACATCCAGAACACTGCAGTGTCTCGTCCGGTCATGAACCTAGCTATCAGTTTTCTGTTTGATGAAAATTTGTACAGCATGAGGACAGCCTTCTTCAAGGTGACCTCAACTGAGCAGTTACATGATCACTATTCTTATGTGCAGACTTTTTATGTATAGTTCTTAAAATGTTTCTCTGATAACAGTGAACTGTTGTTTGTCTGTAGATTCCCCTACTGGTTCCAGGACTGAATTACCCCATTGACACTTTTGTGGAGTGCTTGAGTGACAAAGGCATCTCTGACATCATCAAAGTAAGACTCTCACCCATTCAGAACATCTATCCAGCATTTATATTTAGAATGGCTAGTATGTGTGTATTGTAAAAAATATGCAAATTGCTCACAGCAGATCACAATATAGCAAAATTAGCCCATTTTTTTAATACAAGACTGAATTAACAATTTTTATTTACAGAATAATAACTAGACGGCACTCACGTACATATGATGAAGTGACAGTAAAGACTTGTTACAAAATATTTATATTTCATATAAATGCTGTTCTTTTGAACTTTCTGTTCATTAAAGAATCCTGAAAAATGTGTCATGGTTTTCACAAAAATATTCAACTTTGATGATAATGAGAAATGTGTCTTGAGCACCAAAGCAGCATATTAGAATGATTTCTGAAGGATCATGTGACACTGATGAAAATTCAGCTTTGCCATAACAGGAGCAAATTACATTTATTAATTACTATTTCATATATTTAAATAGGAGTTATTTTAAATAGTAATTACACACACACACACACACATATATATATATATATATACACACAGGGCTGGGTAGGTTACTACAGATTACAAAATACATGCTTTAAAAAGTAATTTGTAACGCATTTCGTTACATTACTCAAGTTTAGTAACTTAATCTAAATACTTTAGAATACTTTGGAATACTAATAAGTGTGGATCAAACACAAAAAAGGTCATTGCAAGTTTTTATCTCACAATTCTGACTTTTTCCCTCAGAATTGTGGGATATAAAGTTGTAATTTTGAGAAAAGTCAGAATTATGAGAAATAAACTCGCAATATTGAGAAAAGTCAGAATTATGAGATATAGACTCACAATATTGAGAAAAGTCAGAATTATGAGAAATAAATTCACAATATTGAGAAAAGTCAGAATTATGAGATATAAACTCACATACTAAATTCACAATTGCAAGAAAGAAAAGTCAGTATTGCAAGTTTATATTTCCCAATTCTGACTTTATGACTTGCAATTCTGAGTTTAAATCTCGCAATTCTGAGAAAAAGAAGTCAGAATTGTGAAATGCAAACTCACAATTGTGAGGGGAAAAAACAAATTGTGAGAAAAAGTTTCATTATAAAATGACTCACAAACAACTATCACAAAACATGAAAACGGTCGTGGATCATCCAGGTCATGACAGGACAGTTAAGTTGACTGGTGGGCAATTTTTTTTTATAAATTCAGTCATTTTGTCTTGTTCAGGACAGTACTAAATAAAAATAACATTTTTATGATCCCTCTTAAATGTATTAAAATGTTGATGAAACTCTGCTTTTTCAGACTATCAGAGTCAGAGAATCACCAATTGCTGTTTAAATGACATTAAAACTCAAAGTAATCACTTTGGTAATCTAAAATACTGTAATCCGATTACCACCCATTTAAAATGTAACTGTAATGAAATACAGGTACTCAAATTTTGTATTTTAAATACGTATCTAAGTTACTTGTATTTTGTTACTCCCCAACCCTGTATACACATTTTTTTGAAAGGTAGTGTGTGTGTTTACAAAATGTGTTTAACTCAATTCTCTGGCATAAATTGGTTATTCATGTCTAAATTTGCTTGAAACTTAATATTCTGTCATCATTCTGCCACCGGTGCCACCTCAAAAAATAGGAGCATGATACAGTTCCCTGATATTGATTACTGTATGCATGAAATCAAGCTGATGTTTGATGTTACATTTGTGATTGTAGGTGTTTGTGCTGAGAGAAGGAAAGAGTGCTCCTCTCCTCACCGCCCACATCAACATGCCTGTGAGTGAAGGACTTGCACTGAACTGAGAGCCAGTCGTGTCGTCTAGCTGAGCTTCACAGGCGTCTTCAACTCTTGCTGTGCTCCTAGCAGCAGTTAGCAGCAAGGCTTCTCCAGGAAGCTGCCTGAAATGTCACAGGAGTAAAGAGAAGCTTGTGCTGGCCAAAGAGCCGGTGCTTCCTGTAGCTTAGATCTGGATTGAGGGAGGCGCTCCCTCACAAGCAATACCTCAGTTCCGTTTAATGGCTAGTGACTGGAGCCGTTGATTGACAGCTGTGAGACCAAGTGCTCCATAGGTCATTTAGTTTGAATTTAAGAGATGTTCTAATGTTTATTTGTGGTAGTCATGTATATTTGTATGTAAATTAATATTTGTTATTCCTTATATTTATTATTATGTAATGATCACACACTTTATAACTCAATTAGACTTTATTGAATCACTTTTATTGTAATATAATGATTTAGTACATACTCAGCATTCTGGTTTATGGGGGTAATCTTGCAAGACATGAAGAGGCACAAGGGTGAACGTTCACAGGCGAGAATCTTATGTAAAGGGCAGCCAGAGCTGTGGAAGGCTGACCCTTCACTAAGCCAGTTGCTGCTTGCCATATTATCACACAAGCTTTTGCTCATCTCTTCTGTATGTCTCTGGAATTCCAATGTGTTTAGATGACTTCTGTAAAATAATTAACCAGATTTGCAAGTACTGTAACAGTGATACGGTACAGTACCAAAGGAAAACACAGAGGATACCATTTTTCCAAAACTTTAAGAGAAAAAGTTGGTCTGAGTGAGCACCAGTAACCAAATGGAGCGGGGCTTAGCGAAAGGTCAATTCATTCTCTCCCACTATACAGTGCAACAGACCCGTCCATTTCTTCAGAAGTATTTTTTCCATTCATTTCTCCCATAGGGATTTAAAAAAAAAATTCATTAAAGAGTTACAAGCCATTAACTCAACCAGCTTCGAGGTGAATCAAACTTTGATTTCAAGTAAAAAATTATTTGAAAATTGGTACAAATCTGTACATGACAGCTTTAGTACTGTGGCCGAGTACTCAACGCGCTGCAAATAAAACGCATGTAAATAAAAAAAAAACAGACAAATAAAAACAAAACATGATCATCAGTTTGACAACACATGTGCTGCAAATCTTCACAACAAAAATGCACTGCAAATACACAAACCACAACGGAAATGTTTCAAGAGGGACCCCAAAAAGTGACGGACCCTACTAGGACTTGCTTATTAGCTGTGTCCAAAACCAGTTCAACTCACCTGTTCACTTATTCACTAATCCCTATATAGTATATGGCATTTGAGTGCACAATATGTTCACAATCATTAAATACTATAAAAACCGCAAACAAAAATAAATAAGTGTACATTATTTCATGTATTTATTATTTTTAATAAGTGTTTTTCAGTTTGCTAGAAACTCACGCTCACTGATGACGTGGTCGTTGAGCGTCCTCAGGCAGCCGTTATGATGACGTTACATTAGTATGCTACAGATGATTAACGAATATTTTTAAATCATCCACTAAATTATCATCTCTCAAAGTTTTATGAGTTAACAACAATGCCACATATTAAAACAATTTTCTGTTAGTGAAACACATTACACTGAGTTAATGCCTACATAATATATGTAATATTTTTTAGTTGGTGCTGTTGTCAAGTAGGGTCCGTCACTTTTTGGGGTCCCCTTGAAACATTTCCGTTGTGGTTTGTGCTATTTGCAGCGCGTTTTTGTGTTTGCTTGTGTTGTGAGAATTTGCAGCACATGTGTTGTCAAACTGATGATCACGTTTTGTTTTTATTTGCATGCAATTTTTTTTTTTTTGCAGCGCGTTGAGCTCTCTCGGCCACCGTACTCTAGTGATGGATAGACCTACAATCCCATGAAGCATTACAAACAGCATAACCAATTAAAAAACTATAGAGAAATATGAAATTGCTCATTTAAAAATGTTTCTTTTAATTATGCAAAATATGCACATATATACAAAAATGTAAGTATTTTGGGAGCGTAGGTCATTCGTGGGATTGAGCAGAGCTACCGAGATTTTGTGGAGTGATTTGTTGAAATAATGCTAAAATGCCATTGATTAACAACCTCAGAGCTCACAGTAGGGCTGTCTTTAAAGGTTTATTTAAGTCATCATTAAAAATCAATTTCCCTAAAACAAAACGAATGGAGATTTTACTTCCGGAAACCCACTGTTGCACTCTATTTCACAGTTATACTCTAAACTTTCTACTCAACTTCTTTTACATAAGTTCAAACATTCTTTGGCTCAGATAAATGTAATGTAAAATGTAATTTATTCCTGTGATGCAAAGCTGAATTTTCAGCGTCATTGCATCAGTCTTCAGTGTCACATGATCCTTCTGAAATTGTTCTAATATGCCGATTTGGTGATGGTGCACAACTGGTGAAAAGTTGTGCTGCTTAATATTTTTGTGGAAATATTTTTTTACAGGATTCTTTGATACATTTATCATTATAAATCTGTTTACTGTCACTTATGATCAATTTAATGCATCCTCGCTGAATACAAAAATCTTTCTGACCTCAAACATTTGATATGTAGTGCAAACAAAAGTCAGGTTCATATATTCTATTGGCTGTTGCTTTCCATGTTGAAAGACAATCGTGCATCTTGCCATAGCTGATAGTATCAGTGCTCAACTGCTGGTCAGGCACCCACATCATAAATACAACTGAGGTCACAGGAGGCATGTAGTAAAGAAGATTTGGGTCTGAGAAAGCAGTGAGGACAAGGAACATCCATCTAAGTAAACATAGTGAGGGTGATCCACTATAAGAAGACAGGAAGAAAACAAGAGGGAGAGAAATATTACTGAGCCATAGAGAGACAGGGATGCATTTGTTTTTCGAAGTTCCCATTATTAAAAACCAGTTAACCTGGGTGAAGCTGAAGGATACCAATCCATCTTCATCAGCGTCCATTGCTTTAAAAGTTTCTGTTGGAATAAATGTGAACTCTTGACACATCTACTCCTACCTTACTAAACATTTGTCATTTGTAATTGCATTGTGAAAATCAACCTAAAGAAAAGGAGTTTTTTACTTGGCACACTTACTGAACATAGTCTCCAGGCGGATCAGACAAGCTACAAAGTTGTCGAAGTCCACGTTGAGGTCTGACTTTGCATAGCGCAGGATTATCAGCTGGAACAGGTTGTTGGTTAACTTGAAGCCTTATAGAAACATAAAATCCAAAGCGTCGTCATAAACATAATTTACCACAGTAATTATAGATGTGCTTTTAAAAGAGTTGCATGTGGCAGATACCTGCTGATTCTAATGCCAGACGCATTTCATAAGAGCTCATTGTGCCAGACTTGTCCAAGTCAAACTTCCTAAACACAGCCTAGTGATTTATTTAAACAACAAAAAAAGAATAGTCAACATCTGCACTACCATTCAAAAGTCTGGGGTTGGTCATTTTGAAAAAAAGTCTCATGTTCAACAACTCTGCATTTGGTAAAAAAATAGTTATATTGTGAAATACTATTTAATTTTTTTTTATATATTTTTTATACTATTTGTATTTTTAATACATTTTAAAATGCAATTAATTCTAATTATATGCGTATTTGCTGCTTAAAATACATTCAATATTATCAATATTAAAAACCGTTCAAAAGAACAGCATTAATTTGAAATAGAAATCTTTTGTAACATAAATGTCTTTACTGTCACTTTCGATCAATTTAATGCGTCCTTGCTCAATAAAAGTAGGCTATTTGTTTATTATTATTTTTTTAAATTTACCAACCCCAAACTTTTGAATGGTAATGAGTATCTAATATTTCATACATACACCATAAAGTAAGAATAAAATGTAGCCACTGACAAGATATTGTTTGATCTTCTCCCAGAGCACATGGAAGTCAATCAGTCCCAGCTTTCCAAGACCAGTTGTCTTTATGACGGTCAAGGTTTGTTCAAGATTTTAATCCATACTATTCAGTCTTACCTTCAAAAATGGCCCACAAATGCTAATTTTTTTTTAAGAGTCTTTAAAGGATACATCCATAAGATTTATCATGCCTCGACAGGCCTCTTTGCCAAATCCATCTGTCTTAATATCTTTATCTGTAAGAAGAGGAATTATAAGGTCATTTTAAACTTCAATTTGCTCCATATAGGGAATATTCAAGGTTAAGTATGACCTTGGTTTTATTCACAGCATATATGGCATGTTGTCAATTAGCATATAAATAATTGTGAAAACTGAAATATGCTTTACGTGTCCATAAGCACACTTACGTTTGCCAACAACCCGGTTCAGAATCATCTGGAGTTTGGACACATTGATCTCCATTTCCTGTAGACCAAAGCGAGCAAGTCAACCAAGTTATTGGGCATAACAACCCATTAACACCACTTCCTGCAGTCTTACCGGCCCTGCCAGCTTTGCGAAAAGTGCCTTGAAGCCCTCATCAATGTCACTCTCCTGGAGCGCGGGCTGCCATAGAAACAACACAATAAGAGCAAAACTTCGCAGTATTCATCAGTGTGCAGTATTGTTAAAACGTTTCACAGGGAAACTCACCTCCTCCGGTAGATCTGCGGAAATTTCATCATCTAGCTCCCTTTAGTGAAAGAACAAACATTTTTTATTTTTGCTCAGTTCCATTTTAATATGCACTACTTTAATAGCTTTCATTAACTGAATATATATTAATGCTTTGTTACTCCCTTGTATTAAACGACTTAAATCAATCACATTTTTATTTATATTTCTAATCATTTTATATATATATATATATATATAAATTATTATTTTAAAAATATATTTTAAAAATGCAATCAAATTTTAATTTACAACCCCATTTCCAGAAAAGAAAAATGCAATAAAGAATCTGTGATTTGTTAATTAATTTAATTTAATTAACCAATCACAGATTCTTTATTTTAAATGATTTAAATTTAAAATAAAATTTTAATGATTTAAAATAAATAATTTAAGTATTAAATTTATTTAAATTCTTTATTTTAAATTCTAAATGAATTTGTTAATTAATTTAATTCTCTCAAACCTTAAAATGTAGGTCTTTCACCATCTACCATACATACATAGTTCAGCCATGAAACTCTAGATGCGCAGGCTGATGGGTCCTTAACGCAAGCTGAGGATAATTACAGCATTAACAACTTGGCACAAGCCGATTGGTCCTTGTCACTTCTGCAGCCAATGAGTTTGTTTCTCACATCATTTAAATGGCTGGTTACATTCACTATAACAGTTAGTGAATCAAAGTCCGATTCATTTCCAACCGGTTCTTTTCAGACAGTTCGGCTCAATGAACCGATTCATTGGTTGTCATTATGCATTTCTTTTCTAATTACTCAGTGTCATGTTATATCAATGAAACGTTCATATAAAATTATTTGCGTGAATGCATATTGCTGATTATTGCCTTTCATTCACTTGAAGTTTGTGGTCACAGTTTCATTGGATCACAGATCCTTTATGTCAGATACGACTGACCAATATTGATTAGCCTACATCTTGGATAAGATTCCTTTAGTAAACTGGCTTGACCGGTTACTTTCATATGAACCGTTTCAACCGGCTCAAAAGAACGATTCGTTCAAAAACCGAACATCACTAATAGCAGCTTGCAGCGCGCTTCAAGTTCCTCTAAAACCCTCCCCCTTCCCCAGCTCCACCTGTACAGATCTACTATGGGTTATTGATATATGGTATTTGTACAGCAGCACTATGTCTTACTCACTACTGCGCAACGGTGTATGTATTGGCTGTAGCAAGTTACCGATAATCAGCGGCAGCAATAATCTACAGCAGCAGACATTCAGCAGCAGCGTAGAAGATCTATTCCGCCAAGACCAAATACATTAACATTGTCATATCCATTACCAGGATAACAATCTTCTGAGAGTTGTCAAGATTGTAATAACATTGTGAGAAACCGTCAAGCTATTGTGTTAAATATCGCCACACAGTCTCAAGTGTACTTTGAAAAACCGTTGTCACTTATCACAGTCTGCTGCTGCATCAATAAATGCAACTTGAATCTCTGTTATGCAAGGAGAAATCTATACATCGATTCTGTGCAGAGACGCCACCGAGTTCTCAGGGCCCAAGCTCCTAAGATGGTCAGAATAACTGTGGAAATGTGTGCTGTGGTCAGATGAATCCACGTTTCAGCTTGTTTTTGGGGAAAACATATTTAGTTCTCAGTCCCAAAGAAGAAAGGGACAATCCATACTTTCATCAGCAACAGGTGCAAAAGCAAACATCTGTCATGGTATGGGGGCATGAGTGACCTGCATATGTGTGTGAAGGGACCATTGATGTTTCATTATTTGTATTTCTATCCATTTCAAATAATTATTAATGCTCCATTAAAAATATTGTATTAAACAAATTCTGTTATTCTATAACCATTCTGAATATATATTATTCATGGAAAAAAAAAAACAGTACATAAACATTTATTTTCAAATGATCACTCACTGGGAGTCAGCAGCCTTTTCTGAAAAGACCCTCAGCACAAAGTCTCCTTCTTTCTGGGGCTCAAAGGTGGAGGGGACGATGATATACTCCCCTGCTGGCAGGCAGAAACGCGAGCTCACCTCTCGAAGGTTGATGAAGAGCTCGGAACGAGCGCTGGATGTGTGTTTGAGGAAAAAATCACGCTTCAGATGCACACCTACCTGGCCCAGACACTAACAAGGGGAGGAGATTCATATCACTACAAACATCACTCTAGGTCTTTTCACATGCGCTTAACCCCGGGTAAAGGAACGTTTCACACTTATAATTTAGAAGCAGGGTTATGAATCCGGAACAGGGTTAGCACTGGTTTCAATTGCATTTCAATGCCAAACTTATGCAGTGTATACAGCTAGACGCTTAGCAAAAGACAACTAATCCTGTACTCATATTTACCTGCACATTATATAAACAGTAAATTCAGTGTTTGAGAGTAAAAATGTCAAATGTTGACAGAAAACACGACAATTTTTTCACTCTTAACTTTATAGTCCGAAATGTTCATTCAGTATAAACTCGATAGTACAGTCCTGTGAGGGTGCGCAATGCTAGAGCAGGTAAACAGGTCGTGTGCTGCGTTTATCAAATCAATGACACTGACTCCGTAAATATGCAAATAAGAACGTTACCCCGGGGTTTAAGAACGTACAATATGAAACATCAGTTTATGAATACCAAGGATTAATTGTTAACCCTGGGTAAATTATGAGCAGTGTGAAATGTGAAGCAAGATAACCCAGGATTCCATTTACCCGGGGTTTAGAATAACCCAGGATTAACTATTTCAAGTGTGAAAGGCCCTTGTGTGAGCTGACCATGTGCAGGATCTCTCATTACGCTATCTAAATTAAGAACCAATCTGCAGTTTAGGCACTAACCTAACCTGACATAATTGATAACAAATGGTTTACCTATGTCAAACAATGCTGATGAGTTTCATAAATCTGGCACACATCTCGTACCTCTTTGGGGACCTGTAGGAAATAAAGTTTTGAAAAAATAATAATTAATAATAAATATGCATCTTTCACTCTTTCTTTATAATCGGAGTCACTTTTTTTTAGCAACCATTTCCCATAATATTTGTTACATCTAGTTATGTAATATAGGGAACACTGGGGCTAGTTGTCACAGTTTTTGTGCCAGTTAATATTTCTCAGACTGGGTTTATTTTTGAAAAGTCGACTCTCTATAAAACATACCTTAAAGCTTTATAGTTAGTGAGATGACAACTTGCCCCAGTCTCCTCTATAATACAGAAATATATTTAATGAAACAAGAATTTATTCCATATACATAAAACACCTTAAAGATTGATACTTCAGATTCAATCTAGCTATTACTCAAAGCTACTTAATTAATTATCCCTATATCAAATGAGTTTTCTACCTCATAAATGGCAAATCCAATCGTCTCCATGTCTTTGCCCTCCCGACGTAACTTTCTGCGATTCTTCTGCATCAGGGCCACTAGAAAAGTGCAGTCATCTTGACTCTCAATATCTGGTTCCTTCAAGACTATTTTAAACTGGGGATTGATCCAAAATGTTGCTGTGTAGAGAGAAATAGACTTTAATGTGAGAGCACTGCCTCACATCAGCTCACAAGCATCCTAAAGACTTTCGTAGAGAACATGCCTGGATAATTCCTGCAGCCGCCAGCAGTGCTTCCTCTTCTCCATTCACCAGGATACAGGGATGTATTCCACTTCTTCACCTCGCTGCTCTGTAGTGCATCCGCGGTCAAGTTACAGATCTCTAGTCTGCTGAACTCTCGCATGAAGTCACTGAATGACATCCTGTGTTTGTGGGTGAACAATACCCATATTTAAAGCTTAAAAGGATAGTTCAGAAGATATTTGAAAAATAAATGTCACAAGGGGAGTAAATGATAACCGAATTTTCTTTTTTAGGCGAATTGTCCTTGTATTTTGGATGACATGCCACAAATAAACTTGAGCATAAGTTGTATTTAACACAGGAAAATTGCTATAATAGTGCCATAAATATTGAGTAATCAATTATTCCTATTTAACAGTACAAGAAACATGTACCAGAATTCTCCATCCTCTTGGCAGTTGTGAAGACGGGACCTTACAGACGGGTCGATTTCACGCCATTCCTTTGATCTGAATTGACAGATAGGTGATAGTATTTAACAAAGCTATCTGACATTATTCATTATTTTTTCAGGAAAAATTTCCACCCTTCACCCCTCCTCTTCACATCATTCTCACTCATCACTCCAGGGTCCCATCCACTCCACTTCTCCCCAAGGGTTTCTGATGCGCAATAGCTTTGTGAGGTTTCTTCTGTACTCCACCTGGCCAACAGATTTACATCTGCCAATGATGAGTTGTCTGTGATTGGTTGAGTTTCTTGTCAATCAAACTCCAACACTCACCTCCTCCACTCCTGTAATAGAGTAGGCGTGACCTTTAACTAGCTTTTTAAAGGTGATAGCCTCCATGTCAAAGAAACTTGTAATCTGAAAGTGAAAATAAAATAAGTTTATTAATATTATTAATAACAATCCAAATAATATTAGAATGTAAGTTTAGTATGGCCCCTGCTGGTAGATGCTGAAATTACACCATCTAAACTCAAATAGCATTTCTCTCAATTGACAGTCATTCAAAAGTATTATATCATATTTTCTCTTGAGCCTAAATACAACAGGACAAGCAGTTTGAAAGATGAATGTATGAACATTATATTATATTATATTATGATTGAATAATATTTATTGAAGGGCTCTAAAAAGCTTGAAATGGACTAATTTTATGTAGGGGTGAATTCAAGTTGATTGGGACTTTTTGCCATGAAGATGACATGGAAAAAGTTTCCCAATCAACCTGAATTAACCTAGATGTTAACCTAGATACAGACTTCTCCAGATATTACAGACTGATTGGTTATTGGTTATGTTTTTTCTGCGCACTAACATCTATTGAGCAGCCCATCAGGGAGCCTCTCTCCACAGCTCTTCTGATTATGCTGAAGAGGTTGGGTGGGGCTTTTTTCAGCTCATACATCTCTGTCACTCCACCAGTGAAGTCCTCAAACCCCTCAGACGTGGAGCCTCCGGAAAGAGCCTCGTAGCAGCCGTTCAACCTGTCACATCCATGACAACAAACTCATTACACAACCAAACAAGTCCTTGGTCTGAAGTCTATCTGTGAAAGTGTATAATTGAAGCCTTCTTACTTTGCATATGCCTTCTCCACCAGGGCGCTCCAGAACTCAGCTCCCTCAGCTGAGTGGACGAAAAGCAGCTTCCCATCTCTGACAGGCAGTCGGTCGTCAATCACCACATCCACCCAGTCCCCAAACTGCCAAAACTAGAAAACCCAATAGAATATACGTTCTGTTGGGTTTAATGCTGCACTCACATCATCTCACAATTATTGTAATTAAAAGGATGACAAAGACAAAAAGGAATCAAAGATCCGACTCGGAAGCTTTGACATTCTCTTACTCGAGATTTGTTTGACACAGGTGGCAACTGGTGATTTTGAAACTTTTCTACTTGTAATTAGCAGCTTGACGAAAATGTGAATGTTTTTTACTTGTCAGGAACTTGTAATTATGAAAGTACCGAGATGACGTGAATGCAGCATTAACCAGCGATTAACCAGTGCAAACAATAGGAGAATTGGTGTATTATATTTTTGGCAATCACATGATGTTTTAAATCAGGCCTAAACAATAAGAATTTTTTTTTTTTTGCTAGCTTAATTCTTCCATTCATTTTTAGTGTTTTTTAAATCTGAAAAATTCAAATAAGCTTTATTGTAAAGCATTTAAACAATGTTTTTCATGCTTGTTCAATGAACAATAAACAATTATT
Organism: Zacco platypus; assembly: GCA_038088235.1. NCBI lineage: Eukaryota > Metazoa > Chordata > Actinopteri > Cypriniformes > Xenocyprididae > Zacco > Zacco platypus. Next base: position 16,490,409 of record CM076070.1, read on the forward strand.
GCACAGTTACAATAACTTAGGACATTAAAGAGGCCTTTATACTGACACTGAAAAACACCTAGATAAAGATGCCTGAACACTTGTGTGAACATGCCATATTGCAGGAGGCATGGGGACTGCAGATGTGGCCAGAGCAATGAACTGCAATGTCTGTAATGTAAGACATCTAAGACAGTAAGGACAGCTGATCACCCCTGAAGTGCCAAATCATGTATATCCTTATGTCCCCTAACTTGGAAGTGCCCTGGAAGAGTGGATTAACATCTCACAGCTTGAACTGACAAATCTGGTGTAGTTCATGAGGATGAGATACTCTAGTATTTAAAGCAGCAGGTGGCCACACCATTACTCTGACTGCTACCGTTGATATTGGCCCCTCTTTGTTCAGGGACTCATTATTCAATTTCTGTTCATCAAATGTCTCTGAAATTTGTTCAGTTCTTGTCTCAATTGTTAAATCTTTTTATGTTCATACAAACATTTACACGATAAGAAAATTGCTATTTGAAAAATGTATCCCGGTTTTCACAAAACTATTAAGCAGCACAAATCAGCATATTAGAATATATATTAGAATATATATAGATAGATAACTAGAATATGCAATAATATCTACAAATTGTGCATTTCTCTCTCTATGTAAACATCATTACACTAGGTGCTGCTGGCTGTACTCCAAGTATCTCTGCAGCACTAATGCTCTGAACATTATAAGCATTCACTGAGTGACTGAGCCTAAACGGCTCCTGGCTGGAAAACAGAAGGGGAATTTGGCAGAGGGGAGTTAGATGTGGACATTTCATTTTCTGGGCGAGGCTTGTATATATAGTCATTGCAGCAGACAGGGTGGGCAGACATTAGAGACTGTGGCTTAATGCAGATCTGCTGAGCTATGGAGAATCAAATGGAAGGGGAACAGATCAGTTTACACGCTGCATTGGAAGGAAGGACATGATTGGGATTTTTCACAAAACCAGGGCTTGGGAAATGTGTCAGAAGATTAACTAATGGGTTCTACATTTATTTATTTAAATTATAATAAAATATTCATTTTCTTGTGGGACTAAGTGTGTAGATTACCTTTATCTACATGATGTTTCTCTTTAAAAGGTAGTTATAAGTGTCATTTGATTATATATATATATATATATATATATATATATATATATATATATATATATTCTAATTTTAATTAGATAGGTAACAATTAGAATTAGACATGTATTCAAATAGAAATTAAAATATAATATTAATAAATAATAAAACTTAAAATCTGAATGAACAATCCTCAGTACCTGGAAGTGAAAGATTCCAGCATATTGCTGATGGAAGCTCTGGCCATGAGGCACCACCCGATGCAGCAAGGGTTCATTGAGGGTAAGGCACGCAATGGCTGCCAGCAGCCAACAATCTCCTACAATCAATATAGTGTAGTGAAACAGATGGGAACCATGCTTCATCACTGCCGCAGCAACGTGATCACTGGCAGAAAACATGCACTTTCTTGTGACATAAATGGCAGGAAAGCATTCATGCAATGTTTTTGAGTTCTTCATTGATTTTGTTCTGTTTTAGTAGATGCTTGTTTTACCTAGAGCTCCTTGGCAGATGTCAGTACGTGTAGCCCCATCTACGATAAAGTGTGGATCAGTGCAGAACTCCTGGGGTACACAGAGAAGACCTATGGGTCAGACAGGGCATAGAAATGACTAGAACATCTCTGCTTATTAATAGATAAATTGATGTTGATCTAGTGCTCAAACAAAAAAAGTGTTATCTTTTTTCTGCATTATAGTATTTTGCAAGTAAAAAGTGCTTCAGAATATTAAAAGAATCGCTTGGTTTGGAACAACATGAGGATTAGTAAACGATGACAGAATTTTCATTTAGAGCTGAACTATCCCATACAAAATAATGGAAAAATTATGCAAAAGATAAGTAAGCGAGCAAAAACATTTTGAAGTTTATATGCATTAGGTTTTTGATCTTGCTAAGGTTTAAATATTGGACCACACCTCAGACTCCCAGTTTATTCTAGCGTTCTCACCGTTGGCCTCATCCAGCGAACACCTTTGGTTTTGGCAGAGCCAGGGCCCAGCTCTTTGAATCCTAAAGAAGACTGCTGGGCTGGGAATGTTTCATCCTCAAACAGACATCCACTCTGAAGGCAGTGCTCACGTAAGTATTCAAAATCTTGGCCCAAAAACTTAAGGGCCATATGGTTCTGACCAAATCCCTCATTTCGATCCCACTCACTCCTCAAACGAGCAGCTACTCCCGTGGCACAAATTGGTTCCATCCGGAAAAGAACTGTCAGAGACACTCAAAAACTATAAATCACTGCTACCTCACATCACATTAGGTCAAATTCATTATTCCTTATCATTCATTATTATTTCAACAACTAAGTGAGTCACTTTGATCAGTCATAGCAGCCATCACATTATTATCATTTATGAATTTATTTATTATGCTATTATTTATCATATCTACCCCCAAAATTAAATTAGAAGCAGATGATGTAATATGTTTTTTAGACTTTAAGTAGAAATCAGGGGAAGAAATCCTTCCACCCATTATGTTTATATGGTTAGAGGTTAAATATAACACTTCATACAGCTTGTTGTTGCCAACCACTTATGAAGAGAGTGAAAACATTTGACAACAACAAGATACGTATTTTCCAGTCTAGGCTTCAACCAAGTGTAAAATTATTGTACCTTACCTTAAAATGACACTCTCCAAATCCTGTTATGACTGTCCTTGCAACAAGGTTGTGTTCAGTTAACTTATATTAGGCTTGTCCCAGCATGTAAGGGCTGCAGTAAAGACTGCAGTGCGGAGCGCGCGCACGTGTGTGGTTCCAAATGTTACTATTTACTATGAGACAAGCAGTTAAATTCCTCTAGAGGGCGCAATGGGACTGGAGACATTTGCACTTTATCATTTTTGTAGATTAATATTTTACTCTACAAATTACAAATCACCGATACATGACACATAGAGGTAAATCGCCTGAAATAACCACTATGTTTTCCCAAAAATAACCTTATTGAGTAACCAAACAATTGTGATTGGTCCATCCTGACAAGCGCAGAGAAAAGAAACAGATTACATGTGACAGCATGGTTACTGCGCTACACCAGCAGGAAGTCATTCATTTGGAAAATATAGAGGTAGAGCTTAGGATAAAGACTTAATATTTTCAGTCATTTCTAAAACATTTAAGATGGTTTACACATTGAAAAGTAGACATTGATATAATATATGACACGACAGGTGCTAGTGACCTGTTAGTGATCGTTAGAAATCAAGTTTATGTTTTTGTTTCTTATTTCGAATAACTTATGACTTTAACAGTAGGGGACCTTAGTGCTCTACTACACTAAAAGCACAAGAAGAATTTAAATTAATATTTAAACCCTGTCTGAGTCTGACCAGCCGGACACAACGTGGTTTGAGGCACTAAGCACCACACAATTTCATTGCAGATTTAGTAACTACGGTGTAAAACAATATAATAGATTAGAAACCATCACCTAGTAAGTTTCTTCTCAATTTGTCATCCACCATTTATATAATTAGACTTTCAATAAATTTCAAACCAATAATTAGCACTACAACCTCTAATACAAAACCCTTACCACTCATACATAAGCTAAAAGTGTGGAGCTACTACCATCTACAGGCAAATACAGATTAATATGGACATTGTTTTAAAGGTTCTCGGCAACAAGAGTGCTTCCTGGATGTTTTATGAATTCTGCATTCGTATGTGGTTTATAATTTAAAAACTGAGCCTAAAGCAACTTATCTGACCTACCGAAAATATAAAACAGTCCTTGACTATGGGCTGGGCAATAAAAAAATACCCTGGCCTAGTAGTTTGGAATATTAAATTAAATGGTTACACGATGACCAAAAGGGGGCAGCAAAGAGCTGTAACAATGTGACTGTCATCTGATTGTGGTTTAAAATAAGGCCAAATTGCACGAGAGAGAGAGAGAGAGAGAGAGAGAATGATCCTTTGATGGAAAGCTCTTGGATTATCTAGTCTCCAGAGCTAGATATTTTGTGCCAACAACAACATCCTACATGTGTTTATCTGGGAATTCTGGTGTCTGATTAGTGTATATGAGAAATCAGATCAGAAGAAAGTAAAGCATACATGTATTTTACTCAGTACTATTTTGTTCCTGATTTTGCTTGTCATGCAACCAGAATTCCTGTCAGATATGTGTAGGAAGTGTGTTGCACCAACATACTGTATGTATAGTGTAGTAAAAGCACAGTCCTTAAAATCCAGGACACTCTTGAAATAGAGCAGACATTATAACCTTTAGGGAATACGTGTATTCAGATTCAGCTTTATCCGAAAAGATTAAAATGTAGAAAGTGTAAGGAACTCAGGGCTCTTTTTGATTAATCCTCGGCAGTCTGCATGTTTCAGGCCTTAATGTCAAGAAACTTCACTTCTCTCTGGCTCCAATCTGTCAGGGAGAGATAAACTACAAATGGTGCCAGTGTGGGTGGCTGCAGTGTTTTAGGAGCTGCCACTACCATAATAGATTCAAGTGGGTTGCGTTTAAAAA